>OX637587.1:19327593-19848281 GCA_951800085.1 Comarum palustre | reverse complement strand
GTTGGGATAGAAAGTGCGGATTTTTGGTTGTTTTTTTTTGTACCAGGGTTTTGTTTTTTTGATGCATTTTAAATTTGTAGAGTTAAAATTTGGAATAAGAGCTATAAGTGAAGTGGTTGCGGATCCGATTACTCCCAAGAAAGAAAATGAAGAGATTCAGCATCTGAGAATTGGAAGATTAAGATGTTTTATGATGGGGATTGTCCACTATGTATGAGAGATGTTGGTCTTTACGGAATTTTTTGGTATTGCAAGTGTTTGATGATATCTTTTTATGTTCGTTACGATTATGAATTCAATGTGTTTTCAAGTGAACATGTTAAGAGAGAGAAACAAGAGTTATGGTACTATCAAGTTTGTTGACATAAGCTCGAAGGATTACTCTCTGGAGGACAATATGGGGCTAGATTATAAAACTGTAAGTTTCTTCAAAGTTAATACTAATGAATTAGTCACTTGCAAAATGCTCTGGCATGTAAGAAGATTGCGATATACATATTGATGCCACCATGTTTTTGACAAATACATATTGCATTTTAGGTTGACAAATTTTGTTTGTTCTGATGGAACAGTAGTCACTGATGTCAAAGTAAGCCCATTTCCTAGCACATGTAAGCAAGGTGCCCCTTCCTAACGTATAGCTGCTCTTATAGTCAACGCTAGCAATAAAAGGCTTTTCTCTCTCGATCTCTTCTGCCTCTCTACAATAGCATTCTCTCTCGCTCTCTCTCTATCTTAGCATCTAGAAAAGAAGAGATTAACAAATTCCGGTTTTGATTTTCAAATTAAAGTTTAGTGCTTTGAAGCTACTGGGATGAGCAGGGAGGAGTCTCCAGATTGGCTGCGCACTTTTGAGGTAAAAGAATCATTCATTTGTCTATTTTGGGTTAAAAGGTGCATGCTTTGATTGATGATATTACTGGTCAAAATTACTAGCTAGATTAAGTGTTTATTGGGTTCTATAGAGATTAACAAATTCCGATTTTGGTTTTCAAATTAAAGTTTAGTGCTTTGAAGCTGCTGGGATGAGCAAGGAGGAGTCTGCAGATTGGCTGCGCACTTTTGAGGTAAAAGAAATATTCATTTGTCTATTTGAGGTTAAAAGTTGCATGCTTTGGTTGATAGAGGTTATTAATGGCCAAAAATACTCGCTAGATTAGGTGTTTATTGGGTTCTATAGTTTAGTTGAATGTTGGTAGAGTTATTTTGGATGCTGAGAGTGTAAGGGTTTGTTGAGATTAACAAATTCCGGTTTTGGTTTTCGAATTAACGTGTAGTGCTTTGAAGCTGCTAGGATGAGCATGGAGGAGTCTCCAGATTGGCTGCACACTTTTGAGGTAAAAGAATCATTCATTTGTCTATTTTGGGTTAAAAGTTGCATGCTTTGATTGATGGAGGATATTACTGGTCAAAAATACTAGCTAGATTAGGTGTTTATTGAGTTCTATAGTTTAGTTGAATCTTGGTAGAGTTATTTTAGATGTTGAGAGTGTAATGGTTTGTTTATTGTGTTTGTTTTTACAGGTCCCAACAACTGATTCAGTTCTGTCATTGTCCTCAGATTCTAAGTCTTCACTGAATGGGGAGGATAACAGTGATGACCGAGAACCAACTCCTCGCAAATCATCTTAATATCTATAACTATCTTTTTTCGCATTCAAAATTGATAGTCCATTTAAAAACATTGGAAGTATGATATTTGTTAGTATTGACTCTATTGTGTGCTTCAATTTGTAATCTACACGTTTTCATTATTGATGCTAATGACAAGAAAACTATTACGCTTGACAGGAATTGAATGATTCGGTTTTGGCGTTGTCATCAGATTTTGAACCTGTGAACAGTGCTCCCAGAGAGGATGATGGAGAGTCTTTTGACCTTAAAACTATCTCAGCTGCAATCAAGATGCAACATTGAGGATGCAGCTGTAGTAACAAATTGAGGATGCAGCTGTTATGGGCATCAGTGAAGAATCTCCATCTAAATAGGCTTCAAAAGGAAAACCTTTGAAGAAAAGTCCAAAAGGAAAAGGCCACCCAAGAAAGAGAAGAACAAGATGTATAGCAAAGAAAAAGAAGGTATGAATTGGGACTGAAGTTTAAGAAAACTTAAACAAATATCTTGACACAACATATACGACTGCAGATCCCAATTATCTGGAACTTAAGTCGATCTCCTTCTGCCGGTCACCGATCCAAATTTGGTTAGTTTTCCCCTGTTTCTTTCTCTGGTTTGAATTTGTTGTGAAATTGAGGCTTCTGGGTTTTTAGAGTGGAGAAAGGAAGAAGGGTAGCTTGATCTGCAGGAGGCCTTGATTTGTTTGCATAACTCTATATATCTCTCTCATGGTATGAAACTAGACTTCTGGGTTTTTGGAATGGAGAAAAGAGGAAGGGTTCTAGATTTGCAGGTTGCCTTTGATTTGTTTGCATACTTCTGGTTTGATTGAGTTGAACAATTACTGGAAAGTATACATTTTTTTTTCTTTTAGGAGAAATAAGATCTTACTGCAGTGTATGTTCGCCTCTCAATATTTCATACTTGTGCTTACGAATAGATTTGATGGAACCATTTGTTGTCCCTCATGGATAGTGATTTTAAAGGTTGAGGCTTTGATAAATTTTGATCACTGTTGTCCCGAAAATAGGCTGAAATTTGGGTTCTCTTCTGTTGTTTCTCTGCTGTGATTGGTTTATGGGTTCATTATCCACATCTTCCTCTTCTTTATCAGATCGATCGTGTTATGTCGTCACTGCTGGTCTCAGTCTCATAATGCTTTTTTTTCTTTTTTATTATTATGTTTTTTCATTGATTTGTGAGGTCTACTATTTGGTAATTGAAATTTACGTTGTCAATATGAGATATGATTCTAATATTTGGCTTATTATAATATCTCTCAAGTTCTTTCTATTTCCAACTTATATCTATAATTTAACCTTACAAAGAGTATCATAATATCATTTGAATTATTGCAAATTATGTATTATAGGTGTTATACAATATGCAAATTTTATCGTCTACTAGAAGTTGTCATTTGCTGTTTAGAAAAGTGCTTTTAGATTATAATGGGTAACAACCCGCGCTGGCGCGGGCACTCAACCTAGTATATACTAAAGCAAAATGGGTGTAACACTGTTCATTCAGTGAGCAAAAAGACAGTTTTACCCCTATTTACAGATTATTTATTATATTGCCATCGGTAGTGCAGAAAGATGATTTTACCCCTGTTTCCGAATTATTTACAATACTATCATCAATATCGCATAGAAAGATGATTTTGCCCCTGTTTGCGGATTATTTATAATATTGTCATCTTTATAAGACAATTTTATCCCTATTTGCTGATTATTTACAATATTATCATCGTTTTCCTGTCTTTGTCTATTTTACCTCTAAGTTCTCCTTATCTATTTTTTGTTGTCCAGTTTTGGAAATAGCTTCCATTGTTTTACTTCTTGGATAAACTAGATATGTCTTCCATTATTAAGAAAGTCTCAATTTCTGTGCAATTGTCTGATTTTTTCAAAATTTATTTTTTTCCCACCTGATCTATAAATACCTTGCCATGTATCCGAGTAATTGTGGTGATATTTGTTATAATTTGGATCATAGGAATAAAATGAAAAAAAACAGAATGTTAGCGAATTATAGGCTGATATGTAAGTGATGAGGTTATGAATGTGAATGGAATATTAGATAGAAACATGAGGTTATATAACTTAAATCTGTCGAATATGTCTAATGTTAGAGTTTTAAAAGTGATTTTTATGAATGTTGGTTTGTTTTGTTTTTCCTTTGAATATTGGTTTTGTTTTGTTTTTCATTTGAATATTGGTTTTGTTTTGGTATTGCACCTGCGATCATTGGGCTAGAAGATTGAGTTGATAAACACAATAAGTAATCTCAAGATGAAAATGCATGGCTGGAAGATAAATAGAAGTTCTGAAAATACATGATTGTGAATTATATGGTTAAACTCTGCTACTCTACCGTACAAGCTTAAATTCTGGTATTATTTAATTCAAGAATGTATAGTGGTAGTGTCATGACATGTTTTAACATTTAGGTAATGATACAGAACGGAAGTGTAATCACGATAGCCAGTAAGGTTTCGTCAAGCGTCGAAACCTTAATGGAAGATATGGATAGAATCTACTAACAAAACAAAGGCATAAGCTTAAACACAAGAGTTTCTACTCTTATTTTTGTTTTTGGGTTTTCATATTGATAACTTCAATCTTCATAATACAATCTAGCAATGGCTTTATATAGGCATAAAAATAAACCTATTCATACTAGAACTAGGAACTTAAATTTAATACAATCAGAAAACATAATCTAGAATAGACTATAATTTAGAAAACCTAATAAAATATGAAATATTAGATACTAAAGAATATAACTCCAGATATGTATTCAAAATCTCAACCAGGATTTTGCTTGAGAATCCCGATATATCCAAAAGAGTAATTTACGATTAGCACTGTCATTAAAAAGCCTATTTGAATACTAATTTTGAATATTCAAATCATTTTTCTTAATGTGATGATACTTCTTCATGTTTGGAATTCTTTGTTGAAATTCTCTAGATTCTCGTCTTGTATCAGTTTTCTCCACTTGAAAAGAACTCGACCTCGACTTCATCTTAAATGAAGTTGGATCATTAGTAGGATAGAAGCATGATAAACCATTATTCCTAATATCATCAAAGCTAGAAGGGATTACCATGAATCTGACGTCATAGACAAGTTTAGAATAAGCTTCTTCAAACTTAAACTCCTCTTTGGATTGATCTTGAACAGATCTTGGCTTGCATGACATGGGTAATGATGTGGTGAATGATCCAACTCTTTTGTCTTCAATGGGTGTGTCTTCCACCTTCAAAGTGACTTCTTCATGTTTCTCTTGACACATTTTGGAATGATAGCTCATGTTGTCTTCAACCTTCAAAGTGACTTCTTCATGTTTCTTTTCACACACCTCGTGATGGTCACTATTGATGTTCTTTCTTGTATGCTTGATTTTAGTTTGACGCGACTTCCTCCCAAGCATGTATGTGTTGACTTTGCGATAATCGTCATTGACATTAGCTTGCCATGGTCTCCTACACACATAAGCGTCGTCCATCTGAATCTCATGAAAAGTACCCTCTTCTTCATAAAGATGTTCCAAAGAGATAAGCGATTTGATCTTATAATCACCACATCCTTGACTTATTGGGTAAGAAGCTTCCATTTGATTGAAATTGAAAAATTCCATGAGCTCTCGTTGGGCATTTTCTTCAAAATTTTGGTCACATTCATAAGCAAATCTTCTGATATGCCGACCTTGTTGATGGCCACGTCTACGGGCAAATCCCATGCGCATTGATCATCAATCTCCATGTAGCACAGTTTTTGGTGATCTCCATGACCTTTGGCGAATCCTGCGGTACGATGAGCATCTCCTCTTTGATTTACATTCAATTGCATAATTAACTGTCGAAGCTCCTCCGTTGCATCTTGCAGTCTCTCACAAAATCTTGTGTCTGCTGTCCATTGGTTTCGAAATGGTCAACTACACTTTTTGAATAATCTTGTAAATCATTCTTAATGATTTTAATTGCCCGACCAGCGTCGGCGAGGTTGGTAAAGGTGATTTCGTCCCCTGAATCGTCTCCCATCGAGCTGGCAAATCCTCGCTCTGATACCAAATGATACGGAACGGAAGCGTAATCACAATAGTCAGCAAGGTTTCGTCAAGTGTTGAAACCTTAATGAAAGATATGGCTAGAATCCACTAGCAAAACAAAGGCATAAGCCTAAACACAAGAGTTTCTACTCATTTTTTTGGGTTTTCTTATTGATAACTTTAATCTCCATAATACAATCTAGCAATGGTCTTATATATGCATAGAAATAAACCTATTCATACTAGAACTAGGAACTTAAACCTAATACAATCAGAAAACATAATCTAGAATAGACTACAATTTAGAAAACCTAAAAGATATGAAATATTAGATACTAAAGAATATTACTCGAGATATGTATTCAGAATCTCAACCAGGTTTTTGCTCGAGAATCGTGATATATCCAGAAGAGTAATTTACGATTAACACTGTCATTAAGAAACCTATTTGAATACCAATTTTAAATATTCAAATCATTCTTCTTAATATGATGATACTTCATGTTTGGAATACTTTGTTGAAATTCTCTAGATTCTCCTCTTGTATTAGGGTTTCGTTTGTTTTGTTGATGGTGATTGGTTTAAAGGTGTGGTTTTGTTATGGATGCCTCCAAATACATCCGAAGATTATTTGTTATGTTTAGAATTCAAGAAAAAAAGACCGTAGCAAAGACGCGGCCAGACATTGTCATCACCCCGTAGCAACCGGCGGGGGTTCTTACTAGTGCATTATCACGCAAAAGTAGCCATCTATTGTCTAGCATCCACCTCTGTATATGTTCATACATAGAGGTGGGTGTCTTTGTCTACGACCATATGACAATGACAATAAATGACCAGAACTCTGTAACAACACACTCCATCACCACAAGGGGAAAAATCCTCACCCTGCATGCACCTTTCAAATTGAATTCCCAAAATAAAATGAGAAAAACAGCACATTTTTCCATTTGTGAACAAATTGACCGAAAATAACACCCTCAATCAGTCTCAGTACCTCGGCCGCCACTACATATAATATCTTCAATTCAAGAAATCTGAGAAATGCATTACTAAGGTGGGAAAGCTAGTGTGGTCACTGATGGTCCTGATCCATGGAGTTAGGATACATACTACATTATTCGATATGGTTTTGAATATCATTTGATCATGACAATATATGGGCATGAATATTATGGATGCTTCATAAAGAGTCAAGCAAAAAATCAGCTCCTTTTCACTCTTGGTATATC
The DNA here is from genome assembly GCA_951800085.1 of Comarum palustre. Lineage (NCBI taxonomy): Eukaryota > Viridiplantae > Streptophyta > Magnoliopsida > Rosales > Rosaceae > Comarum > Comarum palustre. Next base: position 19,841,379 of record OX637587.1, on the reverse strand, counting down.
TATTAGCAACTTCCAACTTGGATAGCAACCTAGGTAGCTAGCTACCAAAAAGATGCATAATACATATCTTGCTCATATGCACATTAATCTCCACCAATCAAATCATTGAAAATTGACAGGCAAGGAACAAACCCACACCACAAGAAAAGCTAGCTAATTAGCTAAATATCTTTATTGCAAATGCAAATTCAAATTCAAAGGGACCTAGTTGGAAACAACATTGCATTACATTAAATCTCAAGAGGACAAAGGATAACCCTTCAACTGAAACTAAGATGAGGCACAAAGATTATTACGAACACAATACACATGAATTTGTTTCAAACAAATAAATTATACGACGGAGAGTTGGATTTTACAAAAATTCCAATTCTACCCACAATAGAAAGGACAATTTTTCCCAGACATGCTAATATAGTCGGGAGGGCCCCCCTCTCCGGTCAAAATTTTAACTTTGATGGCCCTACAAATCACAATTTTGTTGACGAAGAAGAAAACAGGATTGGAGATGACGAAAAGGAAAAGGAAGAAATATTAAAAAAAATACAAAACAAATTTTGTGGAACAATGGAAGATCAAACCTTGTTCCGGGCCTTAATGTCTTCTTTTCCAGGTACAAATCTTGGCAGAGTCAATAATGTGTTAACACGAGAAACTCCTTCCAAAGCAGACCAGTCTATATCCAATTCCGAGTTATGTTCCTCTGTGGCATTCTCCTTAATTCTTTCCTCCACTACATCTTCTTTGTCTTCAAGAATCTCTTCACCATTTCGGACAGTCCCTGAGCGGGCAAAAGAAGTTGGGCCAGAGACATCTTCAATCTCACTCCCAGCATTCAAATCATCCACTGCAGTATGCTGCTCGCTCAAGTTGATATTAGCAGCAGTTGTTAAATTATTTGCGTCTGAGTCGAGGTATAGGCAAACCACAGCACAGTCGTCTACTTTTGAAGTTGGGTATCTCTGTCTCCAGGTTCGAACTGCTGACTCAACCAGAGCTCGAGCTGCAGAGGAGCGTGAAGGGGCTGATGCTATAATATCTACAACTTCTTTGTTAGACAGAACATCCCAAATCTGCCAAAAAGTTTTAACTTTTTAGATTCAAAGAGCATGGGGGAGAATAGGATAAGGAATAAAAGGAAAGGAAATCTAATATCTAATATGTAAGTGGCTTCAAATTAGGTGGCTCCATACCCCATCTGTGGCCAAGACTATAAATTCATCCTTCTCAGTGAGACGCCGATAAGACACATCAGGCATTGAGATCAAACCGAAATCTTTGAGGCAAAAATCTCCAAAAGCCCGTGCCATGGCAAGACCAGGGGAGTCATTGTTTGGCAGCCAGACCCGACAAACCTCCGGTTCATCATGAAGAGCAAAAACACGTCCTCTACACTTTCGTATTCTTTCTGCTTCCGCTGTACAAAACAAAACAGAAACAGAGAGGGACTAAGGATACCACAGTGATAACACAACAGATGACTTGTGCACATGTCCTAATTTATTCCATTACCAAATGACAAGGGGGCTTTGCAGACCTTGATGTGACTGTTTGGTCTCAATACCTCCCTTTTCCAGTCCAAATTTTGAAGAGAGTGTTGGTACATAGTAAAATGGATTCAGAAACTAAGCAAGAAATGAATAAATGAACAATGACAGTGCTGGTGCTACAGACTTATACACTAACAGCAATCCTGAGTGTTTATGAACAACATCAAGTCTGCATTAATTGGTGGAATTAATTAAACATGTTTCATGACAACAGTACTCATGTAGCATGGTTCTAAAACTCGGCCTAGTCGGCCGGCCGACTAGTCGGTAGTCGGCCTACCGCCGAACTGATTTTAGTGAAATCGGCCAGAATAGTGGGCTGGGAAAAAATCGCCCGACTAGTCGGGAAAAACTCGGTCCAAGTCGGTCACCTCGGCCGACTAGTCCAAACAAAAACCTAATTTACTAATTGGATCGATCTGTTTGACTGTCTCAGAGGCTCAATCTCTGAGTCCCTCCACCTCTCTCAGTCTCTCATCCCTCAGATCGCCCTCCCCACCCTCGTTGCGCTGGCTCGCCATCTCCACCCTCGCCTCCCCAGCTCCGACCCCACCTCCCTAGTTCTGTCCTCGCCTCCACAGCTTCGCCCTCGCATCCCCAGCTCTGCCCTGGCACTCCGTCCTTGCCTTTGTCGAGGCCTCCCCATCTCCGTCTTCAGCCTATCTCTCAATCTCAGGTACGCTCTCTCTCAGTCTCAAGTTTTTAGATTTTCTGTTGTACTGCTATTTAGATTCGAACGATCATTTGATTGAGATAGTTTGTGATGATTCATGATTGATATTAGTTGATAATTTATTGAAGGAATTCGCTTTTGTACCATGAAGAATACTATGAAAAAATTCATGTGAGTCTGTGACATGAACTGGGATTCTGTACAATGTTTTGCTATGCATCTTCTGACCCTGAAGATGTCAAATGCTTCTTCAAGTTCTGATGAGGGTTACTGTGATAACCAAGTGAAGAAAGAACTTGATAAGAGAGTGAATTAGGTTCCAAAGACTAAATCCTCCTAATTTTTATAGAACAAGTGACCCTGTTGGAGCCGAATCATGGCTGAAACAAGTGAAGAAGCTAGATGTTCTAAGGGCACTCTTGTTTTTGGAGTGGAATTAGCTAAGCTACCTGGGTTACAAATAGCCAATTGGTGTGTGATTTTTTTGGTGTAGTATCTCTGTTGTAATCCCGTATATACACATTGTGTCTGGTACCTCCTCCTCTCCTAGCATGTAAACTTGTGTTTGATGTGTCTCTCAATTATATGTTCAATTGTATTTTTCAGTAAATCTTCAAGTTTTCATTCCTTTTGTTGTTTGTGTTCTCTGCATGGAGGCCATGGATTATTTTATTGAGCCTCTAGTTTATAAAGTGTGTACCACCAAAGATTTCTAAAAAGTCAATTTGTTCGTCAAGGGTCAAAACTACCAAAATTTGGAGTTGAAACTCATTTTAAACTTTTAAAGTGTAGAAAATTCTATAGAATATCTAAGAAAACTGCACAAAAATTAAAAACCGAGTACTCTCCGACTACTCCTCTACTCGCTAGTCCCCGGCCGGCTGACTGACTAGCGACTTTTAGAACCTCACATGAACATAACGGGAGAATGCCAATATTGAACTTTTATGTATGGAAATATAAACCCAGATGCATATACAGACACACGTGCATAACTAGCCCAAACACTAGCCTTCAAACAACAAATGATAGACAAAGAGAGTACCTGGAAGATTTGGTTTGAGATCCACAGTCAACTGGATTGCCAGCAGAGTGTCATCCTTATCTCTTGTGCATAGAACAGCCCTGGAATCCCCAACATTTCCGACAATTATATCCCGACCCTGAGAAACATGCCAATACATGCACGATCAAGATTAGTACCTCACTAAAACCAACATCAGATCAGGACAAGTCAAGGGATTATGAAGCCACCTGCTTAATTAGAGTCACTGCTGTTGCCCCGCTACAAAAGCAATCAATACTTGGTTGTATTCGCAGTTCCCTGTCCATAACTTTGAAAGCTTTCAAGAATGACTCTTTTAGCTTGTGAAAGATCTCAGGGTGCTTTTCTGATTCCTCACTGTCAATGGAGGCCCTGAAATCTTCATCAGCAGGCACAAATGCAGCATCATCTGAATTCAAGCTTCCAGCAGTATTCGGGCTGATCTGTTTGAGAACTTCCTCACCGTTTATGCTCACTTCCCAATTGGAGCTCAACTTGAGAGGAAGCGAATCCCTCACTCTCTTTGCAACCATATGACCATATGGACCATGACCATCAAACACACCACAGAAAATTGTGTCTGTTCTTGAACCAAAATTCTGAAAATTACAGTAAAAAGTGTAAGACAAAATAAAAAAATATTGCTCAAACGTGCAGTTAAAGTTAAAGTCACAGAAGATTTTCAAGATCAATGAACTTGGTAACTGAATTCTAAATCCTTGTATCAAGCAAACATACATAATCAATAGATTCTAAGATTTTTTTGGCAAACAATAGATTCTAACATTTGAAGGTATCAAATAAACAGAAATGAATCTACTAAAGCTTCCCTTGTTTTATTAAGGAAGAAAAGGGGAAGCTAACCTCCCAGACAATCATGGCATCTTGGTTGGTCCCTTTCTTGCCCTGTTGAGTAAACAAAGAAGCAACTTGAGTAGAGCCATTAAGGAAGATTCTTCCCGGAATCCGATGCAAGGCAGGGTCTTCCCGGCGGTAATCAAAAGAAGAATTCCGGGAAGTAGATTTCCGGTGCTTAGAGATTGATTTCCTGCGGCGGTGGGCTCCAGGAGAGGCCATTGGGCTCCTGGTCTCGGCGGACAAGCAGGAACCCATTCTCAGGGCCCTGATTATGTTGAGTATGCACTCCAGGCCAACCGAGCTGTTTCAACCCCACTTGTTTTCCTCGGATCCAAACACCCAAACTCACTCTCAAGATTTCACAATTCAGTTTGTAACCGAAAGCAAACACGAGTCCGACATGACATGAATTAAAAAGCAGATCTGTAATCAAAAGGGTAGGCCTACCTTTACATCACACAAACCCAATTCAACAAACAGTGATCTCTCGTAGTGCAAATGAGAATTTGAGCTGAACGCCGAACGAACGAGAAAGAACGGCGATTTGAGTACAGATGGAAGAGAGAGAGCTGAGTTTAGGTGTGAAAGCAAAGATGGAAAAGGAGAGAGGAAGAAGAGGCTAAAATTAGGGGAAGAAATGAAAGACTGAACGTGTTTGAGAAATAATCGCAACCACCAACAACAAACAAGGAAGAAGAAGAAGAAGAAGAAGAAGAAGAAGAAGAAGAAATTACATGTCTTTTGCAAAACCAACTCGCTCGCTCTCTTTGTAATATTACGACCTCACACCTTCTAGAGAGAGAAACCAACACACACTAGTTCCTTCTAGAGAGAGAAACCAACACACACTGGCCGGTCCGGACCTTTTTGGTGTCAAGTGTAGAAAATGGTTTTGGTGCCCGTCGAATGACGTTCAATGATTTTGACGTGCTTCAAAGTCGAATGACGTTCAATGATTTTGACGTCCTTCAAAGTCGATTATTGGACGAGCTAAATTTTAAATAAGAATATTTATTTTTTTAACATATATCGATCATATCTAAAAATATATAGGTTGAATTGTTTTTCTTCTCTTCTCTTCATCCGTCTGAAAAGTAAAGAAAATACAAAGAAGAAGAAAGATAAATTGTGTCTAAAAATCTAAAATATGCATTTTTATAATTAATGTGTACTCTTTTTATATATATATATATAAGACTCTTCTACTAAGAGATCTTTTTTTGACATATATGAGAGATTGAATATTACATTAACTCCACATATCAACATATTGTTCAATATTTAAATACATATATGTAGATCATCTCAACAAAATTTCACCTAATTTGGTGATCGTTAAGGCTTCAAACTAACTGAAATTAATTGACATATCAAATTTGTCAAACATGAATTGTTTATGATTTAACTTTTAATTAGTAGTTTTGAGCATCTTAACGATTACCAATTTGGATGAAATTTTACAGAAGTGATCTATTCATATAAAACTACATATTGAACGGTGGATATGTGATCAAAAAGTTGGTGTAAATCCTGATCACTCATATATGTCAAAAAAAGATCCCTTAATGGAGTGGGGCTGATATATATATGAAATTTTTTCAGATGCGGACGTCCGTACCTAAAGCTAAGGTATGGATTTCCACATTTAATCCATTTTTATTTTAGCCATTCAATATCTAGGTATATATGAGTAGATTATCTCTACAAATTTTTTAGCTTATTTTTATCTTAATCGTTCAATACCTAGGTATATATATAAGAAATTTTTCAGGTGCGGACGTCCGTACCTGACGCTAAGGTACAGACTTCCACATTTGATCCATTTTTTAATCACATTTTTTATCTTAGTCGTTCAATATCTAGGTATATATCAGTAGATTATCTCTACAAATTTTTAGCTAATTTGGTGATTATTAAGGCATTCAAAACTAAAATTTAGTGTTGAAAGAACGTACGGTTCTGGATGATCAGATTTGGTTCATTCATGGATTGAACACATTTTCGATACCTTAATGACAACCAAAATTAGATGAAATTTTACAGAGATGATCTACTTATATATACATAGATATTGAATGGTTAAAATGAGAAAATGTGATCAAAAAGTGGCTCAAATGTGGAAATATGTACCTACATCCATACCTGAAACAGATTGTGTGTGTGTATATATATATGAACTTCATTCATGTTTTTCAATGAGTATGGAATGAGTGAGAAAAGCAAAAAAGAAGAAACATGGTGGTATGTAGCTGTGTTTGGAAGAATGAGGAATGAGGTTTCATGTGCTAGAACTATATGGGAGTAGAGATCCCGAAGTTAATCATGCATATTGTAGATTTTCAAGAAAAAAACATATGCATATTGCCATTTGTTAAATGTTCTTTACATGTCAAATGATTATTAGCTATTTAGCTTTTGATAGTTAGAGTAGCACCACATATAATTATATATTATAGTCTGCATCTATTTAAAAATTTGTGTCCCTTTCTTTTTGGTGCCCCGTACCGTTACCCGCTTCGTCCAAAAGCAAGGCGGACCCTGAGAGAGAGACTACACTTCCTCTTCCTCTTCCTCTTCCTCTTCCTCTTCCTATTCTTTTTCTACAACAAGATATATAAATGGGGTTGAATTTCGGTTATGTCCATCCATCACATTCACATTTTGGTTATGTCCATCCATCACATTCACAGGGCTCTCATCTGGTATAAATATGCACACACTTGTATCTATCCATTCAACCATTATTGGCAGAGAATGGAAACACCCATACATACATCGTCTCAATCTAAATCAGTAAATCATCCACTTCATTCTCCTCCTCAGTACACAACTGCTTTATCCTTTACCTTCTCTTTGTGGCGGGTAAGAAATTACCGCACTTGATCATAATGCAGCTTAATTACATTAGAACATACACAGATTCTGGGTTTGCGGAGAGAGTGAAAATTGAGGTGGTAAAATAAGGATAAAATTGTGGATAAACTTTTGGATACCGTATAGATATGCAGCTACTAGAATTAATTTTTAAATTTAATTCTAAAATGGGATGATTAGAAAGTAAAACGCAGGAGAAACATGTCTAATTGCATCGCATTCTCTTCATATTAGCTAATAATAAATAGTCAAGTATATATGCATGTTAATAATTACATTTAACAGCTATCATACACATCATCATGTCCCTTGAAAATGTGATTATCCCACTCATTTCTACGTGCCCACTCCCTCGTCCTCCCCTGCTCTCTGCGTTCCTTCATTCGTTTCTGAATATTAATACTTAATAGGGGATTTATTATCCTTTTTTGGCAATATTATTATTAACCCTTTTTTCTTTTATGATTCTGAAAATGCAAATTAATTTTTCTGAAATCTTTGTTTTTTGGGTTATTGAACAAATCGAATTCGTTCACATTAAATATGACATACGAAGTGTAAGTTGCATTTCGTAAAGATGGGAACAGAAAAGGACTTGTGTCTGATGGCTCTGTTTGGTAAAATCAAGTATGTGACGACTGAGGATCGATCAAGGACATGAACATCATTATCAATCTCGCTAGCTAGATTTAGTGATTAATCTAAATTACTATAAAATTATGTAGGTGGGATGGTTCTAACAAGGATCGTTAAGTTAAAGATTTTTTCGTTTTATATCATTTTTTTAATTTTATGTTTGCATCTCGATCGTTTAACTTGTAGGTATATATGAGTAGATCATCTCTAGAAATTTTATTCAAATTAAAAAATCGTTAGACATTGATAAATATGATTTACTGGTTATAAATTTGAATGGTTCTTTTTTGACAGATTTAAATCGTCTATTGATTCTTTAACGATCATCATTTTTACTGAAAATTGCAGAAATGATTTTCTTATATATAACTAAAATATCAATGGTTGAGATATAAAAATTTGTTAAAAAATGAATGTAATAAACGATTAATTTAAAAGTCCGCAACTAGTCCTTAAACTCACATTTTATGTGTTAAGTATATACGGATACTCATGTTATTTAGCTCTAATCCCTACCCTATATATTCTATGATATGTACACTGTTCATCAACTAAGAATACATTATGTAGTCCAAAACTTCTCCTGCCTTCTTTTACATTTTTGCCTTGCTTATCTTGAATTCAATAAGATCATGATTCCTCTCATTATGTTATTTATGTATGTATCATAATGTAAAAGACAGAGAGTCGCGGTGCACATGTACGTATACATATAAATTCAACACTATATATATATATATATATATATATAATCTGGATCTAGAGCGCATTTTGTTAAAGTGCGGACGGTCACGTGTCGTCATTTCTGTGTAGCAGAACGACAAAACAAGAGGAAACGGACGACGCAGATAACGACACGCGGACCGTGCACACTTTAACAAAGTGCGGGCGTGTGTTTCAGATCCGACATATATATATAACAAAACGGGTACTGTTCACGTGAACAGTGTTTTGACCCTTTTACACCTTATGTTTTAAATTTTTTACAAGTCAACCACTTCAAAATGAATTTTCTGTTATACCCTTCAATTTAAATTTATTTCGGTTTTGCTATTAAATTTGTTTTTAATGAGAGATTTTTTTAGATTGAATTGCATGAGAGGAAATTACATTTTCAATAATGATAATAATAATCATAATAATTATAATGAAAAGAAAATTGAATCGCTCTAAACCTAAATATGTTCATAAATATCGATTGTTTAGTGTTTATATTCATTTCTATCACTTTTTTTTCAAAAATAGTAATTTTGACCGTGCATATGAATGTTATGTAGATAAGTTCGGTTTCGAATGTAAGTTGGGTTTGATTCGGGTTTATGATTTACGGGTTAGAGTTTACGTGTTGTGTTAATTTTTACAAGTCAGCCCATCCGAAAACTTCCCGTTATACCCTTCAATTTAAATTTATTTTAGCTATGCCATTAAATTTGTTTTTAATGAGAGTTTTTTATATTTTTTTTAAATTGAATTGTATGAGAGGAAATTATATTTTCAATAATAATAATAATATTCATAATAATTATAATAAAAAAAATTAAATCGCTCTAAACCTAAATAATTATATTCATCAATATCGATTGTTCAGTATTTATATTCATTTCTATCATTTTTTTTCTTCAAAATAATAATTTTGGCGGCACATATGAATGTTATGTGGATAGGTTTTGTTTCGAATGTAAGTTGGGTTTTGATTTGGGTTTATGATTTAGGGGTTAGGGTTTATGTGTTTTGTTATTTATTTGTTGTACAATTTTGATTGAACTAGCAAAAATTTCATATTAATTAATCAGACCAAATAAAACGCACGCACATTTACACGCGCGAAGCGCTTGGTGGAAAGGCTAGTATATATAAAACGGAGTGGGGTGATTTATTATTCACATGAATATTGATGGTGTATAGTGAAAAGACAAATCTGCCCCCTTTTTTTCCTTTTACAATCAAACAATCCATACATGAATTGATAGATTTGCCCTCAGTTTTAATATTTTTACAATTTTGCAACTCATTTTAAAAAATAACAATATTAATTATAATTATAATAATAATAATAGGTTGATAGTTGTGTTGATAACAAATACCTGGTGTTGTTAATAATATCTTCATAATAATAATAATATTCATAATAATAATATAAAGAAAATTAAATCAGCTCTAAACTAAATAATTATGTTGAATATATTTTAACCGATTAATAATTATATCGATTGTTCATAGTTTATATTCACGTGAATAGTAATAGGTGAATAGTGAAAAGACAAATCTAAGACAAATCTGCCCCTACCTTTTCCTCTTTTTACAATCAAACCATCCATATATGAATTGACAGATTTGCCTCGATTTTTATTTTTTTACAATTTTGCCACTCATTTTTAAAAATAACAATATTAATTATTATTATAATAATAATAGGTTGATAGGTGTGTTGATAACAAATACCGGGTGTTGTTAATAACATCTCCATAATAATAATAATATTCATAATAATAATAATAATAATATAAAGGAAATTGAATCAGCTCTAAAACTAAATAATTATGTTGAATGTATTTTAACCGATTAATAATTGTATCCATTGTTCAGAGTTTATATTCATTTATATCACTTTTTCAAAATATTAATTTTGACGATGCATCTGAATGTTGGCAAGCGAGTTTAGGGTTCGATTTTTCAGGGTTTATATTTATTTATATCAATTATATAAAATATTAATTTTGATAATGCATATGAATGCTGATATGTGAGTTTAGTGTTTAGGACAACAATTAATTTTCCTATTGATTAAGTTTATCAATTCAATTTATGACATGAACTGATGTGTGTTCGTTACTTGCAATTATAGATATATATTTTGGTAGTTAATATAAATTCGATGTTAACGTCATCTCAAACAATTGTGTAATTTTTATTAGAGTTTCAGATAATTGTTACATAATATTGATTTAACTACAAAATTCACGTGTATAGTGTATCGATTTGTGATTCAAATTATATGCATCTTAATTTAAATATATAATTAATATGATTAGTAAGTCTTAAAGTTGAGATATATTATCTACTGAGAGTTATATTTGCAGGCTCGAACAAAGTCTTTCTGCATGCGCTCGTGTTTGAAGGCTAGTATATATAAAACGGATGAGATATGCACTGTTCACGTAAACAGTTGATGCCAACTTTTTTTGTGAATCTAGCTTTAGTTTTTTTCTTTCGGTCTGCCCTTTAGTTTTTCCCTTTATATATATATATATATATATATATATATATATATTCAGTTTTGCCTCTCAATTTAATTTGTGATTAAATCTAACAGGTTTCAAATGCATATTAACAAATATATGACCAAATCTCAAATACATTGAATTTAAAGTTTAAGGGTTATGGATTTAGGGGTTTAAAGTTAGGAGTTCGAATTTAAGGTTTAAGAGTTGTGCTATTTTATTTGGGTTTAGTGTTGTACAATATTAACATATTAACAAAAGACACTTCGACGAGATAACCAATATCAGGGCTAACTTCATCTCAATTAAATATGCTTATTTTTATTGGAGTTTTCAGAGTTGTTACACAATATTAATCGAATTACCGAAAATTACATAACAATAAATTTGTCTAACAATAACGCACATCAATATGTTTATTTTTATTTGAGTTTTCAGAGTTGTTACATAATATTGATCGAACTACTGAAAATTACATAACAATAAATTTTTCTGATAAAAACGCACTTCAGCACACCCTGCGCGAAAGCTAGTGTATATATATATATATATATATATATATATATATATATATATATATATATATATACGTACCACCAAATTAGACTTGATCAGTCAAGATTCGTCACAATCACAAGTCATCATCGATCAACAAAAATCTTCCCTTATCCTATATATATTAATTAGTCACGTTTTGCATGCAGCCATGCATTATTTCACAACTCTATTCAAACACTGAAACCAAAAAAGTTTATTTCCATCCCATTAGAACTAGTCGTGACAATAGAAACACAAACATATGTGCATTACATTTAGATTAAAGAATTGAAGCACGTAAACAATGTGCTACGTTTTTTCCTGATGGCAGACATTATATGGTTAGAGTCAAGTAGAAACAAACAGAATATATTCCTATTTTAATTTATAATAGTAGAAAGACAAATAATGTGTGTGTGAATAGAAAAATAGGGTGTTTATTGTATCGAAAAAGGTGTATGAAGGACTTGGTAAATATTTTTCAGTGCAGGCCTGTACAAGTCAATCCTGGCCCAAGTGCATAGTCCGGAAGCGAGGCGCAAATTTGGAACGAGGCATAGGACTTGCAATAGCCATAACTGTCTAGCTGGGGATTGGTTAATGAAAGGAATACCAATAACCTTGAAGCCCATTCCTCATCCTAATTCACTCTCACTCAGCCATGCGTCAAGCTCTTCTGACTCACCTATGCCATTCCTATTCCCATTCAGTCTAGGTAAATACAATGTTAAAGAACAGAAGCTCTTACAATCACTTGAAATTCAATTCAATTCCATACTAGGAAGAGGTCAAGGTCAGAAAACAAGTTTTGCACTTTTACCGTTACCAACATAATATATGTTTTTCATACATGATTACATTATCAATTATGTTTCAATTAGTTTATCCACCTTGCCTTAACTCTGATTTACTCCAAGTTATTATAACTTTAACCCAGGAAAATGTGAACCTAACCAAACCCCAATCATGCAGACCATTGTCTCTTCATTTACATATACATGTTCCACTTTCTACTGTGAAAGAACTATAAACCTTTGTGTTTTTTTAAAAACATACACCTTTTTTCTTTTCTTTTGGGTATGTGAATAAAACTATTTTATAGATTATACTCCTAAGCATGAGCTCTCACTTAAAAGTATGGGACTCACCAAGAAACTCTGATCTCAACTGCATCAAAAGCCTCCCCAGATAATTTAGGCCTTCTCCATCCCGGCCTCCACCCCAGAAAAGATCATGCGGTGAAGCTTCAACAAGAACAGAACCAGTAGTTGACAGCAACATAGAATTCAAATGTGGGTAAATAGAGAACTTGCATTTTAGTGCCCTGTACATCACATCAATCTTGACACTTCCCCAATCAGATCTTACCTGCAAAGCACATACAAGATGTTAAAACCAGCTTGCATCATATCCCACCTGTCTAATATTTATGTCCAGTCTAAAATCTATAAAGTTATTCTGTTTGTAGTATATTGGGGAAATGTAATTCATCACATGAATATTTGACTATATGAGTCTGAAATCTATAAGTTATTCTGTTTGTGTAGTATAATATTGGGAAAATTTGATTCAGCACATGAATGACCACTGCCAGACATAAAAAAATTGGATCATTTGTCCTGATGTTGATATCAATGTAAAATCAATCAAATCTGTATAGAGCCATACCAAATTAGGGTGCCGCCTCTGCATTGACCTGCCTGTTCGTGCTGCTTCTTCCGGACTTTTGGCAGACTTGATATTTTCAGCACAATCTCGTGCCACAGGATCATCCACTCCAATAAATTTGTGAGCCTGCATGTCAGTACTTCTTTTGTGAGAACTACACAAGTTTAATAAGATGAAAAGAAGATTCATGCAGAAAAAGAAAGTACCTGGTAGTAATGCTCTACACTCAACCAAGTGGAATAAGCACCATCAGCATCGAGTATCTTAATTGGGTGAGGAGAGAAATTCGAGAAAGAGCCATAAGGATCCCATGTTTTGTAGAAGAATATGATTCTTGAGTCATAGGGAGTGACAGTTGGATCAATTTCATATGTTTCATCAACTGATGGAATAACAGGCGTCAGATCTGGTATGGGTTGAAGAAAACCACTAACAAGCATGTCGGGTCCAACCTATCATTCAAGTTCCAGAAGCATAAAACAAAACAATCAATATGCAGGAGAATTCTTTAGCAATTTTACATGATGACTTGTATCCAATGCAACTTTGCAGAAGATCCTAAGACTCTATGTCCATGACATGTGAGACTAGTACAAACAAAATTCAAGGGGTTGATCTCTATGAAAAAGAACTTGTCTGAGTCATATATATTCAGTAGATTAATTTAAAAAATAAATAAAAATAAATAAATTCAGTGTTCTTCAAATGTTGGAGCTTTTAATTAGTAGGTTAACAGGAAAACAAAAAAAAGACTAAAAGGAGCAATCCCAGAGATGAAACATAGAATTAACACAAATCAACAAAAGGGAGAAGGAAAATTAAGAAAATTCCAAAAATCGCCACCAACCTGTTCATAGCACACATCAATCAAATCCAAGGCTTGTGTCATTTCAACCATCCCAAGTTCACCTACAGGTGAAGGCGCATTTCTTCCACCAATTATCTTAGGAGCAACAAATGCAAAGACCTGCAACCCATGAAATGCATTACTAAACTAAAAACAAAACCAAAATTATGTGTGACAAAAACAATGGAAAAACAAGTTTTCATCTTTTTCTCCAATATATTACTGCACTTATACCAACATTCCTTACTCATCATTTTTATGCAGACAAAACTAGAAGATTAACACAAATTCATAGACACAGACGAAGGAAGAAAGAAACCTTATGTATTACTCCGGATGAAATCGCAGATGCAGCTAGAGTCCCTCCACACTCCCACAAAACTGAAAGATATCCACGATCATGGAAGTACTCCATCACTTCTCTGGGGTTCAAAATGTCAAACTCCACGACTTCAATTCCTTTAGACGCAAGAAACTTCTGAAAGCTCCTTCTCGCGCCCCTCTGTGTCACAACTATAGTAGAAACATCAGAAGTATCCCAAAGGTTTGCTTCCTTGGGAAGATCAAGTGTCTGTGTCATCACAATCCGAATGGGCATATGGCCACCTCCGTGCCTTGCAGTCAACCTCGGATCTAATTCATAATAACATGAGCTAGACTTGAGCATTTCCAACTAGTATATTATCAACATGAACAATCACACATTTTGGTTCAAAATGAGAAAACTTACTATCCCTGCGTGCGGTATTTCCACCTACAATGATGGCATCACTTCTACCCCGGAGTTGAAAAACTCGGTTTCTAGAAGTCTTGCTGCTAATCCAGGAGGCGTGTCCACTGGAAGCAGCAATTTTGCCATCAAGGGTCATAGCATACTTGAGAACAGAGAAGGGGACTCGAGAAGCAGCTCTACAAATCAAGGGAGCATTCACAACAAGGCACGACTTGCGAGCTTCCTGCCAGGTACATTTTACTGTAAGCAAGCAAAGTAAAAAAGGATAGTAAAAGGTAAAAAGATGAGAGAGTAAGAAATACACCTCGAAGAACTTGGTGGTGAGGTCCTCACCGAGGACGTCCACTTGCAAGCCTTCACTTCTGAAAGCCCTGATTGCATTCCCTCTCAGATGCTGCAACGGATGCCTCAATCCAATCACCACTCTCTCAACTCCACCCTATCCAATCCAACCAGCACTATTTAATCCAACCCAATCCAATCATGA
Source organism: Comarum palustre (assembly GCA_951800085.1). Lineage (NCBI taxonomy): Eukaryota > Viridiplantae > Streptophyta > Magnoliopsida > Rosales > Rosaceae > Comarum > Comarum palustre. The sequence goes on along the minus strand of OX637587.1, from coordinate 19,826,250 downwards.
ATTGAAAGACTGCGAATAAAAGAGAAACCTGAATGAGGGCGGAGACAGCGGAGTGGTCGCCGTGGCAATCCCCGGGCTCCATGTTAAGATAAGCGGTGGCTTTGCGGGAGAGCTCCCCGGCGGATTCGACGGCGAGGACCTCGGCGGACTTGGTGCCCTGGGCGTAGAGGAACCCCTCGCCGGCGACTTTTCCGGAAGGAGTGGCGATGACGCAGCCGAAGTTAGGGTGGGGAGAGGTGAAGCCGGCGGATTTGTCGGCGAGAACGACGGCGCGTTGGATGAAGGAGGCATCGAGCGCGTGGGAGTGGGAAGCGGCAGTTGCATTGCAGAGTAGAGAGGGAGTGGTGCAGTAAACTCTGAGCGCCATCGAAACTTCACGTACGGATGACTACATCAGATGACTACCTCCTCGCCACTCCTCACTCATTTCCCACGTGATCACCAACGAACCACTCAACCGCCACGACCCACGACGTAGCAAGGGTCCTCTAGCCCGCAGTTTTTTTTTCTTTGACTGAATGAGGCCCAACCGGCCCGCCTAGCCCAGCATTTTTTTATATCTTTTAACGGTCACACACACAGATAAAAAAGTAAAAATAAAACGAACTCTCACCCTAAAGCGGTTTAGTTTGGATCAGTTTGAAGCTCAAACTGCAACCGAACTGTTTTTCGGTTTTACAATTTTCCAAGCAGTAACCAAACCGTTTTTTTAGTTTTCGAATAATTTGGTTATATAAAGTTTCGGTGTGGTTTGGTTTCTGTATGAACCGATTTATTTATTTTAACAAACAAGGGATGCCCAAATCTTTGCCCAACAATTCTTATAAGACATGAACAAATTTTGAATGCATTTAGAGTTCATACAAGTCTACAAATGTCATCAGAATATCAATTAACTAACAAAAATATCATATTGATAACTTAATAAATCAACATATATCAACTATCATGCAAACACAACAACTTGCAAACTACAAACTTGAACATAAATGATTTTTTTATATATTACAAATCAAATTTCATCAATGAAAAATAAGAAAAATGTAATTCGGTACGGTTCGGTTTAAATAGGTTGAATTATAACCTTAAATCTCAACCGAACTGTTTTTATGCGGTCCGGTGCGGTGTGAACATAAAACGATACCGCTTTAGTTAGGTGCAGTTACCGAATCGTATTTTCCAATGCAATTCGGGTCGGTAACCGTACTTTCTGTGCAAAACACCCACCCCTACTCTCACCTGGAAATCAAGCACCTCTCTCACCTTCACAATCATGGCTTTTGATTCCAACCAGTCACCTTTATTCCTGAGTTGAGAAATTATCAAAAGTGACCAATTTTGAAGGCTCAAGATGAATTTTAACCAGCTTTTATAAATCAGTTGAAAAATGACCATATGATGGAGAAATATATCATATTTACCCTTATGATCTAAATTCTAAGATCTCTTATCAGTTTTTCTTCCTCCCCGGCCCGTCTCGCTCGGCCAAAACCCTCCCCTCGTCGAGTCTTCGTCTTGGCCACCTTGCTGCTTCAGTCGTTGAACCAGAAATGAGATTCGAAGGAAGAAGAGAGAAGAAAAAAAGAATACATGGGTTGTGCTTTGAGCTCTGTTTTCAAAGCAAGTTGTGGTGCATGTTCGGTTGTCAATCGATCGGAGCATCAAGGTGGCATTTGCCGCTCGCTATGCGGCTTTGTTGTGTGGTTTGAGTGGCCCATGAGGCTGGGTTTGCAGCCGTTGAGGTCGATCTGCGCTGGTGGAGGACGCTGCTGGGTATAAGAAGAAAAAATGATTAGAAATTTAAGAATTTAGATCTTAAAGACAAGTATGACATTTTCCTCCATCATGTGGTCATTTTTCAACTGTTTTATAATACATAATTAAAAATCATCTTAGGCCCTTAAAGTTGGTCTTTTTTGATAATTTCTCTTTATTCCTCCACCATTTTCTTGAATCCACAATATCAAGAACCCAGAACGAAATTAAGAACCCAGAAAAAGCAGATATGCATTTGGAATTGATGCTGGTTATGGAATATGGAGTAAAGGAGGTCAAGACATTCTCCAAAATAGAATTCTGATTTCAGAGCCATAACTCGATCGCCTCACAAGGTTGTACTTACAAAATAACCAACATTTCTGATCTGTTTAGCGAGTCCCTCGCTTTCAGAAACGTGATTGAATTTCTGCTCTAAACTATTGTTCTCTCAAGACCATAAACCCTAAAGGTGTCTAGCATAGATAAAGTTACATATCCATATTGTTTCCTGTATGAGTACACAAAAATTCATATTCATCAAAGAGTTGTCTTCATCAAATGGTGAAATCAAACTAGAATAACAAACACAAGTTTTGAACAGATTTACCAATCCGAGGATTAGAGTAGATTAAGATCAAACCACCAATCTTAAAAATAAATCTAATAATTAAACCCGTGAGTTAGGAGACGGAGACTCTGCAAACATTGAAGACACAATCATGAATCTAACACTATAGATCAGTTTGTCAAATGTAACTTGAGAGAAGTCTTCATGATTTCTAAAATTGTCTTCTTGAATGGCAATTGGTTCTGATTTTGAAAAAGTCATATGAGGCGAGGTTTCTTCAATACTGACAACCGAGTCAACATGAGAAAATTCTTCTTTAAAGGGATAGGAGATTGGAATCCACCAATCTGTTTTTGATCTCGAATCCACGAGAGGTTCTGGAATCCATCAGGAATTGAGATAAACTCAAAGGTTTTTTTTTATAAAATACAATTGATAGAGGTTCCTTATATAGGAGTAAAGAAACCCTAGGGCAACTAACAATGAAACCTAAAAGCCCATGGATTAAAATAAAATAAAGTTCAAATCAAATTAATTAAAATAAATTAAACAAAACAAAATAATAAAAATAAAACTCAAAAATAATTAAAACAGTTTTCTAGAAGCCCAACGAACTTAGATGTCCGGAAATAATTTACCACGATCAAACGGTTCTCCAATCTTTATTTTTCGTCGGAAAGCGACTCCCCTTCGTTCTACATCAGTCTCCTCCACTTCAAAAGAACTCGACCTCGAGTTCATCTTGGATAAAGAAGAATAATTTGTAGAAAACAAACTCAATAATAAATCAAATAATTGAATCCGTGGTTTAGAAGCCGAAGACTCTGCAAACTCTGAAGGCACAATCATGAATCCAACACTATAAATGAGTTTGTCAAATGCAACTTGAGAGAAGTCTTCATGATTCCTAAAATTGTCTTCTTGAATTGTCATTGGTTCTGGTTCTGCTTCTGAAAAAGTCATATGAGGCGAGATTTCTTTAATACTGACAACCGAGTCAATTTGAGAAAATTCTTCTTTAATCTGCAAAGTGATTTCTACAACATTCTTTTCACACCCTTTAGGCTTTGCAGGCTTGATTGTAATCTTGTTTGATTCCTTCTTAAGTAAATATGTCTCATCTTTGCAATAACAATCGTTGACGCTTTCATGCCATGGTTTTTCAAAAAATACATCACTATCATCCATATCAATCACATGACAAGTAACCTCATCGTTGTAAAATTCTCCTATAGAGATGAGAACTTTACAAACCTCTGTCACGTGTGCACGATCATCAATCCAAAATGGATTGCTCAACTTCACTGTCGGTAATTGAAGGGAATGAACAACTTTGCTGGCAACAAAATTCTCATGCAAATCACTATCAATTATTGTTGACCATACCTTATTTTTGATGAAACACGTTGTTCTGAAATCATTGCAATCTGGTAAGGTAAATATCCAACGTTCCATGCTAGCTTCCTTTTTTTCTCTGTTTTTTTTTATTTTGAATCAAATTGATAGATAACTCATCAAGAATCCACCAAACTCTGATTACCAATTGATGCAGCGAAAAATAAAGGGATAGGAGATTGGAATCCACCAATATGTTTTTGATCTCGAATCCACGAGAGGTTCTGGAATCCACCAGGAATTGAGATAAACTCAAATGTTTTTTTATAAAATCAAAGTTATCAAATACAACTTGATAGAGGCTCCTTATATAGGAGTAAAGAAACCCTAGGGCAATTAACAATCAAACCTAAAAACCCATGGATTAAAATAAAATAAAGTCCAAAACAAATTAATTAAACTAAAGCAAAACAAAATAATAAAAATAAAACTCAAAAGTAATTAAAACAATATTCTAAAAGACAACGAACTTAGATGTCCGGAAATAATTTGTCATTATCAAACGGTTCTCCAATCTTTATTTTTCGTCGGAAAGCGGCCCCCCTTCGTTCTACATCAAAAAACCACCTCCTCATCGGGTGTTTTTCATTTGATAAGGATCGAACCAGAGACCACCCACGTTAGAAGTGACTCTGTACACATTCGCTTCAACAAGTGGCGTGTCCTACTTTTACCACCAGATCAAAACCACATGAGTTAGAAATCCTATTCCTTTGCCAACAGAAAGACATCATATTCTTTTGTTAATTTTTCTAAAGATTGTATTTGTTCAATCTATTAAGCTACATGTATTTGTTCAATCTGATTTTGAGGAGATTGATGAGATGCTAATATCATCCATTAGATCATGCCACAGTAACTTTAGTCAATCATGGTTACTTGCATGATTGAAGATGTATCGCCGAACGTGCTAGGAAAGTAGGGAGTTTTCCTTTCTGCTTTCTACCTCCTGTATACTTTTCTGGAAAATATGTGCACATTATGGCCTTGCTTATTATTTTGGATTGATTATGATCAAAGATCAAACTATCAAAATTTGATTAGTGGATGAAAGAAAGTTGCTGAGGGAAGATCAAAGTATAATACAGGTGAAACACTTGGGATTGAGTGAGGTTCTAATTGTGTCGAATTAAAAAAAAGCTCTATAGCTTCAGGCTTTCAGAGTCAATGACGACGTTAAAGATGTCTCAAGTCAATGGTAGACCCTTGAGGCTTGCATGATCTTGAATCTCTGCGTAAGGCATGCTTCATTCTACAGTCGTCAGTGGAAGGAATGATGAGTGGCCTCCACTCCACTTTCCAAATAATTGAAAGATATTTCACCAAAACTGCTGGGAAATTTCCTCTCTGCTAGCTTTCTTCTTCTGACTATTTTTCTTAGCTTGTTTACTTTGATATTTAGTCTTGTTTCATTCTGGTGGAGAATACAAGTTTATTCAAAACATATGAACTAAGTTTCCACATGTGGCCACTCCATCTATTGGATCAAAATTTGTGAGACAGAGGCTTAGCTGTACAAAAGCCCTTTTTGTTCTTGATGATGTGAGTGATTTAAAGCAAGTAGCATTTTTGGTTGGAGGTGATCGTATCTTATTTGGCCCTGGAAGTAGAATCGTTGTGAAAGCTAGAAATAAGCGCATGTTTGGTGTTGACGACGAGAAGATATATAAGGTTAAGGAACTAGATCGTGATGAAACTCTTGACCTCTTTCATTTGAGAGCTTTAAGAAATCTCTCCCACAATGGATTATTCATCTTTGTCAAGAGAGGTGGTAGACTATGCGTGAGGCAATCCATTAGCTCTTACGGTCCTGGACCCTGTATTCTCACATTGCAAGAGCAAAGAAGACTGGAAAGGTGATTTGGATATTGAGGTTTAGTTATGATGGATTAGACAAAAATGAGAAGGATATATTCTTCGATATTGCCTATTGTCACGAAGGAAAACATGTTGATGAGGCAGAAAGAATTTTAGAAGCCAATGGTTTTTTTGCCGATGCAGGAGTGAGACTTGTCACTGATGTCTCTTATATCTGTGAACAAATATTCTGCCGTTCAGATGCATGATTTGATACAAGAAATGGGTCGGAAAATTGTTTTTAACCAATGTTATAAAAATCCTGGAAAAACGCAGTAGATTGTGACTTGCTGATGAGGTTGGTCCTGTACTGAAAAAGAATAGGGTAAGAGTCGGTTACAGAGTGAATTCTATAGGGGAGAATCACACCGCACACGGAGAGACCTCATCTTCTTGACACGTTACCTGTAATTCATAAGCAAACGACATTAAAGGGAAGATCCAATGCGCCAACCTTCGACCTCCGATGTTTAAGTCAGCCATGGTGGTAGAGATAATATGTGAATAAGGTGAAGATAGAGGCTTACCACAAATAAGCACTTAAGACAAATACGCCACTCGTATTCCCTGAACTGGAACTCAAGGGGGGTACCAGAACATTCGTTCTCATGCGTAGTCCAGTGGGTCCGTAATTCGTTCTTCCATTCCTTGTACCTACAGATACCACAAAAAAATTATAAATATTATTAATTAAACATATAATTTTGTTTTTTCATTAACTTTCCAACGTACCTTCTCTCATGCACAACGTCCGCCCAGGTGTTCCTCAGGTGCTGGGAAACGTCAAACCACACTTGCATTAAAACGATTATTAGTTTAGTTTTTCATAAATCCACAATGTAATACATAATATTAATTGTGAATTTTTATACTTACCTACATTGCATTTTGGACCATGTCCTTAACCTCCTATGGGACCTCGCCCCACTCTAACCACAACATAGGAACTCTATCCCTAATGAGCGCTCCCACGCGACCGGAGTACATCCTCGTCTTCCCGCCCGATACTACGTTTTCATCCCCGTCAGTATCGATGACGATCCTTCCCGAGGTACTCACGGTCTTCTCAAGAGCCTTCCCTGTAACGGGACTTCTCTTCTTCCTTGTCGGCTTGGCTCTGACGGTGCCTATCATAAATTGATTATTAATAGATTATTCTTATTATGACATTATAAGAAAACAAATTATTTATATATCATTACCTGAGGGCGTTGGGGGAGACGCGACAGATTCTGACTCTATCGCCGATGATGATACTCTCACAGAAATTAAATCTGAACCAAAAGACACGAACATGTACGCTTGGACCAAATCGGGGTGACACCTTTACTGTTTATGAAGAAGGCTCTGGTATAAGACTCGAAGGGTAAAACCGGGATAAGGAGTACACTTGGACCAAACATCGAGGAAGGAATGAGGCTCCACACATAGCTCTCTCTATCTTTCCCGTCACAGTACCTGCAAACAATCTGTTGTAGGGGTGAGCGTCGTCCTCGCGTGCTCACGTAGGCTCACCAATGATAGGTTTGAAAACCAAAAACCGTATATACATACATATAGATTTGAGCTCGTAATAAAACCATTTAGAAAATCCTTGGCACACAAAAACCATCATTTTATATCCTTTAGGAAAACAGTGCAGTATGCTAAAACATAGGGGCCCAGAGCGCTCAGTGAACAATACAGCCTGCAGGACTTTCGAATCTCAGTGACAGAATCCAGGGTTTGTCTTCACAGCAAACCGGGGCCAACTACCTAAGCGCTCTAAAACGCAGAGTAGCGAGAGTGTCCATTTACTACAGTACCCATAAACAACACACCGCACTTACGACTCGCTTAACTCTGTGCGAGACGAGCGTAAGCGGGAAAATAAAATAAATAAGGCACCACCCTCTGGAGGTTCACGGTCACGACACCGCGGGAGTACTAGATACTAGGTCCCGTCACTCTCAGGTCACGCACCGGAAATCAGGACAACGGTGCTCCACACATCTCACATTGACGTATAAAATCATTTACGTCTAGCCTCGGGTTTTCTTGGCCCAATCATAAATCATTTAATATACAGAAAACTTTCCCGAGGCATCGATCATGAGCATACACAAAATCATGCACTTTCTCATACATATATAAAACCACTACCAAGGGGGTTCAGATTCCCTACCTGGAATTGCCGTTCCATACGTAAGCTCCAAGCTTCCAAGAGCTGCCTTGGTGAACCGAGGTCACCCCGTAAGCTACCTCGTCCAATAATCACTGCAGAATTTAAGTAGCTTAGCAACCAAGATGTAATAACAGTCAACAGACCTCAGCATTCCTAGTTTGACCAGGAATGACCACATTGACTAAGTTGACCAACCAATTTCCTTTTATGGCACTTTAACCTTTTGACTTTCTTTTCCAGTTATCGACTCTTTACTCAATTACCGGAACTCCGACTTAGTTTCCGAACTTCTCTTTAACCACTTTAACTTGACGTTAGGGTGTCACATAATAATTCGTTGAATTACTATGGACACCCAACGTGTCACACTAACCAATTTATTTACCGAGAGTCGATTTACCGATTTACGTGAAACACCAACTTTACTTAACATGGTCAACTTAACATTTTTCCAGAATTTCCAGTTATCATTTCCCGGTAACAATTTAACACTTTACCAATTTAACCAAGCTGTGTTGAACTTCAATTCTTTAACCATTTTTCTGAAAATGTAACTTTCTCAAAATAGAAACTTTCCTTTAATGGAAACTTTCCCAAAATGGAAAGTTTCCCAAATTAGCATGTTCCCAAAATGGAAGGTTTCCAAATACAGTTAGTTTCCGTTTTTAATATGTTTCCTTACGTAAATTCCAATTACGACTCTTTAACCCAACTAAACGGAAACAACACCTTTGAAGGGATTCGAATACTACCTTCTCGGCAGTTCTGCCGGTTTAACTGCATCACCGGATTCCGGCAACTTGCCGGAAATTCGCCATAACCTCCTCGTTTTTCTCGTTTACCAAGTTACGACAACATGTAAGGAAAACAACATCCAATTATCAGAAACAGATCAACAACACAACAATAGATCATCAGGTTGAACACTGAAGAATTACACAGTTCAGAGAGGGAATCTTTACCCTCTGTGTCTCTGCTCCAGTCCAAGATCGAACAGCTTCTCATCCTTCTCCATGCCGGACTCCACCCTCTGAGCCAAGCTGAACCGAGCTCAGCTGCTCCTCCACAGCTGCAGCACACCGAGCAGCTCACTGCCTCGGTCCAAAACTCCACTAGCTGCCTCCAAGCTCCTCTCAAGCATCACACAAGTGTCCAAGACTCGCCAGAACACCAAGAATAGGTCGCCGGAGTTGCTAACCTCGAAACCCAGAAAACCCGAAACAGTAACAGTGAAATTGGAGGTTTCTGTTAAGGCTCCGATCGAATGATCAAGACTAAGGAGAAGGAAGAGGAAGAGAAGAGAAGAAGAGCAGTACCTATCACGCGTCGAACCGCCGCCTGGTTCGCCGAAAATCGACCGTTGACCGCCGAGCCAGTGAACTTCGATCTCCTTGCACGGTGGATGCTTGGAGATTCCGAAGGTTGGGTCAGGTAGAGGAGGAGAAGAGGGAGAGAATGAAGCTGGTCCGCCGCCCTGGGGTGGCCGGAGTCGCCGGCGCCGGGCGGAGAACAGGGAGGAGGCGAGAGCTCAGGGAGAGCTCGGTTGACCGAGTTGGGACGGTTTTGACCGAGTCAAAACTGATCCCCTATTTATAGAAAAATGAACGGTCCTGATTCAATCTGGAATAGATCCAACGATCCAGATTTAAAAAAGGTAAAAAGTAAAAGGTAAAATGGTAAAACTGATTTACCGGAATGGTAATTTAAAAGTTACCGGAAACTTCGAAAATTCGTAGAAAATAAACCGAAGCTCCGAAAAATAATCCGAAAATACCGGGAGACTCGTGTCGACACGTACTATGACATCGAGTCATTAAATCAGGTATTTGGAGAACTTTGAAAAACTCAAAAATGAACGTGGTCGTTAACTCACGAAGTTACCGAATGCGACTTAAACCTCAGTAACTCGCCATTAACCACGGTTAAAACGTGCGGGGTCCCACAGAATGTGTGGCCCCAGGCTGTCTCTGCGTCGGCTCCAGAATGGATGCATGTCGGGCTGTCATTGGGCCCTGAAACGACGCTTGAGGGTTGCTAAACGTTCCCTCAGACGATTCAGACCTTTGGCCCTTTGAACCCTTAGTTTTACTAAACAAGCCTTTCATCATGTTTATTAAATAATTAGAATTTTTAATTTGTACAATTAATAACAATTAATATTTTAATACAAAAATGTACTAAATTATCAAAAATTAACAACATTATCACAAATATATTAAATATACCAAATTTAATAAATATACGAAATTAATAACAATTAATATTTTAATACACAAATATACCAAATTATAAAAAATTAACAACATTATCACAATACTATTAAATATACCAATTAATATTTTAATATACCAAATTTATTTAATATACCAAATTATATTAAATATTTCAACAACATTATCACAAATATATTAAATATACTAATTAATATTTTAATCTACCAAATTATATTAAATATATCAACAACATTATCACAAATATATTAAATATACTAATAAATATTTTAATATACCAAATTTATTAAATATTCACAATTTCAATAACAAATATACCAAATTAACAAAAATTTCAATTCAATATATACATCAATAATTGAAAATAATTATATAATTCAATATATATCGAATCGCATACCTTAAAACATGTGTGTGGGTAAATTGTCAGCTTGATCTGACATGTGTGTGGGTAAATTGTCAGCTTGATCCGATAAGGTTAAGGACTCGATCCGAACGGTTAATCACGTAAGTCAAACCCCTAAACTCAAAGAAACGGTAATTTGATCATCTAAATTACGTATTCTGCCCGGATCTTCAATTACAAATAGTTTCAAATCAATGAGACGCAACTAGTGGTATAAAAATTACAAGAAAAATAACCATCGGAGATAGGGCTACCACTAGGGAGAAAGAATGAAAAAATGCATTGACCGCAACTATTGACACCGAAACTTTATCTGAATTACGTGATTTTTCAACCGTAGACATATTTCATCGTTCTGGTCAAATCTTATTTCACACTAGTGGTAGCTGATATTTTCATTTTGGTGTGATCAGTAATAATGAAGTTAATTAGTTAAATGAAAGTATGAAAGTATTTATCAGTTTATTTCTTAATTTCCATTAGGCTCTAAAGTCTAAAAAATAGGCTTATAGCTCTCTTAATCATCGTAATGTTATAAACTAGAGAAAAGAGAGAGATAATGGAAAGATACAGAATGTGGGGAGAAGAAAAAATCTACCATTCATTCTCATTAGACTCCTTTATACATATGTAAGATTTACTTCATAAGCACATAACTAATAAGTAATTGCGTGGACAACCACATATATATAATATTTACAACACCATCTTGGATGTCCACCAATGAATGATATGATATTGGACGTGTCACGCCCCAACCCAGGATTACCTCTCTAACCCTGGGTTAAGACGTGCGGGACCCAACACAAGAGAGATTTACTCGAAATCCCCCTTGAGCCAGGATAACCCTTTTCTTCATAACCCAATTCAAACCGTCCAAACGGTGCCGGAATAAACCTCAAACCGGAGATTATCCTGTTTCCCACATTTGAATCTCAAATGTGCCATTTAAAGAACCTAGGGGTTCTAATAATACTTGTGACTGCACCTGAATCCTGGTCAGGCTGCCTACGTACCCTGTCCTCAGGGATCAAGCCACACGTAGCTCTTGTTTTAACTAACACCCTAACCGGGCGAATCCCGCTATTCTATTTATTGGTTGCTTTCTACAAGAGGATAGCGTACCCATAACGCCTATCCTGAGTTCTCAATGAGGTAACCACCGACAAACTAACCCTCGGGATTAAACCGAACATCCTACCATTCATATCAATAACATCCATACTCAACAAGACGGATAATAAAGGCAATCACACGATTAAAAACAACCATCACACATAACTATAAATATAAAGCATAGTGGCATCCACGTAAATAAACCAAACCATGGGCATTTAAGATATTTCCTCCTACTTGGCATCCCTGAAAATAACTATAATTACCAGGGGTATTTATGGAATTACCACCTCAATGGCTTTCCTGTAATTAGCCCAAAACTGTCAGGGGCAACATGGACATTCTAGCCTTAATGGCAGTTTCGTAATTAATCAGAACTACCAGGGGTCTTTTAGGAAATTCAGCCTTAGTGGCAGCCCCTGTAAATATACAAAACAGCTAGGGGTAGTATTGGAATTCCAGCTCTAGTGGCAGTCCGGTAATAACCTTAACCTACCAGGGGTATTACTGGGATTTAACCATAATGGCACCCCCTGTAATTACCCTAACTGCCAGGGGCAACTCTGTCATTTTACTTCCCTGGTAACTCGGTAAGAATCCGGATCTACCGCGGTAAATCTATGGGAATTTACCCCTAACTATTCTAGCCGGTCTGCTGGCCGGATTTTCCCCTATTTCCGACTACATCCTCTCTCAATCACAACCAACAACATCCACCAACACGAATTGCACATCCAGCACAAGGAAATTCTAATAAGGAGGGAGGAATTTTTCTTACCTCTCAAGCTCCTGCCCGGGGGCCCTAAACCGCCAGCGACCACTGCACAGTACCACTCAGAACTCACCCGTGCCAGCCTTGCCGACGTCTCCCAACAACGCTCCCCACATCACCTTCATCCTCCACAACCTCCGGTGCCCCCAATCCGAGTTCGATTCCCCCTCTCCTTCACGTCTGGGCTTGTGCCCGCTTTGCACAACAATCGAGGTAGTCGACGAGAGACGCGACAAACCCTGACGTGCGCCATAGCAAGCTGATGGAGCCCTGGCTCCAATCTGAGAGAGAAATGAGAGGAGAACGAGGCCGAGGGGAGAGAGAAAAGAGAGAGAGAAAAGAGAGAGAGCGGAAGAAAACCGAGCGAGATCCCCCCCACCGGTCAACACATATATATAAATAAACCGACGGCCCAGATTTGATTTCACAAATCCAATGGTCCAGATCTACCAATAAATAGTTACTGTGAATAGTAAAAAGATATTTTTCTATTTACTTTTACCGCACGGTAACGATACTTTATCCCACATAACTTTCACATACGAACTCTGATTAATTCGTAGGACATACCAACGAGTTCGTACTAACGTCCTCTACTTCTTTCCCGAAGGAAAGTTCCTCAAATTCCCGACTTATCGCAAAGTCCCTTTTTTCTACGGTAACGTAACATAACATTTGTTACATCCGTAAATTGGATAATTCATAACTAACAACTCATAGCTCCGGAAAATTTTCCGGACATATCGGGGATCTCGTAATAACATAATCTATCCCTCGGGACATTAATTCTATTTTTCCCCAAAACTGAGAATATCTCGATAATAATTCGGGGAAAATTAACAGTGCGGTTACCATTCTCTGTAACTCGTCTAATCCCGGTAAAAATGTTAATTTCGGGACGGGGTGTTACAATCTACCCCCCTTATAGGAATTTCGTCCCCGAAATTTCCACTGCGGAACATGAAATCAACTGTCAGGTAATGACGTCAAGTTCCACCGAACGGAGCTTCAGGAAAAACCAGAGTCACAAGCTCTATGTATCATTTCCTTTAGCATTCAGAGTCTCCCCGACAAACATAGCTACTCTCGCTTAAAACACTAGAGTACGATACCCTAGTCTCATTCTTTTCGTCGTAATCGACTCCATAAGACTTGCCTCTTAACTCTTCACAAACTAATTTCCAAAATGGCAATTTCGACAATCTGGTAGCTTTCCCAAACGTAACCCAAACTATCTTGAAGTCGACCCGAATGCTCTACTTACACGGCTGCCACACTTGACATTTAACACCAATGTCTTCCACATGGAAGGGTAAAAATGCTACGGTCCATCACCGTGGAGGAAACTCTTACATCTCTTGCACCCTTCGAGACTAAAGAGATATGAACTTTCTACACTCGGCCTTGAGGCCACAGACGTATCATCTCCTGCGTCCATAATCAAAACTCCTTAACCCACGTTCCTAATACCCCAACTTTTAACCACAGGGCTCGAACAAACTCGCATACCACAATGCGACCTCAAACTGCTCACTTGAGCTGATGAATCCGCTATGCGACTTCGCCCCTACATGGATGTCATCTACACATACTTAGAAATAGTGAATTTTCCTCATCCTACCCCTCTCTTATAAAAGAGTCTTCAGTAGGGCATTTTCCAATAACCAGAGCTAACAAGCTCGCACACTAACTCATGCGTGCTAAAGTCTTGCCTAAAGGACGGAAATTTTTGGCCCAACATCCTGTATGCTTCTCATAGTGCTTCTATAATCAGTTTCTACTGTTACACCAATTAGCTCAACATCTACCATACCTCATGGAAAAATATTCCGAAACCAAGTCAAATCCCCCATGACTTTACCCCAAACCTTAATCCTTATTAGAAAAGTTCACGCACACAAAGAAATAATAAGTCTGACTTCTCAGACTAGGGTCGGAGCTAAGAGCTCTAGTAGCGCCATCACGCTATGCTAGCTAGATAAAATAATAACGGACAACCCTTATAGTATTAACCTGACCTCTCAGGCTAGTCTGACCTCTCAGACCAGGGTCGGAGCTAAGAGCTCTGGGTATAATGGTAATGGACAACCCTCATAATATCCGCCTGACATCTCAGGCGTGTTTGTCCTCTCAGACCAGGGTCGGAGCTAAGAGCTCTGGGTATAATGGTAATGGACAACCCTCATAATATCCACCTGACATCTCAGGCGTGTCTGTCCTCTCAGACCAGGGTCGGAGCTAAGAGCTCTAGTAGCGCCCTCATGCTACTCTAGCTAGCATATGCATTGACAACCCTTATAACAAAAATTCATAACAAAACTTTACTCCATTACTCTTCCCAAAACAATAAGTAAAACCATTCCTCGTCTTATATGCATAATTCCACATACACATTTAAGAACCCGAAGAAATTATAATACTCGTAACAATCATATAAACCCTGCAAATAACTCAATAATTAGGGCATGCATTCATTTAAAAATAGTCTGTCCACTCACAGTACTATTGCGACCTTCTTTCCGCTCGGAAAGCTTCTCGAGAGAAACTCTCGAACTAACCGCGTAGTCGAGCCCGTCTCACGTTCAACCAGAGACTGTACAAACAACCCAATACATTAGTCATTTCATCGTTGACTTGGTCTTTTCCTAGTTTGACCAGGAACTCCTATTTGACCACATGTTGACCAAGTTCCTTTTTATGACACTTTAACCTTTTTAACTTTCTTTCCCGGTTATCGACTCTTAATCTCAATTTACCGGAAGTCCGACTCAGTTTCCGAACTTTCCTTTATCACTTTTCAAACTTTACACTTATTTTCGATTATCGACTCGAAGTTTGGTTTCTATTTACGCCACCTTAGCGTAAGTATTTTCTCTTACTAAATGTGAGTCGATGCGTCGATAACAAAATTATCCGATTGCTTTTCCACGATCCACTTGACAATACCGTTAATAGGAGTCAACATCTCCCCCAACCACTAGAGTGGTCATCATAATATAGTTCCCATATTTCATTAATTATCTTCAAAACCTTTAACTTGAATTCTACATTTTCTTTAACCTTTTCAACCCGATTTAACATCTTCTCAAAAATGGAAACCTTCCAAAAAGGGAAAGTTTCCCAAAATGGAAAGTTTCCTAAATTGGTAAGTCTTCCTTAAAATGGGAAGTTTCCTAAAATGGAAACTTCCTACTTACGTCCAATTTTCCGTAAATATCCCGATTACGATTCAACTGACACTTTTCGACTCAAATGGGATTCGGTTTCTACCTCTTCGGCATTCTGCCAGTTCAACTGCATCACCGGAATCTTCGTCGGATTCCGATGTCTTGCCGGAATTTCGCCATAACCTCCCCGTTTCCTCCGATCTACCAAGTTCCGACAACAAGCAAACAACAACACCAACAATACTGAAATTACACAGTGATCAAGAACACACACACAGGAGCTCTAGGTAACAGTAGTTACCTTCAAAATTGATTCGAGGTAGAAATACCCAAACCTCTGCCTCTGTCCAAACCCCCAACAACATAACTCAAAGAAAGAATTTATTTAATTCTCGCAATCTTTTGGTCCGAGATTTGAACCTAGGCTCTGATACCATTGTCACGCCCCAACCCAGGATTACCTCTCTAACCCTGGGTTAAGACGTGCGGGACCCAACACAAGAGAGATTTACTCGAAATCCCCCTTGAGCCAGGATAACCCTTTTCTTCATAACCCAATTCAAACCGTCCAAACGGTGCCGGAATAAACCTCAAACCGGAGATTATCCTGTTTCCCACATTTGAATCTCAAATGTGCCATTTAAAGAACCTAGGGGTTCTAATAATACTTGTGACTGCACCTGAATCCTGGTCAGGCTGCCTACGTACCCTGTCCTCAGGGATCAAGCCACACGTAGCTCTTGTTTTAACTAACACCCTAACCGGGCGAATCCCGCTATTCTATTTATTGGTTGCTTTCTACAAGAGGATAGCGTACCCATAACGCCTATCCTGAGTTCTCAATGAGGTAACCACCGACAAACTAACCCTCGGGATTAAACCGAACATCCTACCATTCATATCAATAACATTCATACTCAACAAGACGGATAATAAAGGCAATCACACGATTAAAAACAACCATCACACATAACTATAAATATAAAGCATAGTGGCATCCACGTAAATAAACCAAACCATGGGCATTTAAGATATTTCCTCCTACTTGGCATCCCTGAAAATAACTATAATTACCAGGGGTATTTATGGAATTACCACCTCAATGGCTTTCCTGTAATTAGCCCAAAACTGTCAGGGGCAACATGGACATTCTAGCCTTAATGGCAGTTTCGTAATTAATCAGAACTACCAGGGGTCTTTTAGGAAATTCAGCCTTAGTGGCAGCCCCTGTAAATATACAAAACAGCTAGGGGTAGTATTGGAATTCCAGCTCTAGTGGCAGTCCGGTAATAACCTTAACCTACCAGGGGTATTACTGGGATTTAACCATAATGGCACCCCTGTAATTACCCTAACTGCCAGGGGCAACTCTGTCATTTTACTTCCCTGGTAACTCGGTAAGAATCCGGATCTACCGCGGTAAATCTATGGGAATTTACCCCTAACTATTCTAGCCGGTCTGCTGGCCGGATTTTCCCCTATTTCCGACTACATCCTCTCTCAATCACAACCAACAACATCCACCAACACGAATTGCACATCCAGCACAAGGAAATTCTAATAAGGAGGGAGGAATTTTTCTTACCTCTCAAGCTCCTGCCCGGGGGCCCTAAACCGCCAGCGACCACTGCACAGTGCCACTCAGAACTCACCCGCGCATGCCTTGCCGACGTCTCCCAACAACGCTCCCCACATCACCTTCATCCTCCACAACCTTCGGTGCCCCCAATCCGAGTTCGATTCCCCCTCTCCTTCACGTCTGGGCTTGTGCCCGCTTTGCACAACAATCGAGGTAGTCGACGAGAGACGCGACAAACCCTGACGTGCGCCATAGCAAGCTGATGGAGCCCTGGCTCCAATCTGAGAGAGAAATGAGAGGAGAACGAGGCCGAGGGGAGAGAGAAAAGAGAGAGAGAAAAGAGAGAGAGCGGAAGAAAACCGAGCGAGATCCCCCCCACCGGTCAACACATATATATAAATAAACCGACGGCCCAGATTTGATTTCACAAATCCAATGGTCCAGATCTACCAATAAATAGTTACTGTGAATAGTTAAAAGATATTTTTCTATTTACTTTTACCGCACGGTAACGATACTTTATCCCACATAACTTTCACATACGAACTCCGATTAATTCGTAGGACATACCAACGAGTTCGTACTAACGTCCTCTACTTCTTTCCCGAAGGAAAGTTCCTCAAATTCCCGACTTATCGCAAAGTCCCTTTTTTCTACGGTAACGTAACATAACATTTGTTACATCCGTAAATTGGATAATTCATAACTAACAACTCATAGCTCCGGAAAATTTTCCGGACATACCGGGGATCTCGTAATAACATAATCTATCCCTCGGGACATTAATTCTATTTTTCCCCAAAACTGAGAATATCTCGATAATAATTCGGGGAAAATTAACAGTGCGGTTATCATTCTCTGTAACTCGTCTAATCCCGGTAAAAATGTTAATTTCGGGACGGGGTGTTACAGGACGCGCTTATTGTTGTCTCATTAAAAACCTTGCCAGGTAATAAAAACTCTGTGGGATAAAACAACTCATAAGGACATAATTAATAAGTAATAGCGTGGACAACCACATATATATAATATTTGCAACACTCCATCTTCGATGTCCACCAATGAATGATATGATGTTAGACGTGTTTATTGTTGTCTTGTTAAAAACCTTGTTAGGTAATAAAAAACTTGTGGGATAAAAACAACTCTGGTCGAAGGAGAAAAAAGTGCAACATGTACATGTCCTATGAAGAATAATCTTAAATGCTCCCCCTGATTAGAATCTCCTTTACATGATTGATGGAAGCTCAAATATCAGGTATTTGATAACATCCATATCTCATGTATAGTAGAAATGGTATGTGAGTCACATAAGTGAGACGTGAGCTTTACATAGATAAGACTCATCATAAACTGTGAAACCCTGCAAAGATTGGAGTAATATCACCAAAATTAAAATGAATAAATCTTACCACATGGTAAAAGACCAATTTCATCTGTTCAAATCATTGATAAAGACTTTAGTTAAACCGTCAAAATATAAATGAATAACAATTGACGCATTTACCATGGTATGATATTCTTGAGGCGAACAATTAAGTCTAACATACTTTAGCCACAGATATCAATTTGTACAATTGATAATTTCATCTAGGCTCAATAGGAGCTCTAGCCAAAATCATAACTTTGTGAAAGTTAGAATATGTTGCAACATTGTGATTCGAATTCGATTTGTTAGTCTTGCCATGCATAATACTCATTGAAGCAATACATCACTTTGACTGTAGTATAATGAGTATATGAGCTTCAGACTATGTGATTCCATGAGTGAGCTTAATGCTCTTGACATCTATGGAATTGTTTTAGGCATATCAATCCTTTAAGGACTTAGTGAAGCAATATGTATAGAATGACATAATAAGATTTTGGATGTGCATTAGCAATTCAATGTACTTCATCTTTATAATAAAACAACACAATTTGTCATAATTCTCTCGTCAATATAACTCTGTACTTATAGAGTTATTGTTGTTTAGAGAAGAATGATAATCTCATGTCTCTATAAAGAAAGATTGTGTCATATTCACTAAAATAAACTCATATGTAGGGGATTGTGACGTCTAAGTATTTCATCACGTTTCCAGTAATAGATTTCATTGGAATTGTCTCTTTCCAATTTGGCCAATAATATATATAGTTTGTAGCATAACGAAACGTGGAATAATACACAATATTTGATGATATTAGTAGCTACTGTTGATATCACAATCATCAATTTTTGGTCTCACATGAACATGCGCGCATGAGCTGTAATAAGCTTTATCGTATCGAGTACTCATATCTCTAGATGACGATTATATGTCTCTTAGAAGAAAACGTATTTGAGAATGTGGATCTTTACATAACCTCATAAACAGTGTTATATGACTTGTATAATTGTCCTTTAATTAGATGGAACTAATCACATTAGACTTGGTGGATATTATTTCACAACATAAAGTCACGCCGTTACATTAGTCTATTATCCCCCTAACAACAGGATGACTATAGTTTAACCATACGTAAATATGTGTTTAAACCAATACTGAATTTGGTGGGTGGTGAGTCAAAACCAAAAAATTTAGGTCAAATCATGTAATATTGTGAACTTGTCACTTTCTCATTTAATTGATTGAAATTTTCCCCAAAAGTAAACAGGAGGCGTGTATGGTGGAGAAGTATCTCAACACTAATTTGAGAATAGATTATTCTCCCCCTCATGAGTGATAACTCACAAATAAATGATTATTTTTCCTTAAGAGTAGGGTTGATAATTATTATTGCATTATACAACATTGTTTATTTTGTATATGAATCCACATGAAATTTTAATTAAATCTTAACCAAATTTGTCATGCCAAATTTTGGCAGAAAAGCATGGTTCATGTATACAGTAGTATACTATGGTTGATTAATGCAACCAAATAAGGTGAAAATTATCTTCACCAGTGTTAATATGAGTTTAGTTGGAGATAGATATCAAGGGGTGACTCTTGAAATGACAATCATCTTGTTAGACGTAAATGTCTAGGCAACGTATCATGTCCATAGTCAAACTTTATGTAAAATATTTTTTTTATATATTTGTGATCATGGATATCCATAGATTAAATCCAAGTCTTTAATATGAAAAGATCTTATAGGATTCCAATTTATTTATGATCATGAGGTTTGTTGTATTATTTGGCTAAGAAGTCAAATGCCAATGATATACTCGAATAACGAGTTTGGATCATGGTTCATATAAGTATAAGCATATGCTTCATATGTTAATAGAGGATCATAGCCTCATCAAACTTCATATCATACTCAAGAAATAAGTCATTGTTGGTGGGATAGTTAGTGTACGTAACCCAACCCAAATGATAAATCAACAAACTCTTGCAATCTACGCACTCAGCATAATTATTCAATATTATGACATAATAGTAATAAAAATTGTAATAAACCTATTATTAGAGCAATTAAGCTTGATAATGAAAATAGTAAGAATGATAATGAAATTATCATTTATACTAATGATTACCGTTCATGGCAATAAAATGTCATTACGTTTAATTGTGCCAAAATATAGGCTTACAACATAGCACTAAATATTAGGGCTTGCGTCAAATTCACCAAAAATATGTCTACCATAGCCACATTTGTAGCCATATAAGGATCCATATTAGAACTTGTATGTTCTTTAAGAATGATTATATAACATATTTGAAACTAAAGTTTCAATGTGTTCATCAATATGAACAATGGATCTATATTCCCATACAAAAAAACACAAGAAAAACATTCGTATGATGTCTGTAGAATCAATGGTTTCAGACTACTTGGTCAGAGACTCGAGTCTTAACTATTGGAATGAAGTTCTCAATGTCGTAAACATAATCATCAGACATATATATAAAATGAACATATAAAAAATTGATATTCATAAGAAAAGAAAAACTCGTAGATTATTAGTCTTGTTCATAAGTAATCTTGTTGCACCATAAGCATGTGGATCATCATGGAGTGTAGAAAAAGAAAAAAAATGAAGAGCAAACTCGTCCTGATAACGTGGAATAAACCAGAGAAAATAGAGAGAGATAGAATGTGGGGAGGGAAAAAAATCTACCATTCATTCTCATTAATTAGACCCCTTTATATATAAGTACGGTTTACATCATAAAGATATAACTAATGAATAATTGTGTAGACAGCCACATATATATAATATTTACAACTGTAAAACCTTATAGCGTGAAGGGTTTAGGGTTTTGTCTTCGTTGTCTCTACGGATCAAGGGTAAAAGTAAAAAGGAGGAGATTCATTAAGGACCTTTTTGTTAAGAATTAGTTGAGGACTTTCTCCTTAATAGTTTATTACATCAATTTTCAAATCATATTTTTTCATCTCAACCGTTCAGTTTATAGGTCTATATAAGTATATCACTTCAAAAAAATTTTAGTCAAATTGGTGATCGTTGAGACATCGAAATAGATCAAATCAATGGATAGTCCAAATATGTCAAACATAAACCGTTCAAGTTTATAGTCGGTGAATCACATTATTGAATGTCTTAACGATTTTCAATTTGTATGAAAATTTGTAGAGATGATCCACTTATATAGACTTATAAACTGAATGGTTGAGTTGGGAAAATGTGATTGAAAAATTGGTGTAATAAATCATTAAGAAGGAAGTCTTCAACAAGAAGGTCCTTAATAGATCCCCTCTCAAAAGTATAAAAGAGGATTGTTGGTCTGTAGGGGTGAACTTTTAGGCACGAAAAAACCGAAAAACCATACCAAACCAACACCGAATAACTGAAACCTAATAGAACTGAGACAATCGGTTTTAGATGGAGCACAAGCCGACTAGTGCGGTTTAGGATTGTGGTTCCGTGCTTTTTAAAAACCGATTAAACTGAACCTGTTGAAGGAAAATAGATTTCCTAGTGTGTGTCTTAGTCAAAGTATAATCAAAATAGGATTCGATATCAATGTTGGAATATGAATACATGTACTTTTCTTATGTATTGTATCCTTTATATATACTTATTCTATGAATGAAATAACATCGATATTCTCCCCAATTCTCTCATTCAGTTTATTTCTCTTGTTACAGAACCGACATATATTCATTTACTTATTCATATTTAATTTTACATTACGTGTCATGTTCTTATTGATTATGAGCTACAAATAGTATGTTTTCACAAACATGTTTATATTTTCAAGTGTTTAAGTCTAACCTAATTATTTCTCATGTAGTCTTCTCTTTTGTTATATATGAATATTGGAGGTTTTAAATGAACGATGTATAAATTTTATTTTTTCTTTTCCTAACAATTACTTGTTTAAACTTATTTGAAGTATTGATAGCTTACAACTTGGCTATTATTTTTTATACTATTTGGTTGATAGTGAAATATATGAAGGATAGTTGGTTTTGTAACCGAAACCGCATCAAAACCGATGTTTAGTTAACCGACAAGAATGTTTCATACATATTTTTCCCGGTTTCGATTCTAATAAATAAAAAACCGCATCTTCGATTTCGGTTATAGGTTAGTTTCTAATAACCGAACTGTTAGGACTCCCTACTAGTCCTGTACCTTAAATTGTAAGTCACACTCCCTCAACCTCCATTGCTCGCTACTCTGGTGTTGCTAAACCTCGAGTAACAATTGTTAACTTCTAGGGGAAGATAAGTTATCATATTGAAGGGGTGTCGCATTTAGAAGAGGTGGCCAGTCGTGGAAGTTTCAGACACCGGTTTTATGCAAGTCAATACCTTTTAAAACATGTACTTGATTTCTGCTAACATAGGGAGAACGAGGAAAAAAATCAACAAAAAAACAAGCCATACGAGATTATGAGGTATCATGAGCTGCCAAAAAAATGGGCAAGTAATAGAAAGAAAGCATCGATTATTTATAATGTAATTCCATCATCATCATCAACATTCGACAGCCACACCAAACCTTAGTAGTTATATAGAATAATTGTGACTTGGTTCTCATGAAACTAGAAAACAGATGAAACACAATACGACAGGGCAGTGAACAGTGGCAACATCAGTGGAAGCTGCATTTATTCCTCTTCTTCTGCCTCCTCAAGCCACTTCACAAAAGGCTCCAGGGCTTTCACAAATGTTTGCCTGCACCAATTTCCACCAAATATTTGTGTTGAAACTTGCACAACAGAACACTGGTATTTGTGAAATAGTAACATTACTCCAAAGCATATATTTGCGAGTTCTTAAGTTGAGAACAAAGCCCTACCTGCCCTTGGGGTTTGTTCCCTTGCGGAACCAATGGAGGATGGTGTCTTCAGCAAGCACATCCTGGTCATACAGAGACCTAACAATTTCAGTGAACAGCTTCATCAGCTTAGCATCCTCATAGCACTGCATCTGAACTTTGTATATCAGTTCCAGCTCCAGCTTCCCATTGGTGCAGAAGGCATTCAACAGTTGAGCCCATGTCTTCACCTGCATTTTTAAATTGTAAACAAGCCCATTAGACAATCATGAACACAAAGCCTGCAATTCTTATTCAAACACAAAACAACAAATAATATATAGTTTTCTGCATTCAGTATTTAGATTTGGCTTAGCATTTTAACGCGTATCTTTGCTCCCTTTGAGTGTTTTCAGAGCTCATACATTACATTCAACCGCTTCATTTCTAACCATTGGAAGCATTTTTTTGTCATTTGCAGCTCTATTAAATTCACTGAGCATATGGATAAAAGATTCAAGCATACCTGGCGAAGAGCTGCATTGGCATTCTGTTGCTGATTCTTACCAGACCACTGCACAGCATCCATAATGACATCCCACAGAATACGGACAACCTCAACATCTGGCAGTTTGGCATCCTTAACGCGCTGCTTCACGGTTTCTATGACTTCAGAAATATCAGTTTCCTCTGTTATCTGGGTTGTCAGAGCAGATTTCATATCCTTAAGCTTCACCTCGAAAATCTTCTTTTCATTGTATTCAACCAAGGCCACTAGCCCTTCCTTGCTGAAAATTGGCATAAACATAACAAAATACAAGTTAGCAACCCAATACTAGTGTGTTAAAATCAACATGATATCACTTGAACACCATATATTATCATCCACAGACAATCCATATGTATACCGAAATTCTATTGCAACTAACAAAAATGTATTTAGCCCTCAAGTCTCAACATATTCAAATTTCATACTACAACTGATTGAATGAAATAGACTTATCAATTTAAAATGAAACAGGAAGTCCTCTTTATTTTATTCAAAATCAGAGGTGAGGAAGCAAACATAGAAGAGAAGTTTTTCTGGCAGGCAAAACTTAGCAGCGAATCAAAACACTCATGGATCACAGCTACGTGAGATCCATGGATTCTACTGAATGTCAAATGTATCTGCTATGACTAGAAAACTAAAATGCGTTCAGTGACAAGGTGACTGTGTTAACAATTTATCATCAAAATACATAACTTACGTGAAATGCTCAGAGAAACACTCCTCAGTCCGCTTGGCGGCAGGGAAGAAGTCCAGAAGATTATCCTCCACTTTACCCCGTTTCAGAATCGAAATCAAATCATCAAGGCTATTGTCAATCAGATACTCCTTAAAGAACTCGGTTATAAATGACAGGACTAGCCCTTTGCCGACAAGATTATCCTTGAGCATTGGCTGGAACACAGTCTCCGGTGGAAGTCCTGAAAGCTTCTGAGAGAATGCAAGTGCTGTGAAAATTGCCAGCTTCTTCCTTTCATTTTCCTCAAAAAGCTCCAATGACTGAAGGAAACGTCGCATGACATTTTCGAGATTCTTTATCAGAAATGGCCTTCTCCTTAAAATCTTTTGTATGTAGATAACAGACGGTATAATGACTTCACGTCTAGGCTCAGACTCTAGTACAGAGTAAGGGTGACGCTCCCCCTCATCAGGTTTTGTTGTTCCAGGTTGTGTACGGCCCCCGGTGAAAACAACCTACAGTTGTGTACAAATAGTGAAATCTAAAGTCACATTACTGTAATCGATAAACATACTCAAATCAGAAAATGATCATTCATGTGAACTGGTGCTATGTATCCACAGAAACTACCAAAGAATCATTGCAAATTGGCATAAAACATCACAACAATAAGTACCCAAGTAGTTAGAGAACTTGCCTCAAAAAAGGTGTCACCGTATCTTGAGAAGTTGAGGTCTGAAGATTCAATGCTCTTGGCAATAAGTTCCTGCACAAATAAATTTGACATATCACCAACTGAAAAGCAAAAGGACACGGGGAAATAGATCACCAGTGAAAAGCTAAAATTACCAGGTCACCAGCATTATCTAGATAAATCTGGACCACTGCATCAGCAAAAGCTGCAGGGTCCAAGGGAGCTGCAATATTCCGTTTGCGGGTCTTAATCCGCGTGCCACTGTACAGATGAAACAAAAACACGGCAATAAGTCAGGGAGAACATCCCATCACTATATTCTTTCTTGTTAAACTTGACAAACCATACAGAACCTCAAATAACAATATAATAAACTCAATTCAAACTTTTACGAGTCATGCATAACTAATTGATGAGATTTATCATCATATGAAAACCTAGTTCTTATAGTTCAACAATTTAAATTATACCAAATTGCCGCAGAGTTAAATAAAACTCAAGTCTGACAAATACATAAAAAGTATAACTCTAACAACACAAAGAATGTAGCAAGCCTCACCCAAGAGTGGGTCTCTCCTTCGAGCTGCACATACAAAAACAAATCAAAACTCAATCAGTCGTATCCAAAACTTAAACGCAGATTGAAAGAGAAGGAGCAAACACCAAACAGTTACACAAACGATTGGAAGAACCATCAGTGGCGAAGATCATAACTAAAATTCACATCCAATTTCAATTCCATACCACAAGAAACGACAAGCATATGAAATATTCCATCTTGAGCTCAAATTAGGTTTCAAAGTATCAAAGATGTCTACTTTCTTCAAATCCAGAAACACCCAAATCAAATTGTAAACCTAACAGAGCCAAATCACATATGAAATAGCAACATAAGATCAAATATTCAACAAATAACCACAAATAGGCAAAACCCACAATGAAAATCCAATCTAATAAATAAAAAACCAATATTTGCCTCAAGAATCGAATTAGATAAAGAAACCAGATCTATGAGAAACATAATCAAAAGCAAATACGAAGAGATCGCAAAGCAGAGAGAGAAAGGGTAAAAAGGGTACCTCATAAACCAAGACGAAGAGGATCGGAGAGATGAGAGGCGGTGAGAGGTAGGCTCGGCGCGTTTGAGAAGGAACCCCTTTTTGATTCGAGACAGAAATATAAGGAAAGAAGAAATAGGGGTTACTGTGATGGATTGGACCCAGATATTTATTAGAGAGAGAAACTAGAGAGATAAATATATATATAATTTTTTTTCCTTTACATGCATGAGAGATTAAGTATTACACTAACTTTTTGATTATTAAATCACATTTTCACCGTCTAATATATATATATATATATTTATATATGTAGATCATATATGCAAAATTTCATCCAATTTGGTGATCTATAAGGCGCTCAAAACTATCAATTAAAATTATAAGCATGAACGGTTCATGTGTTGATAGATTTGATGCGTCAATTGATTTTAGTTAGATCAAAGCCTTAACGATCACCAAATTAGATGAAATTTTGCAGAAATGATCTATATATATGAATCTAACTATTGAACGGTGAAGATATTGATATGTGATCGAAAAGTTAGTCTATTCTTTGATCCCTTATATATGTCAAAATATATATATATATATATAATCTTTTTCTTGACTAGGAATGTTCTTACCAATAGTTTGGTGGGGATTTTCTTAGTTTGACTCACTTTTTTTGATCAAATTTTATTATCTTAAACATTCAGAATCTAAATATATATGTATTGATCATCTCTGTAAAAAAAATTAATTGATTTGGTAATCGTTACGACCTTGAAAACGTATAAATATAATGAACTAACTGAATCTGTTCAACCGGAACCGTTCGTGTTTTTCACGGTAAATCACACTTTTGAATGTCTTAACGATCACTAAAATAAGCTGAAAATTTGCATATATGATCTACTCATATATTTCTAAAAACTAAACGATTAAGATAAAAAAAAAACTTAATCAAAAAATAGGTACCATTAAGAAAATTCGTATGAAACTCTGAGTAAGGATGGACTCGCGTAGAAAATATACATATACATATATAGAGGCGGTTTCAGAGCGTATGTCCGCGAAATAGTTGAAGTGCGGATGGGACAGGTGTCACGCACAGAAACAACTTCACTTTAAGGGGGCGTTTACTAAACATCAATGGGATTGAAGGTGAATGAGAATAAGAATGAATGGGAATAAGAGTGAATGGGAGAGAGAAGGAATCGTTTTTATTCCTCTGTTTACTGGGTAAGAGCAGAAAGGCTCATTGTCATTAAATGACAATAATACCCTCCACTTCTCTCCCTTAAAAACTCACATTGTCTGAGAAAAAAAATTTCAATCGTCTCTCTTCCTCTTCACCGATCCTCTGTCTCTTCCTCTTCACCGATCCTCTCTCGCTTCCTCTCCACCGAACCTCCTCTCTCTCTTCCTCTCCACCGATCCTCTCTCTCTCTTCCTCCCCACTGATCCTCTCTCTCTCCCTCTCCACCGACCGTCTCTCTTTTCCTCTCCACCTCTTCGGTTACACTGGTAAGGGAGATGGACTGACCGCCTCGGGACTTCAACCTGTGGTCGTCGGCAGAGTTTCAGAGACCTCAACCTGATATGTTGTTTGTTTTTCTCTCTAATTTAGGTATCTGCTGCCCCTTTTTTGTTGCCGATTCAATTTATGGTTAGTTTTGGTTTTCAGATTGTTTTGGGTTTTGGGTGAATTGTGGTGTTGTGGGTGGCGGTGTTGTTGGACAGGTTGGAGGCGGTGGTATTGGACAGTTTGAAGGCGGCGGTGCTGGACAGGTTGGAGTTGGAAGGTTAAAATTGGAACTAATCTGATTCAGGGTTGAATCAGAATCAATACCAACTCTCCTCTCCAGAATGAAAAATGGAGAATGAATCCGGATCCGATGCTGGGCCCACACACATCTGATTCTGCTAGAGATTAGTAAACATCATTTCCATCCGAAATGGAAATGACTCCCAAACGGATGATTCCGATTTACCTGAAGTAAACGCGCCCTAAGTGGATCTCACCCACATCTTCTCCTTCTACAACCTTCGTCTGAAACATCCTTTGTTTTCTCATCCTCTCTCATCTCTTTTGTCTTTAAACCCAGGAACTCAGATCAATCGATTAAAAAGTACCTAGAACTCGACGTATCTTTAAACCCAGCTTCAGCTTGATTGTAGGACCTTCCCTTATCGACATCATTTTTCGTACCCGGTCTATCCTTAATTCAAGATGAAATATTTTGATTTGGGGAAATTGTTCCAGAAAATAAAGGAATTATATCCTTTCTGATCATGAGCTCCAACGACTGCTACCGGAGCCGAAGTCGAAGTTGTTGCGTGGGCTGAGTACAAGGGTTAGCCCGTCGTTACTGCCGCTGACATGAGTCCGTTCAAAAACCAAGTTCTTACAATCCAGATTAGAGAACGAAGAAATAAAGAGTATGAGATCAAAGGTATTATATAAAATTGACATGGGATCCATGGTTGACATATCAAGTGTTTTATTTGACGGGGGTTTGCAATACGCATGAGAAGTGAAAGATCAATTAAAGTTGGTTCAATATTTACGGGTTTAAATGCTGAAGACGGATCTGAGAAGAAAGGTTGTAGAAGGAGAAGATGTGGTGAGATCGGTTAAAGTGAAGTTGTTTATGTCCCTGACACTTGTCTTATTTACGTTTCACCAACTAATTCAACTATCTAAATTAGAGTAATCAGAACAATTTACATAAAAGTGATACCTAAATAATCTTACGGCGACAGCGAGTTAATTGATTATGTCTCGACTTCTGTACGTGCAACCTTCTCTCAGGAACCCTACAATACTGGACATTTAAAAACGAATAACCCAGAAAAAAAACATTTAAAACTTTATGTTAGAGTGAGTGGACAAAAATAAATAAATTTTTTACAAAATCGTATCTTAATGCGCTCCCAGCATTTCGTTCATTTAAAACCCCTCACGCATGCAACATTAGGAAAATCCCAAATAATCATTAAAAACAAAATCAGTCATGATAACTTAATGACTTAAAAATCAACATTTAATAATAGAGGAAGAGGTTTCACCATGACAATGAGCCTTCAAAGCTAGGGTCGGAGCCTCCTAAGGCTTCTACGTATGTCGGCGTCACTTCTTTAAGTGGGGGCCCACCCTGTTCCACCTTATTTAGTTAATAAGGTGGAGGTCATCAATCCAACGCACCCCGCGCCACTTCCTTAAGTGGATGGCTCATCCCACGCCACCCTATAAGGTGAGGGGTCAGATATATATATATTAATTACCCTTTATGGTGAAGAAAACAAGTCAACAAATACTAAAAGTCATAAAAGATTTATCCCCGTTAATTAAATTATGCAACAAACACAGTTCTTCGACCGCCTTTATAATAATGGTCATATTTAAAGAATTTCTTAATAAAGTAAACGTAACTCAATTTCTAGCCGATTTAAACAAAGAGTTCACGAGAGTGGAGCAACCTGCCATTCCGGCCCTACCGGCTCAATACAAAATGAATAAAATTCAAGTTGCTTGTATTTAATAAAACGTATTGCATGCATGACAATAAAATCAAAGGTTCACTCACAGACTTAGGTCTTAGCCTGACGAAATCTAGATCGCTTCTCAAGCGAGAAATCCCCAACAACTGTCCAAAGGCCTCAAACTTTCAACAAAAATTCCCCAACCTTCATCAATAACTTAGCAGTTCTTAAAATATTTTTCAAACCTTAATCGGTAATAATCGATGGTCGGATGAATATTTTATTATCTGCAAAAATACTAAACTTGAAAAATTTTAAAACCTAACCAACTCCTCCAAAAATTACCAAATTTAAACCATAGTCTCCTCTCATTTTATACTATTTTATGGGTATGAAAAACTGCCCAAAAGTGGCGGCACCGCCGCCGGCAGAATTTCAGGCCAAAATTCAAGCGACCTTCAATCGCCACCAAATTTTAACAGTAGTTTTGCCTCATCATTTGGAACAACTTTCTAGTTCAACTTGAATGCCAATTCGACGTCTAACTAGGTTAATCGAATAAAAATATAAAAACCCGAAATTTTTTAAACTTCAAATCTTCGATTCTCCCTCCACACTCCAAATCAAACCACCAAACTTTAAGGATGAGTAGTACTCCTAAAACTCATCTTATCCCTATAAAGAACTCTCCAATTGATGGCTTGAGGAGGGAGAATTTCGATCTAGAACTTCTACTGTACAATACGCATCCAATTCGACATTTCTCCTAAACCATGACGATATAGGTCAAAAGGCTTACCTTGAATTGAAATAGACTCAGAGACGGTCATTTTGAGACCGGTACGACAGCTTGAGACGGCCTAACAGCGGTACGATGGCGGTTGGAAGTTCCGACAGGGAGAGATAGAGCATGGGGAGAGAGAGAAAATGGCCGGGTGAAAATCAGATTTTTCACCCCGGTAACTCCTATTTATAGCCATTTTATCGCACAGTAACTTTACATTTTTGCTTATAAATTTTACATACAAACTCTGATTTGAGCATACTACGTATCCACAAACTCGTATCGACATCCTCTACGACTTTCATGAAGAAAGTTTTCCCAAATTTTTGACTTAACGAAAAGTCAACTTTACGGTCATTATAGAGTCAAACGGTTACTTTAAATAGTTAAAGACCAAAGTTGTCAGGACCCACCCCGGGTTAAACCCCTTAAACCCGAAGTAAATCCTGCGGGGACCACCTCAAGGGAACTTCTTACCAAAACCCCCTTGAAATGGACAACCCTTCCTACAAACCAACTCAACACTTCCATAAATAATTTAAATCAACCTCCAACTCCTCGAGCCATCTTGCTCTCCAAGTTACGTCTACACTTCACTAACTTATTCAACTATCTATGTTGGGGTAATCAGAGCAGTCTACATGGAAGTTATACCTAAATCAATATTCGAGCAACAACGGATTAATTGACTATGCCCTGACTTCGGTATGCGCGATCTCCTATCAGGAACCTTGCAACACTAGACATTTGAAAATGAAGGGCCCTGGGGAAAACATTTAAAAACACGACGTTAGATTGAGTGGACAAAATCTGATACTAAAATAATAAACACTTGAAATAAACTTTTTATTCAAATAATGCTCTCCCAAAAATTTATGAGAAACCATTACGCACGCCATATAATAGGTTTTTTCCAAATTAGATAATAACATGATGTAATTCAATATGGAAACACATTGGTTGAAATAATAGAAATAAGTGGGAGGAAGGGTCTAATCATACTATGAGACTCCCTAGGCTACTAGTAACCATTTTTATTTACTTCATAGTCTATGACCAGCTCAAATTCGGATGAAGGTCTAAATGACCAGCTCAAATCCAGATGAAGGTCCACATATCCCTAACCAGCTCGAATCTAGATGAAGGTCTATAAATCCCTGATCGGCTCAAATCTGGATGAGGGTCTGTATATCCATAACCAGCTCAAATCTGGATGAAGGCCTAAGTGACCGGCTCAAATCCAGATGAGGGTCCACATATCCCTGATCAGCTCGAATCCAGATAAAGGTCTATAAATCCCTGACCGGCTCAAATCAAGATGAGGGTCTGTATATCCATGACCAGCTCAAATCCAGATAAAGGTTTAAGTGACCGGCTCAAATCCAGATGAGTGTCCACATTTGTAACACCCCGTCCTGAAATTTACCTTTTTACCGGGATTAGCCGGGTTACAGAGGGTTGTAACCGTGCTCTTAATCTTCCCCGAATTATTATTCGAGTTTAATATCGAGATATTCTCGGTTCTAGGGAAAAATATATTTAATGTCCTGAGGGGTAGATTATGTTAACACGAGATCTCCGGTATTTCCGGAAGATTTTTCGGAGCTACGAGTTGTTAGTTATGAATTTATCCAATTTACGGAAGTAACAAATGTTAATTACTTTACCGTAAAGATGACTTTGCGATAAGTCAGGAATTTGGAGAAACTTCCTTCGGGAAAGTTGTAGAGGACATTAATACGAACTCGTGGGTATATCCTATGACTTAATCGGAGTTCGTATGCGAAAGTTATTCGAGAAAATGTATAGTTACTGTGCGATAAAAATAAATGATAAAATATCTATTTACCACTGAAGGTAACTTTTGTTATTTCAATCTGGACTGTCAGATTTTAAGAAGGAGGAGTTTAAAGAGGCGCGGTCAGACTTCGGTCAGGGGGGATCTTCGACCTCAGCCCGAGCCAGCGCCTCGCCTCACCTTCCTCCGCCTTCACAGCCTCGATGACCGCCGTCAGGCCACGGTGGCGCGCGTGACTAGCCCCTCTGCGCTCCTCTCGACGAGCCCAACCAGTATACATTGAAGAACGAGCACGAAGTGAGGTTTTAGAGGAAACCTGGTTCAACATCTTCACTGTCAAGCGAGGTTTCACCGGCCTTCGGTCACAAAAGCTTCGGTTTAGGGTAAGAATCTTGATCCCCTCGATGAGTTCTTTAAGCCTATAGGTATAGTTTCTTCGATTAGTTTGGTTTATAGAATTGGATGGTTTGTGGCAGTTGAGTCAGGTGGATTTTTTCAGCTGGTTTTGTGTTTATGGGAGTGTTATTGTGAAGTGGCTTTGGTTGTGATCTGTTAGGATAGTGTAGTGGCTGAAAAATGGGGTCGAAACTGGATTGTAGGTCGGCTGTGGTGGTTCAAGGTAAAAAAAGGATAAATCCCTGGGTTTTTACCGCGGTAGATCTGATATTTTTACAATTTATCGCGGTTATGAAAGGACGAAACTGCCCCTAACAGTTTGGGATAATTACAGGGGTTTCATCGGTGCTAAAATCTCAAAAATACCCCTAGTAGTTTGAGTTAATTACAGGACTGCTATTGGGATTGAAATCCTAGAAATGCCCTTGGCAGATTTGTGAAATTACAAGAATGCCATGAAGGCTAAAAAGACGATACTACCCTCAGCAGTTTTGTATAATTACAGGGATGTCATTGAGGCTTAAATTCCTAAACTGCCCCTAGTACTCAGATTAATTACAAACTGCCATTAAGGCTAAAATGACCATGCTGCCCCCTGTAGATTTGGAAAATTACAAGAGTGCCATTAGGATTAGATTTACATTTATATCCCTAGAGGATTTATCAATTTACGTGGATGTCATTATATTACTTATTTATGCGTGAATGTTGTTTATAATTGTGTGATTACCGTTATATCCTGTTTGTTTATGTATGGGTGTTTTATATAAGTTTGATGTTATGTTCGGGTTAATCCCAAGAGCTAGTTGGTCGGTGGATACCTCATTTAGGAGGTTAAACTCAGGATAAGCATTAGGCGTTGCTATCCTTATTATTTTTAGATCGACTGATAATTAGAAAAGCGGGATTTAGCCTGGTTAGAGCGTTATTTAAATAAGAGCTACGTGTGGCTTGATCCCTGAGGACAGAGTACGTAGGCAGCCTGACCGGGATTCGGGTGCAGTCACAAATATTATTAGAACCCTAGGTCCTCTAAATGATTGGTTTAAGATCCAAATGCGGAAATCGGGATAACCTCCGGCTGTGAGGTCTATTCCGGTAACGTTTGGATTGTTTGAAATTGGTTTGGAAAGAGGGTTGTCTCTTCTCGAGAGGGATTACGAGTAAATCTCTCTTGGGATGGGTCTCGCACGTCCTAACCCGGGGTTTAGGAAGGTAAACTTGGGTCGGGACATGACAATATTAGTATCTGATCAGTAACATTAATAAGAATAACATCATCTCCCTGATGATGATTACACAACTCTAATCCGAACTTATAAAGAACCCCTAGTAGATAATAAATTTAAGAAACCAACAACTAATGTCAATCATAACAAACAAATTAGAAAATTGGATCAACCCACAGGAAAATGCATGAACCCGCTTTTTCGGCCTCATGCTCAAATAAGGGATACAATAAACTCACAACCTCGAATAACTAACCACAACAACATTAATACGAGGCCAAAAACTTTCAACAGCACATAACAAGATTAACCCTTAATAAATCATAAAGTAGAATAAATTAGAACGTGTGTTTCAATTCCAAATAAAATTTCACTCACAGACTTAGGTCTTAGCTTGACGAAAACCCGAATTTCGTCCAAGCAAAGTCTCCACAACACGAGCCTCTTCGCGTCCTGTTCCACAATTAATATTAATTTTTCAGACGCTAGGCGTTCACAATTATGAGCATACAACTCGCTCATCCTCTCCATACTTCTCAAATTGTCAACCAAAAATCTCCGACCTTCCTCAATAACTTAGGAGTCCTTAAAATATTTCTTAAACCTTAACCGACAATAATCGATGGCCGGAATAATATTTTATTATCCGCAAATAATACTAAACTTTAAAAATTTCAAAACCTAACCAAAATTCCTCCAAAAATTACAAAATTTAAACCATAGACTCCTCTCATTTTCTGCTATTTAATGGGCATGAAAAACTGCATAAAAAGTGGCAGCACCGCAGCCAGCTCTGCCGCCGGCAGAAATTCCAGCGGCCTCCAATCGCCACCAAATTTTAACAGTAGCTTCGTCTCATCATTTGGAACAACTTTCTAGTTCAACTTGAAGGCCAATTCGGCCTCTAAAAACCTGAAATTTTAAACTTCAAAATTTTAAATCTTCGATTGTCCCTCCACACTCCAAATCAATCCACCAAACTTTAGGGGTGAATAGTACTCCTAAAACCCATTCTAATCATATAAAGAACTCCCAAATTGGTTGCCTGAGGAGGAAGAAATTCGATCAAAACTCTACACTGTACACTATGCATTCAACATGAAATTTTTCTCAAACAAAGACAAGATAGGTCGAAAGGCTTACCTAGTATCGAAGTAGACTCAGAAGCGGTCATTTTAAGACCGGTGCGGCGGCCTGTGGTGGCGGCTAGAACTTCAGGCAGGGAGAGAGAGAGCACGGGTGGAGAGAGAAAATGGCTAAGGTGAAAAATCTGATTTTCACCCTGATAACTCTTATTTATAGTTATTTTACCGCACAATAACTTTACATTTTTGCTTATAACTTTTGCATACGAACTCCGATTTGAGCGTTCTATGTGTCCACGAACTCGTATCGACGTCCTCTATGACTTTCATGAAGAAAGTTTTCCCAAATTCTTGTCTTAACGAAAAGTAAACTTTACTGTCATTATATAGTCAAACAGTTTCTTTAAATGGTAAGAAGATCAAAGTAACCAACCGTAAAATAACTCTAGGATCGGGATGTGACAAAAGTAACCAACTGTAAAATAATTCTATGATCGGGATGTGACATAAGTCTTTGCCGGAGTGAAACGACAGAGAACCGACCGACGTCCGCACTTTAGCCGGAGTGCGGACATCCGCTCTCGATCCGGCCTATATATATAGCCCCAATCCAATGAGAGATCTTTTTTTTTGACATATATGAGGGATTGAAGATTACACCAACTTTTTGATCACATATCAACATCTCCACCGTTCAATATTTAGATGCATATATGTAGATCATCTCTGCAAAATTTCATATAATTTGTGATTGTAACGTATAGATAATCTCTATAAAATTTCAGCTAATTTGATAATCATTAAGCCACTCAAAACCGTATTTTTCTATTATAAACATTAACATTTGAAGTTTAACAGAATATTCAGTTCGTCTATAGTTTTAATCAAATTTGAGTGTCTTAATGACAATTAAATTGGCTGAAATTTTGTAGAAGTGATCTATACGTTAGTACTTATAGATTAGATGGTGGAGATGTGAAAATTCGTTGGAGAAGTTGGTTAAAATTAAAAATGTGTAGCGTAAGAATAAATAAAAACATCTAGGGACACAACTAAGGATCTCCAAATAGGGTAGGCTAACTTGCTTAGTGTTCTATTCATTCGGCGAAGCCTATTTTTTTTGAGGTATCCATAAATCATTGGAGCAATCCCTCCAATGAATCTGTTACCAATCATTTTGGTTCTCCATTTCAAAAAGTAGACTAGATTGTTCTAACAAAGATGACAAGAACAAGAAAATTGAAAGTCAAATATTACTCAGGTACTTAGTGATCGAAACTCTACGAGGATGATTAGCTAAGTTTCAATCGATTCATCAACTATTTCTAACCAGGATGATTAGCTAAATGAAAGTAGAATATCACTCACATACTTGCTGAAACTACATATGTATAGATATTTTATTGTCCCTAAAAACTTGAGGTGGGTTACAGCATAGCCTAGTCCACCCCTAGGTCTGTGTGTGACTGAGGACATACATAACCAAGAATATATATATATATATATATTAGTATTAGGTAATTAACCAATATAAAGAAAATAAATAATGACGCCAATTATATGCAGATCTTCAGGTACAGTATTCTTGCCATTTTTGGCAACCCTTTTAAACTTTCTTTCCTTTTGGCAATCAAGTCCAAATAAATTAATGAATTTGTACAGTGAGGTATCTTTTTTTTTGAAAAATTTTCCGAGTTTTGGTATGTGCAATGATTTATCTTTTAACGATTTGTTAAATAAAGTTGTGTTTGGTCGTCTTAGATGTTGATCGGATGAGTGATAAACAAACTAACCATTAACACGATAAATGACATAGAAATGTTGGAGACTAACACCAAATAAGACAATCTAATGTTTGGCTGCTAACAATAGAAGCAATGATCCAATTGGATTTGGAATGAGCGATATACCAAATTGTTTGGCTCCTAACCCTCTTGCTATTTAATCTGATGCGTAACTAGGGGCCACAGATCCAATTGCTTGTAAGCTTACACTTTTTACATTCACTGTTGAAAGGACGTCAAGACGACATTCTTGTGCAAAAGATGAAACCAAATGAGGGTTATGTATGCAACGTGGTCTTATAGCTTGACAGACAAATCTCTAATATAATGTGCCGAGAATTTCCATTTCGTTTCTCTCTATCTATATTATCAGGTTGGTGAAGCCAGATGATCAAAATAGCATAAACAACAACAGGGTATCTGAATCTGTAATATTCGAACAAGAATCATACAATGTCACTAAGCATTCAAGAAAATTCAGTTGAAGCATCCGAGGGATCAAGCATGCAAGAGGAAGATGTTTTTCTCTTTTCAGCTTTTAGAATAACTTCAGGATACAAGAAAGATGAGTCTTATCAGGCATGTAAGATTTTGGTGCTCCTGCTTTTTTTTCACTGTCAAGTGTCAACCAAATCCTTTGAGTAACCGCGAAAACTTGGTTCCCTGCTTCTGGCAAGAGACTATCTCTTCCAGCTAGCAAATTCAAATTCTTTACTTAGCCAGCATGAATTTGGATTGATAGAAAATATTATCACACTTTCAAACTAACCAATAAGAGCGATTATTACCCAAATTGCAGGAAATTTAAATCAATCCTGGCCTAATACTAGATAAAATAGCACAGTATCAGTGACCGCTAAGCATTCAAGACACACAGATGGAAGCATAGCTGCATATGAAGTTATGAACTAAACAAAGGAAGAAAAATGATCAGTGAAGGAAGATGTTCAATGATTCTACCCTGCCCCTAAACTACCAGGGGTTGACCCTCAAGATGAATCATTTCAAAAGCGTGGATGATTTCAACTCTTACATGTAAACATACAGTGATTCACGGTGCTCCTCCTCTACTATGTTAACAGAAGGCAAGTAAGGGCGCGCTCTATGCTAACATTGATAAATAGCAAAATAGAAACAAAGACAAGGAGCATTTGGCAAACACTCTAGGATCCAGTCGGATCTGACTCATTCTCTTCAGTAGCTTAATGAAATTACCACTGCACGAAACATGGCTAGCAAGAACAATGGAACATCATATAACTTAGATACAGGAGAATATGAAATTTACAGGCATTTACCAACCTGACTCTATACAGTAGTGGCAATTATAACCCAGCATTATGAAGATTATCTTTCTCTTTTCGTTCATTAAAGCACACCAACGTGAATTTAGCTTCTAATAAGTTGTGAGCTAAAGACTTGCCAACCGAACAAGAAATTCAAAGCGGCACATGCTTTACAAAAAGTTTAGCAAGTTTTACCAGTATGCACATCCAACTTAAGCATGATTGGATGACATATTCTCTTCATAAACACAAGGAACAAGGAGAAAGGGAAGTGAGATCATTTGCTACAACCAGTCTAAAGCTATCACTGATTCATATTCCAATTTAGTGGGCAGCAAAAAACTATTCACCTAACTGAGAAGAAGTCCTGACACAGCAATAAGGAACTAAGGATAGAGTACTGACTCCTGGTCCTGATTAGGTTTAAGGATGAACCAGATTCTAATAAAGCAGCAATTGTCAACATAATCAAAATGATGTATTGAAATAGAAAAACACATCACAAAAAGGGTCTAGTGAAAAATCTCCGAAAACCATTTATCCAGACTGAGACATAAACCTGATATATGAAGAGTCTTGTTCAACAGTAGAGAAGAGTTGTTTGATACAAAATTGGGAATGAAGCCAAAGTACCTAGCTAGCCAGCTACTGGGATTTCTCTTCTTGAATCAGGTCATCGGAGTGAGCCCCCTCCGGAAGTGTTTCCGTGTCGGCGGCGTTGTGTTGGTGTTGTCGTTGATGCTCGTCGTTGTTGTTCATAAGTTTGTCCATGTCTGCGATCCTGGTCCTGACCACATTTGCAACCAAAACTAACAAAAGGAGAGTATTAGAATATGAAGAACGCATGTGAAGAAGTAGAAGGAGGTTAGGGAAGAGTTGAGAGTACCGGCGGCGGTGCCGAGGGTCCAGACCCACAGAATCTTCAACCCGGGGGGCTTTTCTCTCCACATTCTTGCTCCTGTCGCAGAGAGAGACAAAAGAATTACTAATACCGAAAGCCCATCACTTAATATTACGCTGCATAATAAATGCTACAACTACATAATGAATTCGAAATAGATTCTCAAATTTACCCTACAAGAAGTATGGTTGTAGATCTTCAAGGGTCGCTCACAATTGGGGAACTAAGGTAAACAAATTAAAACTAAAACAATAAGAATTCTTAAGATCAAAATATGAAGTTGCTCCCGGTAATGTTTTACAAGTTCATTTTTTAAAAACTGTTACAAAATGAAGACAAGTAATTAAATTTTGCATTTTTAGGATTTGAAAATGCATCTGGTAAAAAATTGCAGATAGTTTTTTAGAAAACTAAGAAAGTAAAAATGTGTTCGCCTATCTACTTGATTTTGGTGAAGACGTGAAGTTTATCTCTAACCTTAATTATTTATCCTTTACTGCAGCTACTAACACTAACCCAGTCTTCTTGCTTTACTTTTTCTCATCGTCTTCAATTTCATAAAAGCTTGAACTCTTGCGTCTCCAAATGAAGAGAGTTCAAGCTTTTAGTAGATTATTCTTAACAGGAGAGAAGCGTCTCAACTGGAGTCTTTCCAGACCCATAGATTATTCTTAATAGGAGAGAAGCACTGTCACAAATTGAGCAATGAATCGAAGAAGACAATGAACTTCTACGTATCAAATTCTTGTCTAAAAACTCAGACTAGAACAATTTATGATTTTGGGTGCAACTGTGTTAATGGTGATCTAGGAAAGAAATAGAAGAAGAAATGGATAGAATCTTCAATTCTCTGTTGATAACTTGATACTAGGTTGTAAGATCGACGCGACGCCATAACCATGTTTATGGGCATACGAGAGATGCTGCAAGATAAAATAGGATGTCCGTATCGAGAGCCAGTTAATGAATTATAGGTTCTGATGTTTTGTTGTGTGGGATCGATATGAAAACAAATTCAGAAAACAAGGAAAACAACATGTTAGAGACGTTTTCTAAATTTTAAGCATAATCCTGAATCTGTATTCTAAAAATTGTTTTCATTGTTTTTCATAAACGGTTAACCGAACGTGAATTTAGGTCATTTTTGGTTTTCAAAAACAGAAAACAGTTTTGTAAAATGATACCCAACACTACCTAAAGTATTGAATCCACCACCTAATACTCACATCCTCTCTAGTTGATAACAATTGAATTCCCTAGATTGCATGCTAAATATTTCCGTACATAAGCCTTATTAGGGGTGGGCATATTCGGATCGGATCGGTTTTTGGTCCAAACCATATCCAATCTGAATTATTCGGATTTGTAAAACTTCTATCCGGAACCAAATTTTAAAATCGGATCAACCTGAAACCGGATCTGGTTGGATCAGTTTCGGTCTTTCGGATTTAACCCGAATTTAAAACAATGAGATGAGACATTTTAAAAAAAATTATTATTTTGTCTTTTTTTCCTATAAAAAATAAAACGTATATAGTTCTAGGTTTTTCTCTCAATTATTATTTTTTCACGAATTTACAGTCATACTTAAATTATATGTCAAAGTATGTATATATATATATATATATTTAATAGTATACTTGTTCAAGAATGTGAATTATATAGTGTGTATATAAATACGTACAATTTGATAAATAAATTTTGTCTTCTTAAGGTGACACATAATAAGAAATATATTGACTAATAATAAAGTAACACGTATTAAAAAAATATAACACCAAATATAAAATATTCGGTTAATTCGGACCGGTTTTTAGGCTAAACCGGAACCAATCCGATTCAAACGGGTTCGGATCGGTTTACGTTATTTTTTGACCCGTTTTAATCAGTTCGGTTATCCGGCCCGGTTTTTCGGATGGTTTTTTCGGTTTTCGGTTGAAAACCCGATATTTGCCCACCCCTAAGCCTTATTAATCTCGGACATATGCCAAAGCTTTTCTAACCTATGAATTTCAACTGATTGATCCCGTATAGAGTTCAAGTAGCCAAATTATTATTTACTTCACATTATGATTATGTTCAAGTAAAACATGTTCAACTCCATTAAGCGCAAAAGAATTATAAAATCCTGTAAACAAGAATACAGACTATGATCAAGCACTTGTATTCCTAATTTAAAATCATTAAATCACAAGATTAAAATAACCTCTCAAGAACCCCAGAAAACATCCACTCTCGATCACGCCTCATGTTTTTCAATCAAACAACTAATAAACAAAACCAAATTCCTATTGATCTTAGGCAAAGACTTTGAATAAAAG
Organism: Comarum palustre; assembly: GCA_951800085.1. Lineage (NCBI taxonomy): Eukaryota > Viridiplantae > Streptophyta > Magnoliopsida > Rosales > Rosaceae > Comarum > Comarum palustre. The sequence goes on along the minus strand of OX637587.1, from coordinate 19,785,005 downwards.
TTTAATTAAAACAGTGATTGAGAATTTATCATAGCAATTCAATAAATCCAAACACAAATCATCTAAAGAAATACATTAATCATATTAGTGGCTTCATCTCAGCCCTAGCTATCTAGGAGTTTGAAAATCATAATGAAGAACAGAGACTGAAAGAGAAGGAAAACTGTCTTCTGCTACGTAATAGGCTGCCTTTCTACGTCTCTCACCTTTAGTGGGCTTCTAGGTTTTCTCATTTTATTCCTCTTAAGATCCAATTAATTTGGGTTTTTAACTCTCTATGTCTGATATGAAATCCAAAAAACACAAGGTTATTATCATAAATGAAAGAATAATCACCCACAAAAGTTAGCCATGTTCACAAAATGATGGACTTAGGCCTCATCAATTGAATTCCGAAAAAATATGTGAAATTTGTCCAAATCTGCCTTCCTGACCTAGGTTCATTCAAACCGCCATAACTTGCTCTATAAGATTCTCAATCAACTTCCGTAAAATGCTTGAGAAGGCTAACATTTGTATCTTTTCAACGGTGTATGAATCGTCTCCAGATTCTATCTGAGTAGGTACAGTTTAATCCTCAAGATTGACGCACATGGATAATTTCTAAGAACTCGGGATAAAAAGCAGCTTTGCAATCCTCACTTCGACTATGAAAACAGTTATACAAGAACAACGAATTTTAACAAACAACTAATGTTTCATTTTCATTCATACATGATAATTCAGAATCACACTAATCTCATTGCGGTTGACTAATATTACAAAATATTTATGTTGTGATTGTAAACTTGCACGTCTTAAGTTCAAATTCGACATAAAACGTTACTTGTGTAAGTTTCGATCCATACAGAGAAAATTAATATTCTTTACCATATAAAAGAAAGAAGATGATTTTGGGTCGGTCATAGGTTCCTTTCTTTGGATTTTGATATTCTAGTGTGCAAGCAGACGGAGGCTTCTATATGATTGAAGTTTGTTGACATATTCCAATGAGCTTCACCGCAACAACTAGTGGTCTCCTTAACACAGCTACCAGAGCCACACTGTCCTCTTTCTTTCCCAAATCTCATCTTCTTCTTCGTCTTTTCTCTTCTGATTCAACCTTTGCGTCTCGTCGTCCTCTCTCACTATCAAAGCCTTTCCCTTCTCTCCTCCTTCCGGCGAGGTTACGCATCTCCACCATGGCCGACGCCCCCGATGCCGGCATGGACGCCGTCCAGCGACGCCTCATGTTCGAGGACGAGTAAGTTCCCATCTTTGCCCCTGCCCTCTATCCCTATTCACGTTTTTTTACCAGGACCACCAATACGACGTCATGTAAAGATTCGTGTCCGAGAGATCGATCCAGCTTTCTACTCTAGTGTTAAACTCATTGCCTGTTATAGTTCTTGTTCTGGTTCTAGTGATTTAATCTCGAATCTTGTGCAGATGTATTCTGGTGGATGAGAATGATCGTGTTGTTGGACATGACACAAAGTACAATTGTAAGTAGCACTACTTTGTTTAATTGTCTCAAATACTCCTACTTGGGTACAAACTATCATCTTCTTTGTTTCTTAAATTTTGGTGCTTTTTTTTTAAAAAAATTGTCAACTTCAGGTCACTTGATGGAAAAGATTGAAGCTGAAAATCTGCTTCACAGAGCTTTCAGTGTCTTTCTGTTCAACTCCAAGAACGAGTTGCTTCTTCAGGTACTTTTCCTTTGCTTATGTCATGGTCCTTGAAAGCATATATGCTCCAAATATGATTAGATCCTTAATATAACTTTACTTGGGTAACATAATTAAGTTCTCATTATTTTGCTGCGGAACAACAACCAAGTCTCACATATATACTTGTATGATGACTGGCGGTATTGAGATCCGGTTAACTTGTATAGACACTGTGGGGGGTTGTGTTTTTTGATATTGAAACTGGAGACCACTGGGATTGAAAATGGACCTGAAGGTTAACTGGTTTGCTTGAACTGATTTTTATTATTTGATACAAATAGGTAGACCTTTTGCAGGAAAAGCCATCAGTCTAGTTTAGTAATGTGTGTGGATATAATTACATATGATTTTTACCACTGAAATTGAAAATGGACCTGAGTTTAAACGAGTTCTTGAACTGATTTTTGAAATTTGAGACAAAAGGGATTGGAGACATGGCATTATCTGTGTTGGCAGAACTGTGCTAAAGTACAATATGATGTGCATGAAGTTCTTGTATAACAATTAATACTAGACTGTACAACTGTAAACATTGTTAGTAGTAGGATCATAACTGAAAATGAGATAAGAAGCATGTTCTTGAATATGGGTCAAAATTTTGATGGAAATTGGAAGTTGAATGTTCGACATAGTTAAGGTGTTCAATAGCTGCAGGTTTCTCTATCATTGGAGTAGAGAATGTTTGCAATGTGTGGCATTGATCATTTGGTAACATCTTGAAACATAATGATCGCCGCATCCTCATATGTTTGTCAAATTTAACTTGTAACTCATGTAAAAGTGGTATTAGCATCATGAGTAGATGCATATATAAGAATATATATTACCAGCATTTCCTTTGGCTTCTATTTCTACTTACAGCTGGTTGTTGGGTGAATGATTTTGTTTGAAATCTGTAAATGCGTTTTTGGTAAGCTTCTTTGTTGGCATCGGTAGAATACAATGAGTAGTAAGCTAACATATGCGACTTTTTTTGCAGCAACGTTCTGCAACAAAGGTAACATTCCCTCTTGTGTGGACAAACACCTGTTGCAGCCATCCACTATACCGTGAATCTGAGCTTATCGATGAGGAGTGCCTTGGTATTTTCACTTCTATATGTACCTTAACTTCTTTGGAGAACCAGTTTTAGTTGCGTTGAAGTTACTTGTCTCTGATTTATAATCCCTCAATTCTCTCCTTCAGGAGTAAGAAATGCTGCTCAAAGGAAGCTTTTGGATGAGCTGGGTATCCCTGCTGAAGATGTGCCTGTTGATCAGTTTATTCCTTTGGGCCGCATATTGTACAAGGCACCTTCTGATGGAAAGTGGGGAGAACATGAACGTAATATTCTAACTTGGTTTACTCTACGTTATGTTTCTTAGGACACTCAACTCATAAGAGGGGGTTTGTTTCAAAATTGTGAAGCTGACTCGACCTTTATCTTTGTCATTTGCAGTTGATTACCTGCTCTTCACTGTGCGAGATGTGAGTGTGCATCCCAACCCTGATGAAGTTGCGGACATCAAGTACGTAAACCAAGAGGAGTTGAAGGAGCTGCTGAGGAAGGCAGATGCCGGGGAGGAAGGTCTAAAGTTGTCCCCCTGGTTCAGGCTAGTTGTGGACAATTTCCTCTTCAAGTGGTGGGATCATGTAGAGAAGCACACCATCAAGGAAGCTGCAGACATGAAAACCATCCACAAGTTGACCTGAATCAAATTGACATCAAGTCCGCTGGATTCGAACTAGGAAAGTTTGATTATGGTGTTGCTATTATCATTGCTTGTGGCTTTGGCATTTATTCCAATAAATTTGGACGCATAAAGCGTCCCGAGAAAAAGAAAACAAAGCAAGAATAGTCAGGCATTTTGTTGTTGCCGGTGTTTGTTGGTTCTGTTCAACATACGAAGGTTTCTGTAATTTAGAACTCTTAATTGTGATGAATCAATAAAGGCCTTCATTTTGTAGAAACCTGCAGATCATTTCCTGTGCAGCTGATATGGTATTCCTGAGAGAAGCATTAGATCATCGAGGATTCGAGTGACGCCAATGAGAAGCACTTGCACATGTCACATTTCACATCACAATCTGTATCGCATATTATAATATCAACACCATCAGGCTATAGCTTTATGATACAAACCAAATACCATTGTATACTCTTATCAATCGCGTGAACGTGAACAACAGAATTTCAGATTCACATTTACGCCGTCCACTTATTATTTTATAAATGTTCCAACAAAACCAGTAGAATTATTCTCCAAACTCCACATCTATTTCTGTTTTCTCCAAACTCTGTTCTTTCAACACAAATACAAGCGGACTCTGTTCTATTATTCGATCTAAATCCATCTGCAAATTGGGCTCAACTGAGTAAATAATTTATCTTTTCAGATTGAAAAAAGAAAAATTACCACTGTGGGTAAATATAAAAAGAGTATAAAATAATGGAAAAGAGACAAAGAGCAAGACTAGAAAAAAGAAACGTGCCACGCGCTTTGCAGCTGAACAGAGATTCTAATCTCAAACTTGACCTTTCCTTCCTTTCTCCAAACGTTAATAATAGTTGGAATGAAAGAGACACTGATTATCAGAACTCATAACTCATCTCTTTCTGCATCTGTCTCTCTTCCACTGCTCTGTTCAAGGTAAACACTTTGCAGCTGATCTACTTCTGTTTATCTTCTTCATTTTCCGCTTTGCTGCTTTGATTGCAAAAACACTGGGATTACAATAGCTTCCGTTCCATATCAATTCAAGACATACATAAAGTTTGAACCTTTATTGCTTTGGATCGTTGTGGATGTGTTGTTTGGATTTTGATGAGAAACTTGATGTGACTGAAACTAGTTACTGTGATTAATGAATAAATACAGACTTATGTGCTTCTCTTCTGATCAGATTGCTAGTTTCATGTGTTGACCATAAAGATCCAATCTTGCTTAGCGTCTATTGATGACTTGATGGGTCATCTTTTTAGTTTCAATATGTGTGATAACATTTTGTTTCTCCTAATCAGTTTGTGTGTGTCTACGTGACTTCGATTTATCAATCCAATTGAATTTTCTGAAGTTTGATTCTTGGAACGAATCTGGGAAGGAAAGATATATATTTTAAGGTCAGGTGGAAGGCACAGTAATCATAGAATGTGTATATGTTCGTGTCATCGTGTGGTAACAGACATGAGCTTAGTATAGAATGAAAGACTGTTATGGACTTTTAAGTTTGATTGAATTGTTCAGTGAAGCATTTCTCTTTGCATCATGAAATTAAGATTGTTGTAGTCTGTGATTGCTTATATTTATCAGAGATCTAGAAATGTAAGTTGATAGAACAGACAAGCCGTTGTATTTAGCCTTGTGTGCATGAAAAGCCAAATAAATTGTATTTGATGGTGCTGAATTTCAAAGTCATGCTTCAATCTAGAAGCCATATTACTGGTCTGACATATACTGTGATGTGTGTCTTATCCTGAAGGTGCTTGGGGACAGATGGCCTTGGTTACAACTGCTGAAGTCTGCGATGCACACTCATCGCTCATTGTAAGTGGTGAGCTTCGGGTGCTTGAGCCGATCTTCCAGATATATGGGCGGCGACAGGTCTTCTCTGGACAAGTAGTAACCCTAAAGGTTTTTGAAGACAATGTCCTGGTTCGTGGGTTCCTTGAGGAGAAAGGTAATGGCAGAGTTCTTGTTGTGGACGGGGGTGGAAGCAAGCGGTGTGCAATATTGGGTGGCAACCCTGTAGTTCAAGCTCAGAATAATGGCTGGGCTGGTATAGTGGTCAATGGCTGCATAAGAGATGTTGATGAGATTAATGGCTGTGACATTGGGGTGAGAGCTCTGGCTTCTCATCCAATGAAAGCCAACAAGAAGGGAACGGGAGAGAAGCAAGTGCCGATAACCATTGCTGGTACAAGGATCACTGATGGGGAATGGCTTTATGCAGACACCGATGGAATTCTAATTTCTCACACTGAGCTATCTGTGTGATCCTCAACACCCCTTGGAATTGTTTTCTGAATCCCTTGAAATTAATCGTCTCTCTTGGAAAAACAAGCAAGTTCCTGCAGCATAAAGCTTCTCAGTTCTGGATGTATGTTTTCTGTCTAGTTACTCTACTATTGTAGCCTGGTTGTGTTGCTGGTCTTAAATGTGATAGTTATCCTGTATTCAGTAACTTGCAAGATCAATCTATAAACTATGTTCTGGTTTCTGTTTGTCTTTTCCATTCTAAATCAGCTGAACGTATATCTTCTATCTTTGAGTCATCTTCATGTACTGGGCTTCTTAAGCAATGACAATGTTGCTCTGGCATATAGACCAACAGATTTATATTACCTTGGATCAATAAGAAATTGCTAAAAATTTAAGGACCCTATCATGGGATCATGATCTTTACCCAACAGAAAACGTAATCTACAAGCCCTGCACATATATGCACAGCTCCTAATTAAGCACAGACTGATTCAAGCCATGCACATATATGCGATCACATCTCCTAAGTACACACTGATTCCGAGTCCCCAACATCGTCTTCCGTTGCTATAGTACTATCATCTTCTCTAGTACTCATACTGATCGTTGATGGTGCAGATGAGGTGCCAACAGTCTCACTTGGCAGATCTGTTTGCAAATAGATTGCCTTCCTTTTCATTCTGCTCCGCCGCCACTGACTCAACAATTCTGATATATCCTCATTTTGGTCAGAATCATCTTTACTCCTTGCCGTTGTGCCCTGTTTAGGCACTCCAATGGGTCTTTGCCGTCGTACTTCAGTACTTGCCCCGCTATCTCTTTGAACATGATCACTAGTTGATCCGTAACGAATAGCACCATTAGCAACACTCACCAAAGTTGTGATCATTTTCACTGGTGACAAGAGTGGTCTACAACATGTTACATATGTTATTAGGAACACAATGCAAAAATAGAAAGACATCCAGACATAGAGCGTCCATCTCCAACCGTGCACCAATTGCCTTGTCCAAGGCAGCTGTGAATTCAGAACAATGTCAGCCTCATACAACTGCGGAAGATATGAGGTACCGGCTCTTGGACTTAACGTTATTCTTATTGCTCGTGTTCTTGGATAAGTCACTTCCTTGTGCCTCAGTATTTGTACCGTTATCTTCTGTGTCTCTCCAGAAATCCCCAGTATCAGAGGTACACCCATAAGAAATGTTCTTGTCATTCGAATTGGGAAGCTTCTAAATCGCAGCATACATGGCTGACTTGACTTTGCAATCACATCACCGTTAGCTGATAATACTTCTGCAGTCATCTGATTCAATAATAGATCATGTAAATCAACAAATTAATACATGGCACAACAGTTTTGAATTGGTTCATCTGCTGGCTTTAGTAGCTTACATGCAGAAATTTAAAGAGAGTTAAACATGGACCAAACACAAATCTATCCCCTCAAGTTGAACATGACAATATTGGGCTTATGTTCATACCTGAAACACACCAATGGCCCTATTATAATCAGATTCCGGCATCAAAAGCTCGAGACACACAGTATAAGTATGCCCAGTAGGAACCCCAAGAGGCATACGCTTGTTGCGGATGAGAGTCTTGAAGTAGTTAATACCACTCCCAGCAGCTAATCCCTGTAGTGATCCTGATCCTCCAAACACAAACACCGCCTTGGGATGAGCTTGCGTGTAGTCAAAGTGCAACATCTCCCTAGCAACCACAGGCTCCTCCAGACATAGCCGCACCACAGCAACTCCAACAATAGTGGCCAGAATCAAAAGCAAGAACATGAGCATGCAGACGTAGGCAGCCCCAAGAACACCGAAGCTAACCTTCTTGAGGAGGAGGACTGCGCCATGTGTGATGGTGGAGGGGACGTTTTGGACGGCGGACTCGACGGTGACCTTGGCCTTCTCGGCTTGGTGGTAAGACTCGTAGGCGAAAGAGAAGAGGGAGATTATGGGGCGAAACAGCACAAGGATGGAGTTGTAAATCAAATCAGCTTGTAAGGAGACTAGCTTTGGAAACCACTCTGATGGCTTTGGTATCAGATACTCGTCTTCGAACTCGTCTTCGAACTCATCATCATCAGAATAAGTTGGTGTTTCCATAACTAGCTAATGAGACTAATGTGAGAGATAGAGAAATAGGTAGCGAGCTAGAGATAGACAGTCATGAAGATGGAGTCAGAGTATGAAAGTTGAGATGGCTACAGGTGTGTAATGTGCATGAAAGGAAGACATGAAACGTGGTAGTAGTCTTGTCTTACTGCTTGACATCTGTTGTTTAACAGGTCAGGTCATATGAGGAATATGTTTTCTTCAAATCCACAAGAACAGAGCTTGAGAGCTTTTGATTTTTGTTTACTTGGACAGGTCACTTGTATTTACTTAGAACAAACAAAGTCTTGAATTAGAGGAAATAAATTAATTGGTTAAAGTGTTTAATTGATAATTTTGAAATTATAAATTTAAATTTTACGGAAATACAAACTCTTTAATCAAGGACAATATATTCAAAATCATGTATGAAAGACAACTAGAATTGATTATAAAAGAGTCTGTATGGGAATGATTCATAAAGCTACATTGCCCATGGGTTATCAAGCTAATGGTTAATTCGGAACTGGATACTAACAATAAGGTGGGAAATAGATCAATTTTAATTTCTTTATGTGATAGTAAACACAAATTTTTTTTACCCCATAATCATTTCCTTGTGATTAAATTCCAAGCCAAAAAACGTGCTCGTAATTTCATGAATTTATGTAAAGCGGGATGAGTTTTCATAAATGACATATTGAAGGTTACGAAAGAATCAGAAAGATAGTGTATACTTCAAACCAACTCCTAAATACGTCGTCTTAGTTTTAGAACCAATCGGGACACTTAAAAGATGGAATAGCATAACGAGCTACATAACCGTCTTGCAGAACTCATCACAATGAAAGAGTCTGGCAAGTGCATTCAAGTTCAGAAGTGTCGAACTATGCATTTAAAGTCGATTCTTGAGGATATTATTGATGACAATTATCATGATTTATTTTTAGAATTCAATATTATATAGATCATAAGGAGCGTAAGTTATTAGATTTAGATAAGCAAATACTTAAATGTATGGATAAATTCATGAATCATTTAATTAGAAGATATACTAATAGATGTCTAAGAAGTAAATGCTTTTGGCCGTTGGTAATGAATAGCATTCCTAATTATGAGAAAATACCATTTACAAAAATTGGCTAGTTTCTTTGACTAATACATTTTTGAATTGAAACCAAATATTGTTAGTGGTTGAGCACATAGTTTACATCATAAAATAGATACACCACTAACTAAACAAAGTTGAAGACTCTGGACTTTAATTTCAACAGTCCAAAGAAAGAAATATATTTTTCTGGTTTTTTTGTAGAAAGAGAAAAAGAGTTGAGATAAGTGATTTACTACAACTAAATCATAAAATGAGTTTTGTTACGAGGCATATATTGCGGAACTATATGTTTGCCACGTGCCCCTTCTAACTGCTTAATGTTTAGGATGACACAAAACATACCAACCCACTCAACATTTGCGGCTAGCCAAGAACACACTAACAGTCACTCTACTACTCTCGAGTCCCTAGCTAAACTAAATTATGACACATACTAATCCTTCTTAAATAGTGTTTATAGGTGGAACCTAATATTTCCCCTTTACCGGGTTACAATTCAAGAAATAACACCAAGTATGGTCAATTGTTAAATATGCATCGTTTATTATGCTTGAAGTACTGTTTACAGGGTCAAAGCCCAGTCAGATCTGAGAAGCCACTCTGGGTCCTTTGTCAGGGCCCAGTTCATTGTAAAGTTGAGGCAAAGCAAGGGAGTTCATTCCCACATTGGAAAAAGACAAAGTGCTGCCTTTAATGCTACTATAAATACCGGTGAGGACCTCCCGGTAAGAGGACGGACAATTTCTTAACTACTCTTGAGTTTTCTGCTTATCTGACAGTGTCTGACTTAAGCATCGGAGTGGCTTTCCTCGGTAAACCCGGGGACGCCCTTTGACGTGTTTGTTCTTTACACAGGAAAACTCGGAGTACAAGGAAGTTCGCTATTTCTGGAACCGTGCAACCCGCTAAAGGGGCCTCGAGTTTACCCGGAAACAATTGGTGCTCTCGTTGAGAGTCGAACTCAAGACCTCCCAATTAATATTTCGAAGGACGGTGGAAATGGCAGGAGAACAAGATCCAACCAGGAGGCTTAATTTCTCAGGGGATGATAACCCAGGGACCTCCGGGACCCAGTTTGGCCAAACAGATTTGGCAGCAGCATTCGAGCTCTTGAAAAAGGACTTTCTCGCTCAAAAGGAGCAATCTACTCGAGAACATGCCGAGTTAATGACGGTAAGGGAGCAGTTAGCGACTATCCAGGCCGAGCATGGGCTTCTTCAAGCAACATTAACTCAAAAAGCGAATGTCATGGGGACATCAGCCAGACTTGCTGATATCATCACCCCAGAAGGGAATCCTCCGGGTTGTGGAAACCCGCGAACTCTTGACAGTGCACACATACCACCCGCTATTCTCCCAACCACTGCCCACCCTAACCCAAATCCACAAATTATCCATCTCTCCAATCCTTTGTTTAATCACAATCTTACAGGACCTCCTCCACCCCCAGAGCCGTTGTTAAATCAACCACTTCCCCCAGCAGATGCCCAGACCCAGCTGCTGTTACAGTTGACACAAACTGTGACCCAACTTGAGCAGCGCCTAAACTCGGGAACGGGACCACAACAATACCAACCCTTTATTACCCGTGCAAGCCCATTCTCCGCACGGGTTCAAGCAGACAAAAAGCCACCGGAAGCAAAGCCATTTAAGATTAAGAGATATGCCGGAATGGGGTGCCCGTATGCACACCTTGAGTTGTTCCAGTCTCAGTTGGATTCAACCCGGTTCACAGACGCCCAAGCATGCATGCTTTCCAGGAAACACTCAGTGAGGAGGCATTGAGTTGGTTCCTCAAGTTACCGGCTTTGTCAATAGAGACCTATGGTCAGTTGACACAGAGGTTCCTGTCCCGATTTATCCTGCTGTCTAGTGCCAACCGAAGCACCACTTCGTTATTCAAAGTCCAGCAAAGGGATGATGAAAGCTTGAAAATTTTTGTAACCCGTTGGCTGTCAACAACTTCCAAGTGTGGGCACTTGGACGAGTCAGTAGCATCAGAGGCGTTCTTACAGGCGCTCAAACCAACTCGCTTTGTGGTGGAGCTCAGGAAGCAGCGGTTCAGGTGCTACGACGATTTAATTAATGAAGTAACTCGGCAAGCCCAAGCCGAGTACGACACCTTCGGGGAACGCCGGACGAACACCGGGTTCACAAGCCAGCGAGCTGATGGATGGAAAAAGGAAGGGCAGCATAAGAGTGGCCAGGAATACTACGGCAAAAGTTCAAACAGACCAAGGGAGAAACCAAGAGAGGCTCCATACCCAAGACATCCAACCCGGGAGGAAAAGAACACTTACATCCCTCGATATGAAGTGTTGACCAACTTGACTGCCTCCTATGAAGAAATTTGGAACCGCCATAGGAATGAAGTTCCCCCGGCTCCAAAAAGAAAGTTTCCCAAAGGGGCAGGGCCGGACAACGGGCAACATTGTGCCTATCACAACGAGTCTGGCCACACAACCGACCGGTGCTTTTCTCTTCGGAACACCATTGAGTACATGATCCAGAACGGCAAGTTACAGCAGTATAAGTCACCCGCCACAGGTGTCAACCTGATTGAAGTATATGGAGAGATAATGACGATTCACGGGGGTGGCACCCAAGGGGTGTCCGGTCACCGGGCCAAAAGACTCTGCCCAAGAGGCCCGGAGTTTGAGATAATGCAGCTTCGTCAGGAATGCCGCAAGGAGCTGGTTCCTTGGGATACCGTGTCATTTTCTCAGTCTGAAGACACGCTGAAAGTGCATCACAATGATCCTTTCATTATCACTCTTCAGATTGACCACTGGAGAACTCGGAGGGTTCTAATAGACACGGGAGCTGCTGTCAGCGTCATGTTCAGCAGTTGCTATAAGGGGTTTAAAAGAGGAAGAGATAAGCTCTATAGGAACCACGAGCCATTGATCAGTTTTTCAGGTGAGACGACTCAACCGTTGGGGTCTGATCAGCTAACGGTTACAGTTGGAACCGGGCGCCAGTCCACAAGAATTGTAGTTCCCTTCATAATTGTGGACTGCCCATCCTCCTACAATGCCATACTCGGGAGAGATGCACTCTGGGGCCTACAAAGTTTTATAGTGGGTCACATGCTGCTTATGAAGGTACCTACACCCGGGGGTTGGGTTACAATTCGCGGAGACCAAGAAGCCGCTGTCAGATGCAACGCGATAGCAACTCAGTCCCAGCACGAGATGTTTTCGGCCGGTTTTTCCCTGTCCCCATTTGACAAACCCGATGACCCCAGGGATGACCCGAATTCTTTGCCCATCAGCAAGACGGCACAAAAGAAGAGCCAGAAGTATCCTGCCAAGTTTCCCCGGCCAGCCCCAATTGAAGCAACAGAATGGATTCAGATTTCAGAAGAATACCCGGAGAGGAAGATTTGCATTGGCACAGGCCTTGACCCCGAGGTCAGAACCCGAATGGTTGAGCTGCTAACCCGGAAACAGAAGGTGTTCGCATGGTCATATGCAGACATGCCCGGGATTTCTCCAGACGTTATGACGCATTCCCTCAATATTATCCCGGGTGTTAAACCGGTAAGACAAAAGCGTCGTGCATTTTGCACAGAGAAGTACAAGGCCATTCAAGCAGAAGTTAAACGTCTTAAAGACATCGGGTTCATTGAAGATGCAACATACCCGGATTGGTTGGCCAATGTGGTGATGGTCAAGAAGGCAAACGGAAAGTGGAGGATGTGCGTCGACTACACAGATCTGAATAAGGCTTGCCCGAAGGATAGTTTTCCCCTTCCAAAGATTGATCAACTGGTGGATTCAACCGCGGGCCACCCCCAGTTGAGCTTTATAGATGCATACTCGGGATTTAACCAAGTTCCGATGAATCCCGCGGATCAACAGCACACATCTTTTACAACAGACAAGGGGATGTATTATTACAGAGTGATGCCTTTTGGACTCCGGAATGCAGGAGCCACGTTCCAGCGCCTCGTAGTGGGCATGTTTGCAAACCAACTCGGGGATACTATGGAGGTTTATATAGATGATATGCTGGTCAAAAGCCGGGAAACAAGCAAACACCCGGATGACTTGGAGACCGTTATCGACATTGCCTTGAGCAAGGGGATGAGGTTAAACCCGGAGAAGTGTGTGTTCGGTGTCTCGGGAGGAAAGTTTCTCGGGTTTATGGTCAGCGCTCGGGGAATTGAGGCAAACCCCGACAAAATTCAAGCCTTCTTGGCCATGCAACCGCCAAAAACCAGGAATGAAGTTCAGCAACTTACTGGCAGGCTGGTAGCCTTATCCCGGTTTATATCCAGGTTAACAGATAAATGTGCCCCCTTCTTCAAAATTCTCAAGAGTCAACACCGCGAGCGGATTACATGGCAGGAAGAGCACAATCAAGCTTTTGAAAAGTTGAAGGAATACTTGGCGTCAGTTCCTTCTTTATCCAGACCAAACCCTGGGGAAATACTCTATCTGTACCTGGCGGTGTCTCAAACGGCTGTCAGTTGTGCCTTGATAAGAAAACCAGACTCTGAAGAACTGCCGGTCTACTATACTGGAAAAGGATTCAATGATCCTGAAACTCGTTATCCAGATATTGAAAAACTGGCCCTGGCCTTGGTTGTAGCAGCCAGGAAGTTAAGACCCTATTTTCAAGCGCATTCCATCCATGTACTCACCAACCAACCGCTACGGCAGTTTCTGCAAAAGCCGGCGACTTCAGGAAGACTGGTCAAATAGGCAATTGAGTTGGGGGAGCACGATTTGCACTTTAAACCGCGAACGGCAATCAAAGGGCAGGCAGCAGCAGACTTCATTGCCGAGTTAATCCCAGCAGATTCAACAGTGGCTGAAACTCTTCCTACACAAGCTGAACCGGAGAGTTGGCAGATATTTGTAGATGGATCAGTCAATCAGAGGCAATGTGGAGCAGACATTACATTGGTAGACCCGGAGGGTAATATGTTTGACTATGCCTTACGCTTTAACTTCAAAGCATCAAACAACACGGCTGAGTACGAAGCCCTAATCAAAGGGCTCCAACTCGCTAAAGATATGGACGCCCGGCATCTCCGCATACTAAGTGATTCACAACTGGTAGTGCAGCAGGTTAACGGCGGATTTCAGGCAAAGGAAGCACATCTTTCGTCCTATCAAAAGTTAGCGGCTTTCTTGCTGGAGAAATTTGACACCTTTGAGGTTACTCAGATACCGAGGCAGCAGAATGTGAGAGCAGATACCCTGGCTAGGATTGCAACAGGGGACGATTCCAATACCGAGTTTAAAAGCTTACTGGTCGAGACATTGGAGAAACCAAGCATCTCACTCTCCTTTTCTGAGATTTTCGCGGTAGAGGCAAACCCGCCACCGTCTTGGATGGATGAGTTCATCAACTTCATCCAACATGGAACCCTACCTGAGGACCCGGTAGCGGCCAAACGACTACGGGTTCGAGCGGCGCGGTATAGTATCCGTAATGGGAAACTGTATCGACGAGGACATACTTTTCCTGATTTGAAGTGTATTACACCCGGGGAAGGAGACCGGGTTTTGCAGTCGCTTCATAGCGGGGTATGTGGAAATCACTTTGGAGCCCGTAACCTGGCTTTCAAAACCCTAAGAATGGGATATTACTGGCCTTCTTTGGAACACGATGCCAGAGTCGTCGTAGATTCCTGTCTTCAATGTCACCGATTTGCAAGCTTTCCCCGTGCCCCATCAGTCCCACTATCAGTAATAATTTCTCCATATCCATTTTGCATGTGGGGGATTGATTTCATCGGGCCTCTACCCACAGCTCCGGGACAGCTCAAACATGCCATTGTCTCAGTGGACTATAATTCCAAGTGGATAGAAGCTCAACCCCTGGCACGGATCACGACCGCCAATGTTAAGAAATTCCTTTGGAACAATGTCTTTTTCCGGTTTGGAATCCCAGAGACGTTTATCACAGATAACGGGACGCAGTTTGACAACGATGAGTTCCGGGAATTCTTACATTCCAATGGGACAAAGGTCCTATATGCCTCCCCTGCACACCCGCAGACTAATGGACAAACCGAAGCCGTTAACAAGCTCATCAAGCAAGTTCTGAAGAAGAAGCTGGAGGACGCAAAGGGTCTATGGGCTGAGAAACTTCCAGAGGTTTTGTGGGCGCTTAGGACAACTCCAACAGAAGCCAATGGGGAGAGCCTATTTCTTATGACCTTTGGCTCTGAGGCAGTGATCCCGGTAGAGATGGAAGTCCCGAGTGACCGGGTACAACTGTTTGACAGGGAAACCAACAATGAAGGCGTCCGCCTTAACCTGGACCTCCTGGAGGAACGCCGGGAGCGTGCACATCTCCGAAATATCAACAAGAAGCAAAAAGTGGCTAAACACTACAATTTCCGGGTTATCAAGCGCCCACTCAAACTCGGGGATTGGGTAATGAAGGAGGTTATCCCTAAGCCAACGGGGTTCAAAGCTCCATGGGAGGGTCCATATGAAATTGTTGAGGTCGTGGGCCCGGCAACGTTTTACATCCGGGGTACAGATGGAGTTACGCTTCCACGACCATGGAACGCCCAACATCTGCATCTCTTCCCCAAATAGGTACCGAGTTATCTATGAATGTCCAAATTTATTGTTTATGACGTTGTATATAAAGCCTTTCAGGCCCACAATGCATGAAACCCCCTACCGGGTTATGTTTTATTAAACAGTTTGTTGAAGTGAATGCAGCCTTTAGCGGCCCTACTTGTATGCCTTAATCGGCAAGCTCCGATAATCTCCGATAATCTCCATTTGACATGAAATATTGCAAGCCTTTCACGGCCTTATTTCATGGTCAAAACTCGGCAAGCTCCGATAATCTCCGATAATCTCCATTTGACATGAAATATTGCAAGCCTTTCACGGCCTTATTTCATGGTCAAAACTCGGCAAGCTCCGATAATCTCCGATAATCTCCATTTGACATGAAATATTGCAAGCCTTTCACGGCCTTATTTCATGGTCAAAACTCGGCAAGCTCCGATAAATCTCTAATAATCTCTGGTAATCTCCATAACTTGAAATATTGCAAGCCTTTCACGGCCTTATTTCAGTCTTTGAAAGTCTTAACGGACCCATACAGCCCTAGCGGCACTATTTTTACTTACATGCTAAACCGGCATTATATGTGTAAATTTTATCACATTTGCATATTTTGCATCAGATTACCGTGTTATTTGGCAAAGAAGCCCTTGGAAGTCCTAACGGACCCGTAAAGCCTTACCGGCCCTATTTTCACTTTATAATGTTAACATGCCAACCCGGCACTATGTGTGAATTGTCAACACTTGCAGGTTATGCATCGGGTTGAAAGTCCTTATGAACCCGTAAAGCCCTAGCGGGACTATTTTTATTTACATGCCAAACCGGCATTATATGTGTGAATTTTCTCAACACTTGCAGGTTATGCATCGGGTTGGAAGTCCTAACGGATCCTTAAAGCCCTAGCGGCCTTTCGAAGTCCTTATGGGCCCGTAAAGCCTTAGCGGCAATATCTTTATTCACATGGCAAACCGGGGTTATATGTAAATTTTTGAACTGCTCATCAGGTTACCGTGTTTTGGCACAGGAAGGATTGCGAGAAGGAAAAATTTGATTACTTCAAAAATATAAATTACAAAAAGTAGCAAACCGCTACAGGTAAACTAATCTATTACAGAAGTGAAACATCCTAAGGCTCCGGTTCATGGCTCTGCCGACCCCCTACCCCCGCTAGTGCTAGACCCGCCACGTCCTCCCCGGGGCTGTATGATGAACTGACCCCTACGCAGAGGTGGCCGGTTTCTAGGACCACCCACAATCCCACCACGGGAAGTACCTCTCCCGGCTGCTGAAGAACGAACCGGAGGACTCCGAGCCGGGTTAGCGGGAGCCCTAGGGTTTACAGCCATGGCAGGAGTCGACCGGGAGGTGGCTGCAGCCTCGTCGGGTCTGACATGACCTTGATGACCGTCATAACCAGCCTTGTCCAGCCAGCCTTGGCGAATCCCAGCGCTCACTATTTCGGCACGAGCCTCGGCCCTGGCCGACCGCAGCTTCAGGTCAAACTCTGGGCTCGCCAGAAACTCGGAGACTGCTGAGTCCTTGGCCCAGGAAACTGCCTGGAGCAAATCTCCTTTTTGTTGCTCCAGGGAAGTAACCTGTTGCTGCAGCCCCTGGTTTTGCTCGGTCAGCTGGGCTATCGCGGCGTCTTGAGCACACCGGTCCTCCCGGTGACCTTCGATAACTTTCTCCAGTTCCGAGTTCTTGGCCACCAGGTCTGCTATGTGTTCTTCCGCCTTGGCCAACTTCGCACTCGACGCGATCGCTGTTGCGCTTGCGAATTCCCGGACCCGAGCCAGGTTTTCTTCACTCGCCGTCACCTGGTCCCGGGCGGCCCGGAGATCATCCCTGAGGACTCTCTCTCGCTCGGGGATGCCTTCGGTTATGAGCCGGTCAGTCGCCAAGTACGACAACCTGACAGCCTACACAAATAAAACAACGGGTTAGTGCAAGGAACCAAAAACAAAAAGAGAACGAGTTAAAGGAGAAGACTAACTTACCCGCATCAGCTTCTCCTGCGCCCTCCGGGCTACAGTCAACGGGTCCTCATGCTCCAGGACATAGGAGTCAGCGGCGCAATTCTTCAAATCCGCTACCATCCTTTGGATGGCCGCGTCCGCCATTCCTGCGCTCGCCAACTCCTCCATTATTTCAGTAGTGTCCCGCTGCTGCTTCCTCTCCCTCCTCTCCTTCCTCTCCTTCCTCCTTTTCCTCCTCTCGGACCTCCCCGAGCTGGATGCCTCCCGGGTACGCTTACGAGAAGGCACGGGCTCCACTTCAAGAACCTCGTCACTCCCCTCACTCCCCTCCGGGTTCTCACTACCTATTTCCCTTTCTAACCCTCCAACCTCTTCACCCCCGTCGTCATCCTCCTCGGTAAATTCCTCTTCGCCCGGGAGCACAGACGAGGGAACCGCGCTCACCACCGGTTCTTCAGTCTCATCGGCAAACGTGAATTGAGTTCCCGGTTCTTCAAATACCGGGTTATCATCCGCCTCCGAGGGATTCCCTTCAACCTCCTCTCCTTCCGGGTAGACTTCTGGCCCGAGAATCTCAGCCAAGTACTCGGGAACCTCGTTGTAGTGAGAGGCGTCAACGTGGAACTGCCGAGGTTCCCCTTGCTCGGCGTCTGGGCGCAGGAAAGCCGCCTTTGATGTCAGGTCGATGTCGTATGCCAGCCCCTCCGTCCCTTGCGCCCGGATCCCGGCCCAAACAGCCTTGTCCTCGAAGCCGTCGTATATTCCCGGGTTCTTTCGCTTCGTGAACTCCATCGGGAGAAGAGCTGCAACAAGACATAACCCGTTAGACCGGAGCATGTAAACAACAAAAATTGTGAAGGAAACGAGACAAACCTGGAAGCTCCATCAACCGGCAACGGCTGTACACATACAGCCTACAAAGCCGGTACGAGCTCCGGTCATCTTGACCTCTGAAGGCCCATAGCATCCTCCGGATCCTCTTCTCCATCACCGGCTCCAGAGGAATGTCGGGGACATCTGCAACACATACAACATAATTATAACCCGGGATAGAGAAAAGAAAGAAGAATCCGGAGAGAGAAGGACTTACTCATCAGTGGCTGGAAGTCACCCGGTACTTGAAGTGCGTATCCCGGGTTTTGAAAGTTTCTTATCAAGAAACTCTTCTCCCTCCAGGTCCGGCTCACGGAGGTTGGCAAGTCCTCGACAATCTTCTTAAAGGCCGCCTTGGACTTCAGTTGGATAGTCCCGCTAAAACCCGCCTTCCGCGAGTACTCGGCCCGGTACATGGCGTGCAACTCGTGGTATGTCGGCATCTGCTGCTTCAGCACTTTGTACATAACGCACAACCTGAGTAGCTGCCTCCACATGTTCGGGCCAATTTGCCCGATCGCGAAGTTGCTCGCAGCCAGGAGATACTGCACCTCCACCTTTAGCGGGAGTGACAGGCCGCAGCGTAGCTGGTACTCGTGACATAGCGTCCACCCATCCCCGGGAGCGAAGAACTGATCCTCGGGTTCTAAAGTCCGAATTTCAACAGACTCGGGAATCTTCCAATTGCTCCTTAGCTCCACAATCTCCTCCGCGGTCAGCGAGTACCCGGGAGGGTCGAGAGCGGTCCCATCAGTGAAGGTTACTGAGGCAAACTCGGGGACGTGAGCATCCATTGCGGGGTTTGTCATCTGGAAAACAAGAAACACGGGAACGTCGTCAGAAACCCAGATAACCCCGGCGACCACAAAGATAAACGCACACACTAACGCAGAAACCCAGATTGGATCCCAGAAAACAGTACACAAGATCGATCCAAAACACTCAAAAACATCGGAAGAGAAAACAGTACCTTACTTGTGAGGGTTTGAAAGGATTTTGAGGTCGATTTGAGTGTGGCAATCCAACAAGCACAGCAACAACAGAGGATGAGAGCAAAAGCACGAAAAAGTTATCGGTTTCGAAGGTGCGACAAAACTGTCACCCTCAACCCCTATTTATACAGTTAGAGACGTACACTGAAGGGACGTTTCGGTTTTTCGAGAAAATCGACACGTGTCGTGCATGCCGCGTCCCAAAACCGAAAAACTTTTCAGTTTCCCCACCTCAAAACTGAAAACTTTTCGTTTTCCCCCACTTCAAACTGAAAACTTTTCAGTTTCCCCCACTACAACCCGGAGACGTCGCTTTCAATTCCCAGAGTCAACGTGTCTGCGGGGCACCCTTGCGTACGGACTTGGGGGACTGGGTACACCGGGTCTGGATGATACCTTTGTAACCCGGTAAAGAAATGATTTCAAGTCCCCACCCAAGCGTACCCCTTGACTGAGGACTTGGGGGACTTGTTTATAGGTGGAACCTAATATTTCCCCTTTACAGGGTTACAATTCAAGAAATAACACCAAGTATGGTCAATTGTTAAATATGCATCGTTTATTATGCTTGAAGTACTGTTTACAGGGTCAAAGCCCAGTCAGATCTGAGAAGCCACTCTGGGTCCTTTGTCAGGGCCCAGTTCATTGTAAAGTTGAGGCAAAGCAAAGGAGTTCATTCCCACATTGGAAAAAGACAAAGTGCTGCCTTTAATGCTACTATAAATACCGGTGAGGACCTCCCGGTAAGAGGACGGACAATTTCTTAACTACTCTTGAGTTTTCTGCTTATCTGACAGTGTCTGACTTAAGCATCGGAGTGGCTTTCCTCGGTAAACCCGGGGACGCCCTTTGACGTGTTTGTTCTTTACACAGGAAAACTCGGAGTACAAGGAAGTTCGCTATTTCTGGAACCGTGCAACCCGCTAAAGGGGCCTCGAGTTTACCCGGAAACAAATAGTTAGTTCCCAATCTATCTATCAAAATATAAAAATTTCTCAAAATATTTTACGCATTTCATGAATCCGTTAGTATTTAGTAAGGTGATCGAAAAAGAAATTATTTAAATCAGAAACGTCATGTGTCATTCGTGTCAGATTTAATGTTTCTGAATTTTTGTTGAAAAAATTAGGAGGTACTTACTGTAAAGGGATAAGAGTGATCTTGAAAAAACATGAAGAAAACAAAAAATCCTTGATTTGGATATATGTAATGATAAATGTATTTTCTTTCAAAATGAAAAAAATCGAGTAAAAAAGTAGTGGTGTGAAAGTGAAAGCAAACAAAGTTCATCTTTATCACAAATCACCACCCTAGAGTGGGTCCTACGAAGAAATCCTTGTATTTATTTTCTCGTGTTTTCAAGAAAGGAGGAGGAACATTGTACACACACTTCTTCTATCTTCTCAGAGAATCAATATACTTGTTCTTGGGTGAAAGTCCTAGAGGGGGATGAATAGGCTTTGGGTGAATAGTTTTATTTTTTATTTTTCTGTAACTTCTGTTGTAGAGGATAGTAATAAGATGTGCTATCCTGATCTCCAGAATTCATACTTGCAGAAAGATGTAAAGAAAACAAAAGAAACAATCACACAACACAGTGATGTTTTTTTATTCGCAGAAACCATGAATCAGGGAGAAAAACTGCGTGCTCTTTCTCTTGAGGAACAAAAGCTTTCCATTATGTTGCAATGAGCTAATACAAGAATAATAGCTCTAGATATACAACCACTGTATCCTACCTAGTCTATCACTAGTCTAGATCTATTCCCTCTCTTGTTCCTAAGCCTACAACTGGAAAAACTCTTAGAAGTTCTGTTCGTGAATGTAGCTACCCAATAACAGATTCACCAAGAAAACTTCTTGAGCTGATTGCACTTACCATCCCTCATGGTATGCATATGAAAATGAGTTGATGAAAAACAGTGTTTGTTCTAACTCTGAGATTTATAATCACAAAGAAGACTCAGAGCAGCATTGAACAAATGCAAGTAGAAAGGAAAACAGATCTTAAATGCCACACTCTACAAAAAGCAGGCTTATGTACTTCTTTTCAACAACCGAAGAACAAAGCTAATGTCCAGACTATATATAAATGAGAGTGCAGAACAAAATAGAGTGTCTAGAGATCAGACCCTTTGCTCATCAGCTCACATGAGAAGCTTTGGACTAAGCCATGACAACACAACATAAGAGTACAAAGAGTCGACATCAGCAAGCTAGACAACATGAGTTGTTTTTCCAAAAAACTGGCCTAAGTTCCAAAGGAGGAGCAAAGAGAGTTAATCACTTAACTCAGATCAGATTGAGACTCAATTTTAATAGAGACAACTCTTTTGAACTAGGTAAGGACCAGTTGCAGATTGGTTCATGAAAGAGCAAGAACCAGCTGGGGCCTAAAGCAAACCAGCACACTAGTCACGGGTGGCAAACACAAGATCCTACCCTAAAACTAATTTTGGCGTCAAGCCTTTTGATTTGAAAAAATCAGGCTTAAGATATGAGATACACTTGATATCCTCTGTGAAAAACATGATATGCATATAAATGATTTGACCATGAAGGAGTTTAGTTAATTCAAGTCTTGTTGTTGATGATTAAGAACTGATCTTCATGTGTTTTGAGAAGCATGCCAACACCCTTCTACCTTCACTCTGAAAATACAAAAGTTTCATTCTTTTGTTGTATTTCTTCATTGAAATCTCTCCATATACAAGATAGATATCAAAGTGTTGTTCTTCAATATCCCTGAATCCATTTCTTTTATTAAACCAATGACAAGGTTTCAGCTCCATAATAAACACTGAAAAACAAGGAGCTGAGACCAAAGACTCTTTCACACTCACACCCTTGTTCACTCAACGCTCATATTCATTCATTCATTCATTCATTCATTTTATATGGGAGTTGTGACAAGAATGGAACAAGCAAACGATGTGGTCGGGGTAGAGAACAAACCCAAATATGGTGGGGTGGTGGTAGCGCTAGCATTGCCGAGAGAATAGCAGCCAAGTGTGGATTCAATGCACCGCGTTTCAGAAAGAACACCGCCACCGCTTTCCCGCCTCCTGACCACCTCACTATTCCAGCGAGAATCAGCCCCACCGCTCTGCTCGACTCTCCCATGATGCTCCCCAATTCTCAGGTGATTGATTCTCTTCTATTTTGGAAAATTTTCATTTTTATGATTACAGTCGTTTTTGTTCGGTAAAAAAATGGTTGGATCAATGAAAATTATATATTTTGCTTCTTCTGTGGTTGCTAGTGTCTGTTGGCTCCATATGTTGATAATTGTTAACCAGATTAAATAGCGCAATAAGAAGAGACGGAATGAGAGTTCGAGATGATAATGTTAACTATAATCAGCCTGCTATCTGCTTCCAATATGAATGCTAGCTACCTCTAGGTCTATATAGATGCGTGGTTTCTTTTTGCACTTTGCTTTCTGAGCCTGATACAGTTTGGATCTGTATTTAGGTTCCTACACCCTGTTTCTAGGTTTCTGTGGTACGATTATGCTCAAGAATCCTTTCACATGCCTGGAAGGACCCTTCCAATTCGTTCATTTTTACCTTAACTAGACCTTAATCGGTTTTTTAACATATGAACTTAGAAGCACATGTAAAAGTGCGATGGAATCAGCAGAATCTTTGGATTCATTATCAGGATTGCAGCAGATAGGGGTTTATGTATGACGATGTATAAGTGCAGGCACCTGAGCTAGAACACAGTAACAGCAAATCAACAATAAAAATGAATGATGTGGAGGGTGTTAGTTACAGTATAGTGACCAGGGCATTGTTGTATTATTTTATATGGGGGGTGGAAGATGTAAATTATTGAAAGCTTGAGTGTTGTGTATGCATATCTGCTTTTGATGCTGTTTGATATGTGATCTCTAACTCATTTGTTGTTCTTCCAGGCACTGCCATCTCCTACTACCGGAACTTTTCCTATGCTTCTTCCTAACGGTGAGAGTTCAATGCTGAAATCTGCAACTAATGAAGATGTCCATAGGGCGAGTGGTTTTAATTCAACCTTTATGTTCAAGAATCAAGGTGATCCCAAGTATCTGCCAGGTTATTCTGGTTTTGAGAATCAGGTATTGGTCATATGTGTTTTTAGTATCAATAGGGAATTTACTACCACATGCCTTCACTTTGAAACTACGTAGGATTCAACTCTTCCAAATATGTTACTGATGAACATAACTAGATGATGATCATTACCAACTGCAACCGTGGAAAGTCCATAAACAAATTTTTGTAATTTATAATATCTGAATACTATGATAGTAGGCAGTGGCTGACATGAGTGAATAATTTCGAGCAATTTACAGACGGCATTACCGGCTGACTGTTTAATGGTTGAAGCAAATGTCGTGCCTCTTTTGTTTTGGCAGAAAGCAGTAGATGCGACAGTTTTGTTTTGATAAAATTATGTCGTGCCTGTTTAATTTTGTTTTGATAAAATTATTCTCAATAGAATGCGACAGTTTTTCCATTGTATTTTTTCTTAGGGATCGAATGTTGACTATGAAGCTCTTGTGTTGGAGCAACAGCCAATGGATTTTGAGTTCCCGATGGAATTCCCTGAAGATCTGAATGCAAAGAACTATGCTGTTGATCCATCTAATGATAAGAAGCTGAACAGTGTCGTAATGAATGAGAACTGTGTTGACTTGCAAATGCCTCATTCCAGCATAGCTAGTGACACACATAATTCTCTTCCAAAAGAAATTATTCATGGGGAGGATGTTGAAACGCATCAACATTTGGAAGGAGAACATAAAGGGCATCCATCTCTGGGAATGGTAAGGAATTCAGAGGATGGATACAGCTGGAGGAAGTATGGGCAAAAACAGGTTAAAGGTAGTGAATATCCAAGGAGCTACTATAATGTTTGGAACTACAGTTTAGTGTTTCTTCATCAGAAAAACTTAATACAGTCACAGATTTAACCTCTTTTTATTTTGTTCCTTTTCTCTGTTCACTGATAGTCTAGGAATAAGAGGGAATCCATTTTGTGCTGAACAATCTATGCCCAGACGCTTAAACCAGTTTAATTTTACCATTAAAGATGACCAACAAACATGAACCCGATTATCATAAGAAACCTAATATATATCACACAGACAAACATACATAAAGGACTGAAAATCCATCCATCCTTTCACTTCTTAAGGCTGCCGCGGACACCGGGCTTGGGCTTCTCCGCCGGAGCGCTGGTGCTGGCGTGACGGTTCACAATCGCCGCCTCGTCAAAAGCAATCTTGGGATGTTTCGAGTCATGATGAATCTGCATCGACTTGACGTCCGGCGCCGTTATCTTGCAGTGAGGGCACTCATACTTGGCGTGTCCGCCTTTGTCCTGACCGGTCCTGTCAGCGATTCCCGCCTTCCCGCCGCCGCGATTCGTCGTCGCCGCGTCGATCTTGGCCTGGATCTCCTTCGCCGTGTGCTTCTTCGGCTTCGCCTTCCCCGTCATGGCTGTGCTCTGATTTAGAAAAAGGAAATTTTAGATACAAAATATGGCTGTGTATGCGGCTGCGGCCTTGCGATCGTTATATAGAGCTTATCCGCCTTTCTTCGCCATTCGCTGTGGTCGTGTCTATGTGAGATTGGATGACGTGGCTGGATTCTATTGGACACTTGGCTCTAGGTATTTCATTGTATTTTAGGCTATTAGCTTATCCTAGTTTCTTTGAATCAATTTATTGAGTATCATCGTTCTTTAGCTTACTTAATTGTGTGTCTGGGTATCTTAACTGTTTCTTGTTTGATGGCGGAGCTAGAAATTGTGTTTTAACAAAAACCAAATGAGATTCTGTCATCTACTGTGTTTAAGGGAGATGGAGATAGAATACAAGTATGGACAATCACTGGTCTTTATCAATTAGATACAAAAGAGATGAACAGATCCTGTTGTTTTGTACAGAGGAAAATTGATCTGTACCAATTACCAATTGCTGTCACATCTCCCAGACAAACAATGCCGATACCAAGTCGAAAAACAAGTGTTAAAAAGGATGTTTTAAGACAGGTCTAAGCGAGACTAGTAGCAAGCAAAATCTGGATAAGGGGCCTCCTCCAACTCCATGCTAAGTTAAACCTTCATGGTCTGGGGTTTCTGTAAATTTTCATCTCTGTACACCAACCGCCTCTTGTTAGAACCGTAACCTTGATACTGGTAGATAATACTGTAAAGGCATTGCCTCAGGCGCATTATGTCAAATGCCTCTATGAATATCAAATCTGTTGGCCTCGATTTCACCCCAGCAAATCGCTGGTACTCCTCAAACACAGATGACAAACACCAATTCTGAAACTTCCGCAGGCAACCAACAAGGCAACCAGTCCGATGCTGTAAGAACAAATTGCACACAAAAGGTCAGAACTGATCCAAAAATAAGGCGTATGAATTCAAAGAGATCCAATAATTAAGCATAACAGGTGATACATATCAGCCAAAGTTTCAAAGAGGTTCTAACATAATACAGCTTTGAGATGTGGCTTTCATGATGTAGAATAATAGGAGAAGGTTAGTGTTCATTTTGGGCTAGAATCTAGCAACACAAATAACATTTGCTACGACAAGACTCTTCTTTACTCATTTAAGTATCAAGTTAAGTCAAATGAAGTCCAGAGGACAGATAGGTGTTTCAGGAAACTATTATCTTTCAAAGAAGAAAACAGCTTTCATACCAACCTACTATAATACACAGGAGTGGTGAAGTGTAAATAATGGCTGGATAAAGAAAAGGACAATGATAATGACACTAACATGAGCAGTGAAGAAACACAAATTGTCATCATTTGAAGAAAAAAAGGGAAAGAACAGCATATAGTCATATGATTAAATGCATAAACAATGAAATTAGTTTGCTGATATGTTACCGACAGACTTGATCCCAAGCTCAGAGACAGCAGTAAAACAAGCTATGCTAAGACATAAATAATTAGTGGAACACAAAAGGCTCACCTTTCCACTCTTGCAATGAATCAACACCGGATGATTTCTCACATCTACAAACCCAAATAGTAAATATTAGAAATCATAGACTGTAAAATTACTTAAAGAAAAAGTGAAATACTAATGAACTGCCGATGTTAGACTAGTACCAATCAAGATTTTCAAAGCCTCCAAGATCGTATCCATGGGAATCAATATGGCAGGATCCTGCAAACGCCCATGAACTTATCAACACAACACAATAGAACAAAATTCTATCAAATTCCACAGCCGAAGCTTAATGTTATCGTTTCAACAAAAGTAACAAACTGAATTTTCGACTTTTCCATGCACAATTTTACAAAAGAAACAGTATATTACCGTCTTCCCCTCAATTCCGAATGTTCTGAGAACTAAGAAACTCCAAATTCTCCTCCGGATATGCCTCAGGACACAAGTATCTACACCAAATCACACAATCAATTCACATTACAAACTCATTCTTCTTCGCAATTCCATATGTTTCTTCAACAGAATTTACACACATTCATCAAATTGATTCAAATTTGTATCTTCTAAATTGCCTCAATTTTCTGAGCAAACCCTAACAAACGAGCAAGAGAGACTCACATGATTGATCGGAGATTGAGGGAGCGGAGGAAGGGGAAATTGGCCGGCTGAGGGAAGCCAGATCTGAAAATGCCGTCCTCCACCATCGAGAAATTGATCGGCGGCTCCAAAACGTCGTCGTAGTCGTAGTCGTTCGTCGTCTTCTTCTGCTTCTCCATCGTCGTTTTCGCTCTCTTCTTCGTTTCTTGCTCTTCGGAAATTCAGCGAGGAATTCAGTGTCAAGAATAGAAGGAGCTCATGGTTTTGAAGAGGAGGAAGAGACGATTAAAACGACGGCGTTCGGGGGTTTCAGGGACTCAGGGTTTCGTTTTCTGTTGCTTTCTCGTGTCAAAAGATTGGGTATTGGATTTGGATTTGGCAGCTCAACCGCGGGAGTCCGTGTGGGAGAAAACATGAGGAAATAACAAAACAGGAACAACTGCCGTTAATTTTAAATATACATATTATTTTTTATAAATTTTTTAATTACTGATTTATCTCTCAAAATAAACGAAAAGAAAACTCTCTAGAGTAAACAGATTGGGTATTGGATTTGGATTTGGCAGCTCAACCGTGGGAGTCCGTATGGGACAAAACATGACGAGATAACAAAGCAGGACGAAATAACGACGGCCGTTAATTTTAAATATACATATCATTTTTTATAAATTTTTTAATTACTGATTTATCCCTCAAAATAAACGAAAAGAAAACTCTCTAGAGTAAACATGAAACAAAATCAAACACTCAGGTATCGTATGTAATTCAAGTTCTGGTCTCAATGAACCTTTGGTGTCCATCAAGTTGTTGGTAATAGACAATACTTGTGATCACTTGCTTTGAGATTGTAGTATCATTGGCGTTAGGAGATAATTCATACACAAATGATCAACATGGTTGCTGAGGGTTTCAAGGTCTCAGATCCCAGGAATACAATTTTTTCAAGATCATCAGTTAAGATCTTGGCTTCTCTCGCTATGAATAATTCGATCGAAACCTTGAAAGCATTGTAATTAACCCTAAATACCAACAACACGAGTACTGACCCTTACATCCAAATTAACCCAACAATCAACACCTCGTCATTCTCTTCAAACAATCATTGTTGAGCACTAAGACAACAGTCTTATTCCCATTCTTAAAAAAACTGGATCCTTTTGTTTTTTGATCACAATCGCGTCATCTTTGAAGAGAAATAGAGTGCGGAGGGCAAAAAGGAAATATTTGCAGTAAAGAACCAGAGGAAGGGTAAAAGAGAAAATATGAGGTAAAATGTGGCAAAAAAATGTAAGAGGATGTGTATTAAGTAATTGGTTATGTGTGAATAAAATTTATCCTTTTTACTAGTTATTTATACAAAATCCGCCTCTAGTTCTCGTGCTATTTTCCTTTTTATTTTATCTTCAATTTTAGTGTGTTCTTGTTTTAATTTAGTAAACCCACAATTTTTTTGGAGAGCTGTTGTTACTCTTTTTTAGGTAAAATACTAATTGAGACAAGCTAAGAACAAGTTCTACATGAAAATGAGAAAGATAATATTGTGGGTTATCAGCGTTGACATAAACGAAATCAACCATCTGTTTTGTTAGGGTTTAGATATAACTCGAGAACAAAACCCGCTATCCTTTTTGTATGAGGTTTAGGTGGTTTTAGATAGAATTTGAGTTGTATAAAACACTTCAATTATATACCGACAACTACTAATAACCTCTACACCAATATCTAAAATTAACCGTGAAACTCTCATATTCAAATAACAAAATGGTTCAAACGAGCCTTATACTATAATTAGTTTATGTTGACATGATTGAAATTTATAAAGTAACACAAGATTTTGTCATCTGATATGAGAATCGAATAATTTACTAAATTACGATTGAGAATTTAGAACAATAATTAAGAAAGTTGATGGAGAAGGAACAAGGATTCCCGAAAGTGGGCTTGAGTAAAAGTTATTCTTGTGCAAATTCAGATATGATCCATATATTTTGACCGGGAGCCATCAGACCGAGTCATAGAGGAAAATGGTGAGCATATGCAAAAGCCGAAAGGTAATTGCTTTAAGCATGCCAATTGAAAAGTAGTTGTGTCTTCTTTGAGATTCAGCTTTCTTTATATCCTGAGATTCCGAGCTCCTTCCATGGCTGCTTTCGAATACTTAAGCTAGCTAGGTTGACCCTTTATTTATCTTCCAAGCATGTAAATATGCATATCTCACACAGAATCAGAATCCAGATTGCAAGTCTGGGCTGTGTGTTTTTCAAAGCTGGCTCTGCTAAACAGACCAGATTGATTGAGAAAACCCACATTCTACTAGAAAAAACAGTCCCACATATATGAGCCCAACAAATCTCATGCCCACAACTATATTTTCCAAATTTCATAACAAATAGAAATTTTAAGTGAAACCACATAAAAATCAGTACATTATATGGATAAGGGATAAGATTTTAGTTGCAGTTGATCCAATGAAATCAGAGGGGTCTATGCCAACCACAACATCTTAGTCACACTTGGCAAAAATACTTGGTCTGCTCTCTCCAATATCATAATATCTCGCTCCCCTTTGGGGCTTTCAATAGTTCTCTTGTGCAACTCTTTCTTCACAACTGTTAACTTGTAGTCTTGATCAAAGCAGCCAGCCATGGCCAGTGCTTCACCAATGGCCAGCCAGCTCAAGTCCACCTTCACCTCCCCTGTCTCTAGAGCTTTGCTTGCTCCCAAGGGCCTCTCTGCCTCTCCACTCAGGCTCTTTCCTTCTAAGAGATCCTCTTCCTTCACCATCAAAGCCACCCAAACCGACAAGGTATGTGTATGCACTTCTCGTATTATGAATCCAACTGGTTAACTGAATCTACAACCCTAAATCTAGAACTTAATGCTACATGTTACGAATCATACTGTCCAATGAACAACATGCATGTTATTAACAACTCAAGGGGAAGTAACTCATTCAAAGTAGTAGTTACTATTGTGGTTTGATGGAACTTGCAGCCATTCCAAGTGATTCAACCAATCAATGGTGACCCTTTCATTGGAAGCTTGGAGACTCCAGTGACATCAAGCCCCTTGATTGCATGGTACCTCTCCAACCTCCCTGCCTACAGAACAGCAGTGAGCCCACTTTTGAGGGGAGTTGAGGTGGGTCTGGCCCATGGATTCCTCTTGGTTGGCCCATTCGTCAAGGCAGGCCCATTGAGGAACACTGAAGTAGCTGGGGGGGCTGGCTCCTTGGCTGCTGCTGGTCTTGTTGTCATCCTCAGTGTTTGCTTGACCATGTACGGCATTGCTTCCTTTAAGGAGGGAGAGCCATCCACAGCTCCTTCTTTGACCTTAACCGGCCGCAAGAAGGAGCCTGACCAGCTCCAAACCGCCGACGGATGGGCCAAATTCACCGGAGGGTTCTTTTTCGGAGGGATTTCCGGTGTCACTTGGGCTTACTTCCTCCTCTATGTCATAAACCTTCCTTACTACGTCAAGTAGATTTTACAACATTTGCTTCTACTGTTCAACCCTGTAATGAATCTCATGTATGCTTAACACTCCCTTTTGTCACTTCACTTCATGTTTACCACTTGTCTAAGCTGTTTAAGAGCAATCTTTGGCGGTTTCCAATCTCCATGCAGGTTTCTTCCTAATCTATGCTCAAATTTCCTAAAGAGAACCGAAAACAACCTCCAATATTTTACACCAAAGACATAAGAACAGGGCTAAACCTGAATATAACTGCAAGCACAAAAGTGAAAGCAGGAACAAGATTGAGCATAGCCATGCCAAGAGTAGGAGAGCTGTAGTTAATCCCAGCATACCCACTGTAAAACACACATTTCAAACAAACCCACCACGCAAAAAAAACAAAGAAACCAGCAGAGAAGCGAGAAAGTGATCGGAGGCCGCTCTGTTTTATCTGCCAAGATCACAAAAAACAAAGAAAGGAATCAACTTTACAACATTGCTGCCCATAAATTCAATCTAAACTGCTTCAATCTTTGTGGGTACAGTAAGATAAGAGATTCAAGATTACCTGTGAAAGAACAAAGGCGGCAAAGAGCATTGGAGTAGCAGACAAAGATGATGAGCATGTTCATGCCAGTAGACATGGCTGCTTTGGGCACACTCAGCAAATTACACCATCCCCACTATTTGTAGTGCCGCGATCTTCGCCATAATAATCTCTTTCTTTTGGTCGTTCAAAGACGGCATTGGCTTTTTTGGTCGTTCAAAGATGGCATTGTAATGCAAATGTGTATAACAATGTGAAAAATATTGCTAAATTTGAGTGTCTAGTGAAAAATATGAGTTGAGGAAAGTAGACGTTGAAATGTGAAATGTCACATATTGCATTATACATTCATCATGTATAGTGATCACGTCCTCATCCCTTGACAAGTTCAGCACCAAGAAACCATCAAAGCAATACGTTGAAATGGAAGTAGGGGAGACAGAGAACTCTGGTTTGGATTTGGCAATGATTTACAGTCTTAAATACATTATCAATTCATCATTCTACGACTTGATTTGGACAAGTATTCATGAATAGGAGACACTGAATTGACATTGGCAGCATCAGGTTGTGAAGGCCTTGGGAGATCAAATTGTCTCCAAGAAAAAGGAGATATAAGATCATCCCAGGAGTCCTTATTTGTTGCTGCAGCAGAACCAGAACCATCCAGACCAATGTGCGTCACATGCTTCACATCTGTAGGAGACCCTATTTCCATATCCATTTCATCTTCTTCTTCTACCATTTCATCCTTGTAAACTATCATGTACAAGAAACAAGCGCCAGATAGAGTAATTATACATCACAAAAAACAATCTGGGAGAAAATTGAACAAGTATAACTTACCAAACAATTCAGAAATATTCTTGAAACCCTTTAAGAGCCTATGTATACCAATAGATACGTTTGGTTTTGAAAGGCTACCTCCTTCCTCCTCTTCCTCTTCTTCTTTAGTTCCTACACAAAGATCATTAATTTAATTAAATCAGACGTACAGATGACTATGCTGGCTAATTAAATTCAAAAGATTAATTTGTACAAGTGTGTGAGCAGAGTCTGAAAGAGACTTATTGGAGATGGATTTGTATCTGATTTGGATCTTCTGGGATGTTGTTGTTGTGCACAAACAGCAATGCTTGACTCAGAAACGCAGCCAATTGTGAAAGGAAGAAGCACAAGTCTTTCCATTCTTTCTCTCATGTTACATCAAACTGCTCCAGGAGAATGAGACAAGATTTTGAGAAATTGGTGTTTGAGGAAAATGTAGATTTGGAATTTGGTATGTTAAAATAGTGCGTGCACAATACACTAAACTTAGTTATCAAGTTACAATAATTATACTTGTAGAAACTTCCAAGTGATCACATATGCAAGTCTGTTTGGTAGCTCAGATACATTTTTTTGTCAGCTCAGATTTGGAGGGATAAAGAATCAAACTATTTACATCAAAACATTTGCAATACATATATAACTCCAAGTGATGGGTATGTTTGGACGTGAAATCCACACTAACAAGGTTCACTTGTGAAGTTTAACCAAACTGAAAGAGGATAAAACCACTTTTAGTGGGTTGGTTTTTCCACTTCACTTGCATCTCTTGTAGATTAAGCCACCAATTTCCACTTGTCCTTCTGTGTTTTTTTGGGTTAATTTGCTTACTTAGTTTGGACTCTATGTTTCAAGCAGTGTAAACTACGCGATATCTGTTGGTGTTACTCATGGATTAGGCCTATTTCTTAGAAGCAGGGCATGTATGATTGATTGCAAGAATAGAAAAGCTGAACCTTGGAGGAAGATTGCTACGCTTGCGTTACCAAGCTCAAATCTACTAGGTATAAATATATGTATAGAATAGATGGATCAACAAACTTTGAGGTTGACTGGAGCTTCATTTGATACTGAGATTAGTGAGCTCAATCTATGTTGGAGATTTAACTTTCGATCAAAACAGTGACAATAAACTTGACCTTTTACCAATAATCTCCACAGGAGCAGCTCCCATGCTTAAAATGATGGAAGCGATGAAGGTCTCTGACAATTATTTCCCTATCTAAAAGCTGAGAAGTAAATTTGATGTTGTGACAATCAATACACACTCTAAGGTTCTTTATTATCCGAATAGGTATCCAAGAAGCCGTGCTGATGATACCAGAGGCAATTGCAAGTTTTCACTGATGTGCAAGAAGTTCTTCTCCTTGTTCTACGTCCTGCATCACTAGCTTTGCGTCCAATGCATACCCGATCGCCTTCAGTCTTGTAATCAGTTCGTCCAAGTATGAATATATCTCAGTGGATTGTGGGTGACTCCGGTCTCCCATGAAAAAGGAGTGGACTTGATTCTTCCGTTGGATCCAAGATTGGCCGGCAACTTTGTTAATTCCTCTCTGTTGCATCAACCTCCTCATTTCAGCTGCTTCTTCCCATCTGTAATTTGCAGCACACATGTTTGACATCAAAACATAAGGTCCCTCATCAGAAGGTTCGAGTTGGAGGAGCTTTTCAGAAACCCACTTTCATTAGAAATGACTTTCAAACCGAACTCAAGTGAGAGATGCCATGTTCATGAATGAACTGCTTAGTCTCATTAAAGCGACCTGCATGACCATAAAGATCAACCATACATGTGAAGTGTTCAGTTCCGGGCTTAATGCCATATACTTCTTTCATCAAGCTGAAATATCTGTTGCCTTCTTCGATGAGCCCAGCATGGCTGCAAGCATTTAAAACCACCATGAAAGTAACCTCATTCGGTTTCATTCCCTCTCTTATCATGAGTTCAAAGAGTCGTGCAGACCCTTTGCTTGCCCATGTAAAGCGCAGGCAGAAATCATTGAAGTCCACAAAACAACATTTGGATCTTGAGTTAGTGTAAATATCATCCAGGCATCAGTTAGACTCCCACATTTAGCATACATACCAATATAGCAGGAACTCAAGTGAACATCTAATATGTACCCAATTTTCTGACCAAGTGCATGGATACTTCGACCCAGAAGCAAACTACCAATGCTAGCACATGCAGAAACAACACTGGTCAAAGAAAATTGATCCACCATAAACTGTTCACGGAGCATAGAACGGAAAGTTATCAAAGCATATTCATGCTCACCAATACGAACATACCCAGAAACCATATTGATTTCAGTTTTCACCTCATCACTCATAAACTTATACTTTGCTCTGAGAGGCGTTCTTTTGAATATCAGTGATGCCTTGTCCATTCTCCCACGTTTGCAATACATATCAATCAATGAAGATCGAAGAAATCCATCATTTTAAAGGCCAAGCCTCACAAGAAAGCCATGAATTTGTCTCCCAATTTCCACTACATGTAAAGACGAAGCGAAACCGAGAGCTACAGAGAAAGTGACATCCTGAAACGAAACTCCATTTTCCACCATCTCATTAAGCAGCTCCAATGCACATCTTTCATCCCTATTCTGCATCAACCCATACACAATTGTATTCCAACTAGCAACATCCTTGGAAGGTAGCCTTCTGAACATTTCAAGAGCCTTCTCCATTTCCCAATATGCATATATGCACCCATCATTATATTCCAAGTAACTGTATCCCTCACTTTCATAGTTTCAAACAACCTCCCTGCTAGAATATGCTTTAAAATTCAACTTTCAAGCAACTAACAATGCAGCGGAATATGAAGCCTTGATAGCAGGCCTTATACTAGCAATCGACTTCGAGGTGAAGGACATCAATGTCTTCTGCGATTCATAGCTTGTAGTCAACCAGATCACTGGATAATTCCAAACAAAGGATACTCAGCTGGCAGCGTATTTGGGATACGTTAAAACGTTTCTAGGGAAGTTCCAGTTCTACAACATGAAGAAAATCCCAAGAACAGAGAACGCGTAGGCGGATTCCCTAGCACGGGTGGCGACATCACAACCCTACAAGAACAGAGACGACGCAAGGGTGGAAATTCTAGAAAAGCCATCCATTAGTAAGACTCTTGCAGAAGTCTTCCATATCGAGACATGGCTCTCCTGGATGGATGAAATCGTTGCATATAAACAAGGCGTAACACTACCAAAGAATAAGCTAGCAGCACAGACAGTTGTATGAAGAGCGACGAGATACAGTGTGGTGCACGACAATCTGTACCAAAGAAGCCAATAATTTCCCCTTTTGAAGTGTGTGGCGCCAGAGGAAGGGAAGAAAGTCCTGGAAGAACTTCACAGCGGGGAAAGCGGGGACCACTCAGGATATCGCTCTATGGCCAACAAAGCAATGCGCTACGGATACTACTGGCCAACAATGGTAGGAGACGCAGAGGAAATAGCAAATGGCTGCTTCAGATGCCACCAGTTCGCCACAATACCGAGGGCACCGGCACAGCCGCTATCAATGATAGTAGGAGCATGGCTAGGAGCCATTTGGGGATTGGACATGATAGGGCCGCTACCCACAACAAAAGGTCAATACAAATACATCATAGTAGGAATCAACTACACCACCAAATGGATCGAGGCAGCGCCAATGGTCAAGATCACTACCAACAGAGTGAAGCGCTTCATCTAGAAGAACATCTGTTGCAGATTTGAAGTACCCAACACAATCATCACCGACAATGGAGCGCAATTCAACAATGAAGAACTAATCCAATGGGCAGCGACAAGGGGCCTCCACATTAAATTCGCATCAGTAACACACCCACAGACGAATGGCTAGGTAGAAGCAGCCAACAAGAAAATTAAGACACTAAAAAAGAAGCTAGATGACCACAAAAGATTGTGGGCAGAAAAGTTGCCTGAGGCACTCTTGGCACTAAGGACAACTCCAACCAACGCAACAAGGGAAACACCATTCTGCCTCACTTATGGCACAGAAGCCATCCTACCGATCGAGATCCTATGCCCAACGGCTAGAGTAGCATTTTTCAATACTCCACCAACAATGAAAGACTTCTCCTCGACAAAGACTTGATGGAGTAAAAACGCATAAAGGCGCACCTCCACAACTTGCAGAACAAGTGAAGAGAAGCGAGCTACTACAACAAGCGAGTCAGGAACAAAAGCTTCCAGGTGGGAGAATGGGTAATGAAAGAAGTCATCCCAAAGGCAAAAGGGCTAAATCCAACCTGGGACGGGCCGTATCAAATCATAGAAGCAGTCGGCCCAAGTACGTTCTACATCAAAGATAAGAGCGGAAATGTGTCGACTCACCCGTGGAACACACAACACTTAAGACGATGTTATTCGACGTATGCCTATAACGCTACTTCTGTTAAGTCTTCCAATATCAGCCACTACTACAATGCTGTTCATTTTTGTCAAGTTAACACACGCCACTTATGAATGAAACGGGTATTATCCAAGCTATTATTCTTACACAGTGTTTAACCTAGCTAAACGCGTTCGCACACTAAAAAACAAAATAATACCCCTAAGCGATTTCATTATGCACACAAAATATAGACGAAGACAACCATAAAGCGAAACACAAGATGGATAGTAAAGCGAAAACTGTTGTTATTGATATTCTGAAGAATAATAACACAAGTTTCCTAAATACGCTGCTAAGGCGCATTACAAAAAGGAGGGTTTACGTAGAAATATCTGGTTGCTCAGACACCAACCACCTCCTCACACCCGTTTGTCCCGCCATCTGGCCACTTCTTCGGCATCTCCCTTAGAAGCGCTTCATTTCTCCAGACCCTCCTCCTCAGTTGCCGTCGCCTCTTCCTGATCACTTCTTATGAAGTAGGGCAAGAAGTCTCAGGGTTAGAATCAAACTTATCGCTATCACCAGGAAAACCAAACGAAGAGGAACAATCTTAACCTGACGCTTCAAGTATAACGCTACTTGTAAGGGGCGCTGTCACAGGCATACGTTCTTCTTGGGCCATGGCTGATAAGTGCGCCGCATACTTCTGAAAGTCAATACAGCCAAGATCAGCCAAATAATTCATGTTAGCAACAACAGCTTCCTCTCTGGCCTTCCCTACAAGAGCATCTTTCTCTAACGCAAAGGCAACCTTCATCTCTTCTACCTCCTTGTTCTTAGCAGAAAGAGCACGCTTCATGGAATCCAAAGCCTCTTCCTTTGCTACAAGACTCTGCTGAAGCGAATCCATCTCGTGGTTGTGGGACGCCAAGAGCAAAGTCACCCGTTCCACATCTGATCACATGGACGCCACATTGGACTCATCCTCGAGGGACTTCATGGCGGCGTTCAGTAACTTGGCCTCCCTATCCGCCAAGTCAGTCGTCGCTCAGTCATAGCGCACCTGAAGCGCCCTTAGCTTCTTGTTCGCCGAGGCCCAACCCTCCTTAGCCTCCTTCAGCTGTAGACGGAGTGCGGAGTCCGCTCCCCCCGTACTGTGAATAGTCTTGAAGAACTGAGCGAGGACTTCCATCAACCCCTCTTTATCGGAGGCGACAAATGAATCCTCCCGCTGGGCAGGGTGCTCCAAGCCCGCAACCCCAGCAAACTGACAGAAGGACAGAACAAGCAGCTACTCAGAGGGCGACGTCCGCGGAAGCACGTCGATCACTAGGAAGGACGAACCCTTGACCAACGATTCCACCATGACGGGGGCATTGGACACAGGAACAGAAGATGAAGCTGTTACAGTTTCGGCCAATAGCGGACCTACGTCATCACCGCCTTTACACTGCTTCCTCTTCTCTTGCACTCCTGAAGCGGAATCCTTTGCCTTGCGCTTACCGCGCTTCACCTCGTCAACAGCCTCGAGGACAAGCTCCTTATTCGTGGAATCTTCTACTAGCATGTGGACCACCGAAGGATGAGGAGGAAGAGTTTCGCCGTCAAGACCCTTCTAATGCGTGTGCAAAGGAATAGTAGGGACCTGCGTAGCCTCTGTGGACTTCATAGCCACTCCGCTATCAGATACCGCCACTCTGGCCAACCGAAGGCGCTTTCTCAATACTCGCTCCGCCACCGCCTTCATCGCTGCATCGCAAGACATCTCTTCGGTGTTTGGCACCTTACGAGCAACAAGATACTGATGAAAAACCTTGAGAAGCACTGGCTTCGCGGTGCGACCAAACTGAGTGCCACCAACTGAACGCACCAAAGCAACAGACAAGTTACAGACACGGCTAAAAGGTTGTCACAAGAGTATATATAAATTAAAACACAAAAAACAAAGCAAGGAACCAAACTGGGGCTCGCGACAGCTTGCAGTCAATAAGGCACGGCCAGGACGTGAGGATACGCTGGTCAGTAGTCCTCCGCTCCAACCACAAAACTCTAACTCTCTGAATGCGCTTTTTCTCAACCTCAAGAAGCGGGAATCGCCTGTACTCTGCCAAACAAAAAAAAGCAAGGACATTAAACCAGGCAGTAAAAAAACAAAAAAAAGGGCAAGCCACACCTTCAATCAGTTGGAAAACATATTTTATTATGTACGACAACGAGAGCACACCGCCACAAGATTCCCCAAACTCCCAACCCCCGGTAGCGACAAAGGCATTCGTGTACCATTCGTTCTCCGACTCCAGCATACCCTCAATACAGGGCTTTACGTGTCTCTTCCTATGGTCTGCACGGAGTACGAGGGTAGCCGTGCCATGTTTCTCTTTCCGAGCAGAATATCGCAAATCATAGCAGTGCATGATTTCTGCCACCGAGGGCCGTTGACACCCGCATAGGTCCCAAATTACGCCCATCGCCATTAAAATTTTAAACATGTTAAGACCCATATACCCTACAGCGATGCCAAACTCCACGATCACGTAATGCAGCCAAGGGTCGAGAGACAGCTTCAAACCGTGAAGCAGCAGGATATCTCAAATCAGGGCTTCCACCCTCCTCAAGATGAGATCCCAACTCCTTCTCCCTTAGGGGGGCGCAGTCTCAGAGAGCCAGGCAGCTTGTAAATAGCGCGGTTCTTATCAATGCTCATCTGATCTAACCGAGAAGCTGGCTCATCAACAACGACATCGTCAGCAAGTTTCCAGCGCAGGGGAACCGACTCTTGATCTTTATTGGAACCTTCAGAGGCCACACGACATGACGAACTAGCATGAATACCGCCCGATACACGCTTAATGGCTTCACTCTCTTGTCGCCGCCTTAAGCGCTCGTGACCATCTGGCAGCTCTAAGTAACTTTCCATCGGAGGAATAATATTTAATGTCGTTGGTTGTTCAAACACCTACCCACGCCTCGCCAACTCCCCGCGAACAAAGATCTCCAATCCCTCCTGAAACGTGCAAGCAGCGGCAGACGGTTCAAAGTTAGAAATAAACTCTGCTACCAAATTATGTGGCTAATTAGACACACTTTGGCCGCTAGAAGGAATCACGTCACGCTCTCCAGACATTTATCACAAACATCCTAACCTAAAAAAGTTAGAAACCAGTTAGATCTAACCTCTGGCCTTTTCAGTTCTAACCAAGAACACTCGATAACAAACCCAGAAAGCAAGAACACCAAAACCCAAAAGAACACCAAAACCCAGAAGCAAACCGAAAACACCACAAAACAGCAAGAAACAAACTACAATGCCCAGATCTCTAACCTCAAACCCAGAAACACCCAAAATTGAACAAACAGAAAACCACACTCTCAAATCCAAGGTAGATACAAGAGGATGACCGACAACAAGATGAGATTCAAAATTGGGATCCAAACCACGCAAAGGTGGATTTCAAACTAATCGGCACAACCTGAGCAACACTTCACCGCAAAAATCAAAGGCAGAGGCTTGGGGGACTGGAGAGAGTGAGGAGCAAAAGAGGTCTAAAAAACTAAAAGTGAGGAAAACAAACCCTAAACCTCGCTACCCTTATATAGCGAGCAGCGAGGAACGACAGCCGTTCCGTGTTTTTCAAATGACCGTCGGATACATGCCACGCGTCCTTCCCTCCGTAATTATGGATGCGGAAACCCAGGAGGCACGTCAGTTATAGCAACCATCATTAAGAGCAGACACGCGTGTCATAAGAGCTGTAACCGCCAATCTAACCGCTGTATGCTCGACACGTGGGAAAAGAAAAACCAAGAAACAAAAACGCCACGACCCTATCCTTACCGCTACAAGAGACCAACACTCTCTCATAGCAGTAAGAGAGCAACCCTATCCTTACCGCTACAAGAGACCAGCGCTCTCTCATAGCAGTAAGAGAACGACTATATCCTTACCGTCACAAGAGACCATCGCTCTCTCGTAGCAGTAAGAGAACAACCCTATCCTTACTGCCATAAGAGACCAGCTCTCTCGTAGCAATAAGAGATTGACCCCATCCTTACCGCCACAAGAGACCAGCGCTCTCTCGTAGCAATAAGAGAACAACAACGCATTTTCTCAAACAACGCTCACTCCCAAAGGGGATGCGATTAACGAAAGTCGTATGTCGCACAAAAGGGACAACAACAGACGCTGTGGGACTTCTTGTCAGGAGAGTTGGGGGACTCCGGTGAGACCCAATTACAGGCCCGACGCTTTTGGTCAGCGCTAGGTGGTTAACGCCCTAGCCAAGAAGCCCCTCTTAGACTGGGGACTTGTTGGCATACATGTCTAGCTGGCGCACTTTGACAACACCTACACTGACCATAACCGTCAAGCATGCAGCTGGTGAGACAAGTAGCAGCGATATAGCATCATCAGCTGCAGATAGCCATAAGCCGCTACCTACACAGAGCTGGGACGCGCGTACACACGCGGCTCCAATACCACCTCTAGGGACGGCACTGCAGCAGCCAGAACCATACTAGTCCCACATCGAAAGGCAAGAGGAAGCGTTCCCACCAACACCTCATAAATAGTAACCATCTCTTACCTCATAACGTACGTATTCAATACTCACCTACCGCTGTTATGTCAACATCAATATTAACTTATGCATCAGAGAGTCGAAGACCGCCCTTCGGCGGTCTCTGACCTACGACTGACATCTTATGTTCTTATCAACAGCATAACAAGAGCACACAAATTCCGCTACCCAGACACCCTATATACATTACGCAAACAGAAATTAGCTTCGTTTGACGCCATTTTCTGTCATTTTTCATTCATCCCTTGCATTTCAGGCCTTGTACTCCAACTATGTTTCTACTCTAACTATTGTGTTTATGGAAAATTTAAGATTTGAGGCTGCTTTCCTATTCGCATACTTTATTGGCTAATTATATTT
This sequence comes from Comarum palustre, assembly GCA_951800085.1. Taxonomy (NCBI): domain Eukaryota; kingdom Viridiplantae; phylum Streptophyta; class Magnoliopsida; order Rosales; family Rosaceae; genus Comarum; species Comarum palustre. The sequence continues at coordinate 19,744,051 of OX637587.1, read as the reverse complement.
TGATTGAATTTAGTGTGTTAATGTAGTAATTTAGTGGATTTAATTCATGTTTTAATATTTATTTTATGTATCAGAAATACATAAATATAATAATAATTTTTCGTGTCGAACCTTAGCTTTTTGAGATTTGCTGTGTCGCACCATATTGTGTCGTACCATGTTGTGTTGCCGCGTGACAGTGTATGTGTCCGTGCACCATAGATTTATATAATTTCTTCTTGTGTACACTGCTGTCACTTTACTCAACTGTCTTTATACCACTTTCCAAAACATAATTCAAATTCCGAACTCAATGTTTCTTAGTTTAGATACGAGAAATTTCTTTCATGCTACTACACACAAAAAAGTAGCCATACGGTTTTCTTCTCATTGCATCAGCATAATCAATAGGGTTAACATAATCAATAGGGTTAACATGATCAATAGGCCCATAGATCCGTTGATACCTCTTAACGGCCACCTTGTAGTTGCCCCCTTAAGTTCGGACTCGAGACATGAGATTGAACGGACGTTTCGTGTTACTGATAGATGAAGTAAACTTCTATGAACAACCTTTGCAGCTTCCGATTACTGCAGCTCTTTCGATCAGGAATACAACTCATGAATTTTATTCACAGCTTTGTCGTATCGAGCATCATTATGATTTGGAGTCGGAGAAGATTAGCATTATGAGTCAATTCCAGCAATTTGAAAGGGGGATAAGAGAAGCCAAAGAAATGGATGCAAGCAACTGAAATCTCTATATACTAGTAAAATACTAATGTTTTACAAACGAATCTGAAGAATGATCTCTTGTATAACATAAAAATTTAAGTGGAGCGCGTCTGAGGGCCTTGAAGAATCAGGTTAGCATTATGGGTTCAGACTTTTATAGAGGGGGATAGAAATAAGAGGACAAAGAGAAGCATAGGAAGAGCAAGCCTCCGACGGTGGCGACTGTCCTTTGGGAGATTTTGGATGCCAACATGCTCCCTCCCACCACAGCCACAGATGTGCAGATGGTATGTCCTAATGTTGCACCTACCGCAACTCCTACTGCGTTTTTGTGGGTTGCCAGCTGCAGGATTGAAGTAACTGCTTGTTAAAACCAAACTATGAAAAACTCATATGCATACATAGATACTTCAATAATATTCATGTCCCAAAAGCCAACTGAATATATAATAAACATGTAGCTTATAAAACCAACAATTATATAAAGCAGCAGTGAAGTGAACTATGAATAGGGAGTGTCTTACAGCGATTGTTGCTATTTGGCTACGATCTCCCCACTCAGCTAAAAATGTTAGAACGAATGACTGCAAAATCGAAGATAATAAATCAGTACTGAAGATCATAACGGCTATAGGTAAGCAATGGATAATAATGGATCATATGTGTTACAATTAAATGTCCACAGTAACAAAGAGAAAAAAGAAACCAAGACAATAATAAGTTGGTAAGCAAAAATCATACCTCCAAAAAGATTGGTGTCAAAAATCTAGAAAAGAAACGGCGGAAAGATGTCTTCCCTTGTCCAGATTCAAGTTTCTCTTCTACCTGAATATATCATGTGCCAACCAAATTTAGACAACAAGCCCAAGTTAGAGTATCAGAAGAGCAAAATTCTGGTTGTGAGCTCATAAATGTCATGATTGGATATAAAAAAAATATCATATATCAGTAAATATTACACGCTATCAATTTAGAACAATAAGTAGGAAACTAAGAAATGAACTCCAGCTCTCCTAAATGCAAAGTACTTCCACATTACTCAGGTATGTCCAGGAGAAACGAGGAACACAAATCTACCCAATTTCACCAGCCCCCCGCAAAGTTGAGTTGCAGTTCCTTATGCAACCTTTTATTTTTAAAAGTCCATATGCAACATTTAATACTACAGATGATGGTTTTGAAGTATCTAAAGACCTCCCCAACAGCAAAACACAGGGGAAAGATACAGTTTCATCCCGAGGCCTGGTGAAACCTAAGCACCACTTCTAAACAAACTTCTATCTAACCAATTTTAGTATTATTTTCCAATCTAACATCAATAAGCATGATCCATAAACTTAACTTTCCAATTTTCTATCTCCAGATGATATATAGACATCAATTCAATAAAGGCTAACATAAAAATATATCACAGACTGAGAATGGCTATAAAGTAGACATACTTCTTCTATTTCTTTCTTCTGTGAACCTTTTGGATCAGATCTCCAAGCAATGTAAAGTAACCGCAGCCCAAAAAACAGATAAAGGACTGCAAAGAAAATAGAATTACAATACTTGAGTTCCTTCAGACTATCAAACTGATTCAAAAATCCAAGTAAATCATAGTACTGAAATTCAATAAGCAATAACTGGATAAAAATATAAATGAAACATAGAAGCCAAGACATTTACCCAAGAAAATGTAACGAGGACACCTTTATTTAATTTTTCTGTTTCTTTACAATATCCAGGATTCTTTCTTTAGTTATAACAGGGTTAACTTTTGGTAGAATATGATTTGTATATCAAGAACTGTGTAAGCTCAGGTTCCCCTTAATTATTCGCACATGTATTGCAGAACAAGTGTGTTTTCTTAAAGTAAAATGAAAAAACATGTACAGAGCAAAGTAACAGAAATGAGCATCTTTACCTGTAGCTGCACTATTTGTATGCTTCCTTGATATCAAATTTGGCACAATCCTACCAAGTCCAGTAGAAAGTACCTAAATGAGACATGCAACAACTTAAGTCCGGATTATACTGAAAGAGGCACTGTGACAGTAGAAACAGAAACATTGAAAAACTTACCGTCATTACAACCAGGGCAGAGAGTGCACCGGATAGGACAATAGACTTGGGGTGGCGCATTGCCATAAGAGCTGCTATTATGAATGTCTCATCTCCAATCTAGTTGCAAATTAGAAGAAAAATAGTTCTGACATTTGTTGCAAAGTTTCATCATAAATGAAAACAAGGAAATCTGCACGCACACCTCACTGACGAGTATCATTGAAAAGCTCGCAACAAAGGCATCGAAAATTCCAAGACCGGAGTCCACATTGAGACCAATAGCGACTGAATCAGCGCCATTCTCCCCAAGAGCTTCAAGAAGATTCAAATTTATCTGTACAAAGATTTGACATATTAGTAAAGAAATCAAACATCCATGAGCAAGTTACTGAAACCTTAAACTTACAAAATAGATTTTACTCAAGTTAAACATGCATGTTCTATTCAACAAGAAGAACCAAAAACACAAAGATCCGGCGAACCTTGCTACGGCGACCCAGATCTAAGGATCCGCCGGACTGTCGCCTGCCCTCAGAATCCTGAAGCATCATCAACCGGTTATCATATGTTAACAGAATTAAGGATATCGAAAGTGAGAGGCAACAGAATTTGGTCACCTTGGCAGAAACGGTGAAGAGGAGCAGCAACACCAACAATGCAATAGCTCCACAATTGAACCGGAAACCCATGTCCGATTTGAAGGGACAAGTGAAGATCTGAGAAAGGCCTCTCTATCTCTCACAGGTCAAGTGAAGATCTGAGATTGAGAGAGAGCTTGCCTAAGATTAAGAGAGAGGTTTGACCCCGGCAAAACTAAATTACCTTGGCTAAATTAGTTTCGTTTCTCATCGCCGCTCTTCTCTTGTTTCTGTAAGGTTGCACCGTAAAATAGTAATGTCAAAATGTTTTACTTTTGCACCGGATAATTTACATATTCTAAAGATCGTGAAATCATTTATTTATTTATTTCAATAAATTAGCTTAGATACTAGGGCTGGGATCGGTACGGGACGGGTCGGGATTTGACCTATCCCGATCCCGAAGTTAATATAGTAATCCCGATACCGATCCCGAAATTCGGTACCGATCCCGATCCCGATACCGATTCCGATCCCGATCCCGATTCCGAAAATATGTAATTTTTAGTTCTAAATAGCTACATTTCTACTAAAATTCGGGACGGGTTCGGGATCGGGACGGATAGAGCCTATACCGATCCCGATCCCGATTAAGAAATTCGGGATCTGGTTCGGTATCGGGACGTCGTATCTGAAATTTTGTCCCATCCCGTTCGGTATCGGTACGGGATGGACGGGTTCGGGATCGGGATTTCGGGTCCAAATTCCCACCCCTATTAGATACAATCGGTTAACAACTCGTATTTGAAACAAGCTAACATTAGCTCGACATCGTTTAGTCAAAGTTACATATACATATACACAGGTAGGACGAGTTCATGTTATTGGTAGACTATGACAAAGAAAACTTGTGAGGGAACACACTCCTCCTAAAAGGCAGTGATGCTCAATATATGACAAAAACACAACATCAGCTACTTGAACGGTAGAGGAACTAGAGTTCAAAGATGCTGCAACTACACTTACGGACTTACCAAAGGAGGTTCGAGTTATAAAATCTAGAATCACTCGTAAGGGTATGGCTGTTGTGCCGTGCTGCATGTCATGCCGATCAAATCTCATCCATTTATTATATATCTACTATTTATTCAACTAAAGTAACTTTATTTGTATTTTAAGTAGACTATAATGCCCTTATTTTATCTTCATCTTGCTTAATACAAACAAACTGAAAAAATACAGAGTTTTTCTTCGTCTCCTGGGCTGACTGCTACTGCTGCGAATTGATGCTCTATTAATTCGGTGATGATAATCTTCTGCTTGCTCCTATCTATTTCTTCTTCTGTTTTATCGACTTTGTTCTTCTGTCTTCATCTGGTTCAACCTTCCATCATGTTCAGTATATTGTGAGCTTCTTCTTCGTCTAAATTGTCTCAATAGTCATCTTCCATCCCTTGATCTTCCATTTATGCTACTATCTTCATCATAAACTTCTTTGGTTGTTTTGCATTTTCTGATATTTGAGTCAGGTTTGGGACGGCTTAATCTATGCTTGCTATAGAACCTAATATATTTATCTTGACATAGGAGATTAAGATGGCTGTCATTCCAAATCTCGTGGTGCACTATTTGGGCTCTATATTTTTGAATATCTTCAATTGTAGGGCTGCTCTCTAATATCAGTCCAGTAGCTAGGAGTTTGTATGTTTCTTTTCTGATTATCATATCATGTCGAACTTCATCAGGATAAAGACTGCTAGAGGAATGTTATGTTTGTTGGTGTGAGTCATACTTTCCTTTTGTATATATTCTGTAATATTTTGTAATTACTATTATTATTAGGATTATCACTTACCTTAGGAAAATATACTTGCCTACTTTGGCTCGGTTGTAATTTGTATATAATTCCTCATTTGTGAGGTGAATCAATATCAATTTTATTCAGCCACAATTGTCTCTTGTGTTCATTATATTTGACTTGGTATCAGAGCAGAGATCCGATCTTGGACTCTAACTCTTTGTTCTTTGATTCTTCACCCTTTGTCCTTTTGTTCCTTGTCCTTTGATCCTTGCATCATTGTTGCCCTTGATCTTTGTTATTTAATCTTTCCGCTGCATATTTACCATGACTAAGGATTCCGAAATCTCACCTGTACTCACAAAAGTTGATAGTGGTGAGAGCTCTTATGACTCCAACAAAATATATGTCTCTGTTAAAGATGATTCAACTGGCAGCTATGGTGGTGTCAAGCTTAATGGCACCAATTATCGAACTTGGAAGAAGATGATGGAAGCTCACCTTTGGGGGATTGATAAGGTGGGCTATGTTGATGGTTCGATTCCTGAACCACCAATTGAAGCCAACAACTATTCGAAGTGGAAGACTGCTAATGGTTCGGTAACTTCTATTCTTTACAAATCTATGACGGAAGATGTTTCACAAATGATTATGGGATGTAATACAGCTGAAGAAATTTGGGAAAGTCTCAAAGAAATCTACTTCAATGGAACGGATTTTTCCGAGGTTTATGAATTAAGTACTCAAGCAGCTCGTATGACTCAAGATGGGAGACAGGTTGCTGTGTATTTTGCAAAATTGAAGGGGATTTGGCAAGATATTGATCAGATGCGTCCATGTCGCATGAAGTGCCCAGATGATATCAAGATTTATAAGGAAGAGCAAGACCTTATGCGGGTTCATGTCTTCTTAGCTGGCCTAGATCCTATATTTGAGAATGCAAGGAGTGAATTGCTTCGTCGGACTACTACACCTAGTTTGCAGCAAGCTTTTTCTTATATCCGCAAAGATGAAACTCAAAGGGCGGGTACTAGAGGAGTTACCTCTGAAGTTGCAGGTCTTACCATTCATTCAAAGCCTTTCAATTCGTCCAACAATCGGCCATTATCAGGCAATCGGCCTCCTGCTTTGCGTCCTTCTTCTCAAGGTTCTCCTCCCGGGTTCTCTCCTAATGTTATCTGTAATTACTGCAAAAATCCAGGTCACATCAAGGCAAATTGTCATAGGTTGGTTGGCTTTCCAACTAATTATTTTAATAAGCCTCGACCTCACGACAAATCCAAGGGAAAGGCTGCTGTCCATCTTGTTCAAGATCAAGAGTACTATGCTATGACAGACCCAGACCACACCAACGTTGATGGTAATGGTACCATGTCAGTAAGTCATGGTGGTAATGGTAAGATTGGAGTTGCTTTACAAATTTCTAACTTTACTGGTAGCAATACATGGATTATTGATTCTGGAGCATCTGACCATATGACCTATGATCGTAGTTACTTCCTTTTTCTTAACCCACCTACTATTTTCTCTGTTGTTAATGCCAATGGTGATTCTTTTCCAGTTTTAGGCATAGGGTCTGTTCGTCTCACCCCTTCTCTAACACTACATGATGTTCTTTATGTCCCTGATTTGTCTCATCATCTCATATCTGTGCCTCAGCTCAATACTCAATCTCGATGTTCTGTAACCTTTTTTTCTTTGTATGTGATTTTTCAGGACCTCCTCACCAGGGAAATAATCGGCAGGGGTTATCTAAGGGGGTCGTCTGTTTCATCTGGATTGCATGTTCGCCGGAGAAGGCAGTCCAAGCAGCTTTGATTTCGACTGGGGTTACTAATCAAATTGAAGAATTGTGGTTATGGCATCGTAGATTGGGACATCCTTCCTTTGGCGTCATGAAGAAATTGATGCCCTCCTTGTTTTTGGGCGTTGATGCATTGTGAGTCTTGTGTCTTAGCTAAAAGTCATCGTGCTAGTTATCCTTTGCGTACTACTAGGAGTTCTGTTCCTTTTGAGCTTATTCATTCTGATGTATGGGGACCTTCCCGCGAGTCAACTTTTTCTGGCAAACGTTGGTTCGTTTTGTTTATTGATGATTATACCCGTCTTACTTGGGTATCTTTGTTAAAACATAAACATGAAGTCTTCTCTGCTTTTCAAAAATTTGTTGCTCTTGTTCAAACTCAATTTGGAGCCAATATTAAAGTCTTTCGTTCTGATAATGGGGGGAGTTCATTAATTCTCAGTTTACTCAATTCTTCCAAACTTGTGGTATTGTTCATCAAACTACTTGCCCTCAAACCCCTGAACAAAATGGGGTGTCAGAAAGAAAGAATCGTCATGTTCTTGATATTGCTCGTTCTCTTTTGTTTAGTGCTCACATGCCCAAATATCTTTGGGGAGATGCAGTTCTTACTGCCTGTCATCTCATCAATAGACTTCCTTCCTCCGTTTTCAATAATCAAACTCCTTATGATGTCCTTTCCAATCATGTGTCAGTTCCTTCGTTTTCAAATCTTCCTGCTCGTGTCTTTGGGTGTGTGGTATTTGTTCATGTTCCTAAGAATCAACGTTCCAAACTTGATGCAAGGGCGCTCAAATGTGTTTTTGTGGGCTATGGTGTCAATCAGAAGGGCTACAAGTGCTTTCATCCCCCTACACAGAAAGTTTATGTTACCATGGATGTCACCTTCTATGAAGATGCTTGTTATTTTTCTCCTCCCAATCCTTCTCTTCAGGGGGAGAACCATACTTTTTTGGAAGAAAAGTCTTGTGTGATTCAGCCACTTGGGGATGAAAATGTTGTTCGTGTAATCTCTGATCCCACGATCGATCGTCAGGACAACGACGATCGATCGCCCGACGAGGCAGAGGCTTCCAGCGGTGCACCTACGATCGATCGCATTGGTCCTAGTGATCGATCGCCCGAAGAGACAGAAGCTCCCAGTAGCTTACCATCCAGTAGCGCACCAACGAGCGATCGCGTCCTTCCTAGCGATCGATCGCACGACAAGGCAGAACATGCAATCGATCAAGGCCCTTCACCCCTCTCAAATATAGATAACTCTTGCCAGACAATCCCGGAGGAGAGTCCTAATCTTGAGGTTAGTAATGTTTCTTCTAGTTTTGGTAATGGTGATAGTATATGTGTCTTGCCTCCTAGGTCCACTCGTGGTAAACCACCTCGCCAATATGAACCAAGTTTAAATGTCAAGTCCAAATATGCTATAGCTAACTTTGTGTCCACCCATCGGTTGTCTGAATCTCATGCTTCTTTTGTGAATCAAATATCCTCTGTATGTGTTCCCAGTAAAGTGCAGGATGCTCTCAAGGATCCCAAATGGACTCAAGCAATGAATGAGGAGATGGAAGCTTTGGAGAAGAATAATACTTGGGAGTTGGTGCCGCCCCCACAGGGAAAGAGAGCTGTTGGGTGTAGATGGGTGTTCACTGTCAAACACAATGCAGATGGTTCGGTGAACAGGTATAAAGCAAGACTTGTTGCAAAAGGATTTACTCAAACTTATGGCGTGGATTATGAGGAAACCTTTGCTCCAGTGGCCAAGATTAATACAGTTCGAGTATTGATGTCTCTAGCAGCCAATTTAGATTGGCCTTTGCAACAGTTTGATGTGAAGAATGCCTTTTTACATGGAGAATTATCTGAAGAAGTCTATATGGATCTACCACCAGGATATGAAGCAAACGCAGAAGGAAGATTTGTATGTAAGTTGAACAAGTCCTTGTATGGACTTAAGCAATCACCACGAGCTTGGTTTGGAAGGTTCTCTCAAGCTATGCGTCGTTTTGGGTACAAACCAAGCAACTCTGATCATACGTTGTTTCTGAAACGTCGGTCAGGTAAGGTGACTGCCTTGATTATTTATGTTGATGATATGATAATTACTTGTGATGATTCAGAGGAGATTGAAAGACTAAAGGGTCTACTTGCATCAGAATTTGAGATGAAAGACCTTGGTTCACTTAAATATTTTTTGGGAATTGAGGTTGCAAGGGGGAGTTCAGGAATTTTCTTGTGCCAGAGAAAATATGTGCTTGATTTGTTGACAGAAACAGGGATGCTAGATTGTAAACCTGCTGATACTCCTATTGAGCAAAATCACAAGTTAGCTGAGTACCCTGACCAAATTCCTACAGAGAGGGCTCGTTATCAGAGGTTAGTTGGCAGGTTAATCTATCTCTCACATACTCGGCCAGATATTGCATATGCAGTGAGTGTTGTGAGTCAATTTATGCATAATCCCAGTGAAACCCATATGGAAGCTGTGATTCGCATTCTGAGGTATTTGAAGTCTGCACCCGGCAAAGGCTTAATGTTTTCAAAGAATAAACATCTGGATATTAGGGGTTATACAGATGCAGATTGGGCAGGTTGCATTACAGATAGGAAGTCTACTTCTGGTTATTTCACTTTTGTGGGCGGTAATCTTGTTACTTGGAGGAGTAAGAAGCAAAAAGTTGTGGCTCGATCGAGTGCTGAAGCAGAATATAGAGGTATGGCCCATGGAGTTTGTGAATTACTTTGGTTGAGAAATGTACTTCATGATTTGGGATTTAAACCAAAGAAATCCATGGATTTATATTGTGATAATAAGGCAGCTGTTGATATTGCTCATAATCCAGTACAACATGATAGAACCAAGCATGTTGAGGTTGACAGACATTTCATCAAGGAGAAGCTTGATTCTAAGCTTATTTCCTTTCCTTTTGTTCGCTCTGAAGAACAGTTAGCTGATGTTTTGACTAAAGCAGTTTCGAGTAAGGTTTTTTATGACTCACTTGATAAGTTGGGCATTCGTGATTTGTATGCGCCAACTTAAGGGGGAGTGTTGGTGTGAGTCATACTTTCCTTTTGTATATATTCTGTAATATTTTGTAATTACTATTATTATTAGGATTATCACTTACCTTAGGAAAATATACTTGCCTACTTTGGCTCGGTTGTAACTTGTATATAATTCCTCCTTTGTGAGGTGAATCAATATCAATTTTATTCAGCCACAATTGTCTCTTGTGTTCATTATATTTGACTTTTCCAAAATGATATTACTCCCATTACCTCCTAATTTCTAAAAACTTTGCAAAATGATGCTCTTAAGCTCTTTTGGAAATGAATCAATGTGATAATCTTGCTGGAAACCTAGGACAGTCAAAAATCCATGCTCAAGTAATAATCCGAGTGTTTACTGGATAGTTTGGCCATTATATATGCTCAAAATGTATAGTTCTATGCTCCATCATATTGATACATGTTCCCAGTATCTCATAGTTAATGCTCTTGTCTAACGTCTGTAATGCTTCACTATGAACATTTATTCCTGAAATAGGATATTTGAACAGGTTAAAAAGAAATTGTTGTATGGCTTGCTGCAAATCATAAAGTTTTTTTGCTCATGTTGATTAGGGTACTACCTAAAATTATCTCTAGTTAAGACTTGTAAACATGTTCTCTTGCTCATTGAAATTAAGTGGTCAGTTTATGCAATCTTCCATGTGATCTTCCAAAACAGGTTCAGCTGTTTCTACTCTAATGTTTTTTACTACCTTTGTTTACTCAAGTGCTCTAGCAAGTTGCTCTTCTCAAAAGTGTTTATTCCATAAAGTCTGAGTAATTTTTCATGTTTCTCTTGCAGTCCCTTATGTGCTCCTAATAGAGAATTATGCTCTGTGGACATGGTCTCTTGATCAGCTCCTAAACTTCCAATTTAAAAATTAAGAAGATCCATGGATCTATTGAAGTCTAAGAATTCTTGCTCCAATGCTCTGACTAGCTTTTCTAGTCCTATGACCATATTCTTTGGCTGATTTCTAAGGCTCCAAAAATTATCTAACAACACTTTTTGCCTAATAACCAACAATTGCTCAAGGGTATTATACCTATATTCAGGATTCATTACTTCCTGGATATGTATATTACCATAGATATGAGTGGGAATTGCTGCTCTTAATGGAGGCCTTGTGGAGGTGCTGCATTGAATGGAACAACATTTGGTGGTCTTCTATTGCTATATGATGATGATGCTCTTGTGAACTGCATATCTATATCAAAGAATAAGTCTAGATATTTATAAATAATATAACATTTGTTTTAAGTGTGAACAATAACTTATAAATACTAATAATTATACATTTTGATTCATTTAGACCCATAAAAAGTTTTGCTAAAATATTATCAAGTATAAATAATGATCATATGATTCAAATATCATATATTTCTTTTGTTTGTTGGCAAACAAAATAAATGATCGATAGAAAATGTGAGTTATTTTTCATTTGTTTTTGTTTTGGTATACTATGATATCAATTTTAGACTAATTTATATTTTTAACTACAAACGGGCCCGTTAATGGGTCCGGTCCGAGCACGGCCCAATATGTTATGGGCTTGGGCCATGGACCGGGCTGGGCCTTAGATTTGAGTAAATGGGTCGGTCCGAACCCGTTAAAAACGTGGGCCATCGTGGCCCGGCCTAAGCACGGCCGAAACCTTATTAAACGGGCCAGGCTGGGCCGGCCCGTATGCCACCTCTACTATAATGCTGCTGATCTATGTCTAGATTTTGAAGGTTTAATTACTTTAAGGTTTAATAATTCCTTAATTTGTTGCTCAAACTCTTGCTTATTTAATAAATTACTAGGCATATCAGTTGTTTTAATAGTTAAATCTGGATTAATTATGTCTAACTGCTAAAATCTTATTTTTGCTCCAATGTAATTATTGATCTTCTCCTATAATTCTAGTTTGTTCTGTTAATTGTAATAATTATTCTAAAGTTCAGGTCTATCTATTTGTTTTCTTTCTAATGGTGCTGTTGTTCCTATGTTTGGATATTCAAGCTCAAAAATTGATTCATCATATTCTAAACTATTTTGCTCATTTTGATTTTGCTCTAAATATTCTTCTCCGAGTTTTGCTCTTGATTCCTCAATATTAATGCTACTATAGGCTTCTATTAAATTAATTTGGTCAGTAGTAGTTATGCATTTCCTAAAGAAAGTAATATCATGTGGTATGTATAAAATTCTTTGTATTTTTTTATAAAATTTAATCCTAAGATAAATAGATATGATCGTATAGGTGATATAAATGTTAATGGTAATGTAAAGGTTTGTTTTTATATTTTTATGGGTATGTTTGTTATGCATTGTGTTATGTAAATAGTTCTTGTATCAAAATTTAAACTCTAATAGCTCATGTAAAATTGTTTCGTAATTTGTTTTTTTTGCTTTTAGTTATCTACATTCTTCATGTAGTATATCATATACATGTTGTGTTCTAGGTCTTATTGCTATATCATCTTTTCTTGGATGATTTTGTCATTCTTTCCATATTTTTTCTCTTATAGGTCCTTTAATTTTATGTATTTAATAAATTTACATCATTAATTCTACCAGTTCTTCCTAAATATTTAATGAAATCTGTAGTATATTCTCATATGTATTGCAAATCAAAAATTTGTAATTGCTTCAAATTTCTTATTGGTTTAATTTACTCTTGCTCATTTCTACCATCTAATCTATTATGGTCTAAAACTCATATTTGATAAGTCTAACAAAAGTATCTATATTAAAAGTTTTTTTGCTGCTTGATGTTGTTCTGGATTTTTTACTTTCCATGCTTGAAAGAAATCAAATATCATACCATCTAAAGTATGCTCAAAGTAATCTAACATATCAGTTGTGTTATTAAATTCTAACACAATCGGTGCATGCACACATCCTTTTTCTTATCTTTCTATAGTTTTTCACAATCTTGTGGGTTTACATGATCTATGTTCAATATATTGTGTCACACCCCAGCCCAAGTTTACCTTCTTAAACCCGAGTTAGGACGTGCGGGACCCATCTCAAGAGAGATTTGCTCGTAATCCCCCTTAAGAAGGGATAACCCTTTTTCCCAAACCATTTTCAAACAGTCCAAACGATACTGAAATAGACCTCACAGCAGGAGGTTATCCCGTTTTCTGTATTTGGATCTCAAACCAATCATTTAGAGGACGTTGTATTGTAATAATATTTTTGACTGCACCAGAATCCCGGTCAAGCTACCTATGCACCCTGTCCTCAAGGATCAAGGCACACGTAGCTCTTATTTTAATTAACGCCCTAACCGGAAAAATCCCGCTTTACTATATATCGGTCGATTTATTATTATGGATAACAAACACCTATTGCATATCTAGAGTTTAGCCTCTCCACAGAGGTATTCATCGACTCACTATCTATTGGGATTATCCCGAACATTCCACCACAATTATATACAACATTCCTACATAACAAATATAACATAAAAACATCCACGTAAATAACAAATCCTCTAGTGGTAATATTTTCAATTTAACCCTAATGACACTCTTGTAAATACCTAGTACTGTCAGGGGCAATATTGTAAAATTAGTCTCAATTGTAGCTTGGTAAATATTCTAAACTGCTAAGGGTATTTTAGGAATTTCAGCTCTAATGGCAGCCCCTTTAAATAGACAAGACAGTTAGGGGTACTATGGTCTTTTTAACCTCAATGACAGTCTTGTAAATATACAAATCTGTCAAGGACATTTCTGAGATTTCAACCCTAGGGGCACCCTTGTAATTACCTCAAACTACCCGGGGCAATTATGACATTCATACCGCGGTAAAACAGTAAAAAGATAACTCTAAAGCTGTAAAAACCCTAGTTTTTACCCTTGATTTTCCCGATCGACAGGTTCGCCAGAAAAAATAGGTTTTTCCTGCCAAACGAGCTTCCAACACCTGCAAATCTACCTTCTAAAACATCCTAGCAATCTAACAAGGTAAGAATCGTGAGAAAAGATGGAGAAATTACCCTCGAAGTCAGACTCCTGGTTTTTCCGACGGAGCTCCTCCTCCCTCCACCTAGCTTCTGGGCAGCTCCTTGTGCTGCCTGGATGTCCCTAGCTCTCCCTTTCGCCTGGTTTTGAATCGAGGCAGAGAGGGCAGTCCTCTACCTCTCTCTTTCCTCTGCTAGACCTCACCCACGGCGGCGTTGGCTCGACTAGTGGTTAGGGAGTGACCACTGGAGCTTGGCGAATGTGATGGTTGCGGTGGTGAGGCAGCACGCGCGCCACCGAGGCTAGCTTGGGCGGTCTCCGTCGAGGAGAGAGAGAAAGAGTGAGTGATCGAGGGAAGAGAGAGTGTGTGTTTCCTCGGTCAACCCCCCCTTTTTAAATACCAAAATTCAACGGCTCAGATCAATCTTTGATTGATCTGATCTGACGGCTCAAATTGAATTGTGAAAAGTTAACATCAACAGTAAATATATATTTTGCTATTTACTTTTACTACACGGTAACAACACTTTATCCCGCATAACTTTCGCATACGAACTACGATTAAAGCGTAGGACATACTCACGAGTTCGTATTAACGTCTTCTACAACTTTCCCAAAGGAAGTTTCCTCAAATTCTCGACTTATCGTAAGTTCACCTTTTTACGATAAGGTAAATAACTTTTATAACTTCCGTAAACTAAATAAATCCATGTTAAACAGCCCGTAGCTCCGGAAAAAAATTCCGGTGTACCGGTGGACTCGTATTAACATAATCTACCACCTCGGGACATTAATTCTATCTTCCTCTAGAATCGAGAATATTTTGATATTAAACTCGACCATTAGTTCGGAAAAAATTAACAGCGCGGTTATCACCCTCTGTAACACGCCTAACTCCCAGTAAAATGGTAAATTTTGGGTCGGGGTGTTACATATTGTTTACTAAGTTTACATGCTCTAATCCTTTATAAGGTATTCTATTTCGTTTAAGTCTAGTCATTTCATAATCTATAGTGCTAGTATTTTATATATATGACTCTCTAATTGGTCTTAAGTTTTGCTGATCAGTTCTACCTAATTTTGGTTCAGTGTGTATTCCTAAAGTTGTTGAACTTTATTCTTCTACATGCATACACTCTACTTTTGTTAACATATTATTATATTCTTTTTTTCCTAAAATATTTTCTAATCCTATTTTTAATATTAATTGCTTCATTTCATCATCATTTAACCTACGTAGTCCTAACTCATAAGTTTTGTATTTTTCTAAATATTGTTCCTCATTTAGATTTTATATGTCTTATATTAATTTATCTACAATGTTATCGAAATTATGCTCAATTATATTAATTTCTAGATTATCAAATGTCATATGTATTTCTGCTTCATTCTCTAAATCTTCTATATTTTCTATTTGTCTATAATTACTAAATCTTACAGATGATTCTCCTAAATAATTTTCAAAAAATTGTGCTTTATCAGGTTGCTTATTTTTTTATCCATGTAAATTAGGTAAAGTCCATTGTGTTCCTTCTAAGAAACTACGATCTATTGGCTGTGCTTCTATCATATTAACATGCTTACTACCAAAAGTTTGTACTAAGTTTTGAAATTCAACATTAAATTTATAGTTAAATTTATCTGATATTTTTCCTACATACATTAAACTTACACTTAAATTTTTAAAGTCTCCTTTCATATTATAATTTTTAGTTCTAATGCTTACCTTAATATATTTACTAAATTCTTTCACATTAATTACATAATTTGGAATGCATCCTATAATTGCTAAGTGTGTGCTTAAGTCTAATTCGGTTGTTGCTATAGCTGTTTGTTGCTGATTATCTCATCTATCATCATATATGTATACTAGTGCGTTCATTCGTACTTGTGCTCTTGTTAATCCTGCTATTCCTATTAGGATAGTTCTTATGTAAATTTGTGAGTAGTTTAATTTTATTAATTGTTCTATTGCAGGGTTGCTTAACAAATTTAATATACCTTCTTTATCTATACAGCTAATATAATATTGGCTTATACTATTTACTATGCTATTTCTATTTTCACATCTACCTAATTAGTAGAGATTATGTCTATTTCTTTGTGATCTTAAAAATCTGTTTCTAAGAAATTCTTGTGCTTCTTCTTCGTTATGATATATATCGTCTGTCCTAATTATTTCTTTTCCTTTTCATAGAGTTCCATTTGCTATTGTCAAAAGAGTTTATTTTTCTTTTTCTTATATGATCATTAGTGCTTAAGGTTAAATTTTCTAGTTTTTCTACAAGTGATGTTAATAATGGATCAGATACACTACTTAAATTTGTATTGATTTCTACTAGTTGTTTGTCTATGTGATCTATTTTTTCTGTTATATTTATTAAGAGTTGAATTATAAGATTATTTTGTCTTATAAGGATATTATTGCTCAATACACTGGTTGTGAAATCTGAAAATCCTACAAGTTCTTCGTCCAAGGTTTTAATTTCATCTAATGCTTTTATATAATTTGTATCAGGTGTATTGTTCATTAAACTAATAATTTATCTATTTTACTATGTAATTTTTCTACTTGCTCAATCAAGTCTTTTTGTACTTCAATTTTCAGTTGCTGAACAATTTCTAGTGATAGGAGTTCTACTTGCTTCGACTTACTATTGATTAAATGTATAAGCTATTTTATTTCTCTTTTGCTCGGAAATCTTTATATATTTTTATTATTATCTTCTAATTGGGATTGTATATAAGTTAAATTTTGCCTAATTATTTGTAGAGATTTTTTTGAAAATATTCTATTAATTGCTGTAAATTTTGATTATGCTTGTTATGTTCTAATTTTATATTTTCTGCTTGGCTTATTAAAGATCTATGTCACTATTAATAAATGGATGTTCTTCATTACGTAAAATATGCTTATTATTTTTATGTGGAAAATAACAAACTAAGGTGTTTTGATCTAAGGTAATTTTTCATTTTTGGTGTTATGTGATCTCTAGATTAAGGTAATCTGTCATAAAATAGTTTTTTGATATTTTTCTGTTTATGATGTTTTAATGGCTTTTGTCCTCAAGGTACTTTACTGTAATAATTATATTATTATAGAGCCAAACTAGCCTCTGATACCATAATTGAAGGGGGTTGTTCCAGATATATACATGGCCGAAATATCTAATAAAAATTGAGTCTTGAACATGAACAAGAGCTTAAAACAGCATACACAGCCGACCTATGAGCTAAACAAAAGCAGTAACCGAGGTTCTTAGACTCAGAGAGTCCTTGGCTAATTTTTATTATTTATCTTGACATGCATGTTAATTAAAACAACAATCTTCAAAAACAATACAAAATCGTTAGTTTAGCAGAATAATAACATAATTATTTCAATGTTTCTCTGTTTTGGACTAGAAGCCTACTAAAAAACCAGAAAAATAAAGGGGTGAGGGCTTACTTGTGTGTGCTACAGTCTTCTCTTCAAACCCAGTGTAAAATCACCAACATGCAAACACGAACAACTACGTGGGTTGGTGCCTTTATTATCTACTTGAACATGCAAAGCTTGATCTTCACAAGAACATGAACATGCAAAAGTCTTGAACAGCTACTGTGATCTTTGTGCTCGAGGGGATTACTTGACTTAAGAGGATTGCTTGAATCAACTATTGCATGGACCTTTAAAGGCTACTAGCTAACTACTTGCTCCAGAAAAGTAAAGTAAAGCTACTGCTCCAGAAGATTAAAACTACTAACTACTATATCTTAAGAAGATTAAAGGTTGAAGATTATATTGATATAGATAGACAAATAGATGCTCAAGAAGAAACGTAAAGATTTCGAGGGTATGTGTTTGTGATTAAGGAAGGGTTGAGAGAGTTGATGAACTAACTGTGTTATTGATACTGCAATTTCAAACTACAAACTGGGAGAGGGAGATGTACAGAGATGTATTCTTCTCTAACGTACTCTTTCCCTTCTCTCTTCTTCTTATACTAGATGGAGCTAAGTTTTTTAATCCTTCTACGTGGTTGCAACATGCCTGCAATCCAGATTCTCATGTGTTGCTACAAACTCCCACACCAATATTAAAACCTTTGCAAACTCTGATGCAGAAGAGACAAAAGGTCTTGGTAATGGTCAGCAGACTTTTCTTGTCATTTGAAGACTCTTATTTATGCCATTGTCCATTTATGTCGATATGTACAACAGAACTATCTCACTCTTAACTGAGCCCTTAAAGTTAATTTTGACTCTATTGGTAGAGGTGGATCCACCTGAACATTTTTAGTTTTCTATTGCCTTATAGGGATAAAAAGACCCCATTAGCAAAATAAGAAGTATCAAGTGACGTTACCATGTTAACTTTATTTTCAGTTTATGTGGAAACTTATATTGGGTAGCCTTCCACTTTCCTTTACAAATTTGCAACATCTTAACAAGTGATCAGTAAGTTATCATGTAAAAGTTGTATATAGATAATGTATTTGTTTATGTTTGTTATATTTCGTGCTTCAGTGATCATATGTTAACATACACAAATTCATGCTCAAAACATGAAAATCACCCTCTAACCGAATAAGATTTTTCGAAGAGAGAACAGAGAAACACACTTTTACCATATTCGATTTTTGGACAAATACCATATTTGATGGAGAAGGTGGCTGGTTTTTTTTTGAATTAGAAAGTAGCTGGAAATTACAAGGAAGCTAGCGATTGATGAAGTGCTAAAGAGAAATGACAAGTGGAAATCATCCACTTCTCTTCCTTCCACTTCCTCTTTCACTCTCTCCACATTTTCCCATCTCTCTTTTTATTTTTTTCTGAACGAAATGCCAGTGTCAGGCAAGGCAAGCCGGTCCTCAGAAATTTAAGGCCCGATACGAGAAAAAAATTGTACCCCTTGTATTTTAATTTTTATGTAAAAAAATACCGATTTTGTTTTCAAACCTATTAATCATCTAAAAAATTGTGCCCCTTATTCATATTTAATTAGTTTCTATAACTACATATGCTGTTATATATACTATACTAGTTTATTCTCAATTATAAAATAGATTGTAGGCATTTAGTAAGCTAGTTTAGTTTAATAGTATAACTTAAAAAAATTGTTTAAGCTTTTCAATAGAAAGCACAAGAGTCGAGATGCTAGCTCCAAATACGCAAAAACACATCCCACACGTGTACATTTTTAGTGAGAAGCCAAAACAACACCTTCAGTTTATCTTTTTGGTTTTATTGGGTCTGATGTGGTTTTTAGATTTTTCTAGTCATATAGTCTAAGTAGTTATAATGCTCGGGGTCCAAGCCCAAATTACTTAGTCCAAGTCCAATGACAGTGTTTGAGTTTATATCTAATTGTCTAGGTCAGTTCAACTCCACCAGGTCCAATCCGAATGCACATATCACCCCGAAAAGAATTTGCACTGCTCAATTTAACTGATGACAGTGAAATTATTTTGTGACCTTTTTTGTTCCAGGCCTAGTGCGGGCCCACTGGCTGCCCTGCGCAAGGACCGGCCTTGGTGCCAGGCATCCTAAAAGCAATCGAGCCCCATTGTTTTGCATAGGAATAGGAAAAACTGACCTCTTTTGCTCTTACTACTGCTCTCTGTAACTGAATCTAGTTTTTGCAGGGCTACCATTCTGGGTACAAACACGAATATTTGGTAGGCTATGTTCGGGGTGAAAATGGATTTTCTTCGAACAACCAGTCTTGAGGCGTGCCAGTACCTATAGGTCTGGTACAACTTTGGTCTTGATGCGTGTTCGTCTTCTATCTTCTTCTCAAACGATTGTCGTACGGGTGCTGGTCAGGCCGGCACTTAGGTTCTTCTTAGACCTAGCTGAAGAGCAACTAGGATTTTTCTCCTCCTCCTTCTCCTCCTCTTGCGAAGTGGACGTTCCTACTCAGACCGGTGTGGTTGAGCAGAACTAAAAATTAGGATTGCGGGGCGTTCGTCAAAGAGTTCCTTGACAAACTGTGGATATTTACTAAGGTTATTCACCCTAACAATGGTTTTGTGGATATTCGCCGACGGACCGGTCTTTATGAAGTGGCGGTGGACTGTTGCTCACGGATGAGGCTTGGTGAGTAGCAGCGGGTAATGCTCACGGATGAGGTTTTGGTGAGGTAGAAGCGGGAACTGCCGACTGGTCGGGCTTTGATGAGTAGCAGCGGGAAATGCCTACGGATATGGCTTTGGTAGACAAAAAGATTCGAGGATCCTTTCTGGTAGAGGTGCTCCGGGGAGGCTTATTTTGCAGTTTGTAAAAGTTTTATTGAGTTGTCGATGTGTTTCTGCGTTGATGTAACTTGACCCCTCTATATAGTGAACACTAGGGTTTGTTCTTCCTTGCGGATCAAGACATATCAAATCTTCTTCGGATTTTCTGGAGGATTCCTTAAGTAACCACAAACCCTTATCATGCATGACTCCCAGTCGAAGGGAAATACATTAATCATAATGTAAACCACAAGAATTGGTCCAATAGGCTTTCATGCAAAGCATTCACCGAAAAATAATATTTTGACCTAAACAGGCTACACCTTCATCCCTTCCCCCCTTCACTTTTGTAGCTTTCCATCTGATTCAATAGTTTTGGAAAGCATTTTGGATGGCTGCTCTTTTTTTCTCTTCTTGTGATGTCATTGTAATTGACCATATACCATTTTGCATTTTCATTACGTTTTCCTTTTTCCTTAGCAAATTTTAAGTATGATTGAGCTTCTCTTTGGTCAGACGTATTTAGATTACCGACAGAATTAAACGACACATAAAAATATCTAAAATTGGTTATTTACTTACCACACAATTTATTTCAGTTTTGGTGTACAGTCATCCGATCGTCATACATGTAACAAGCAAATTGTATACACGTTACAATTTTCATGCAATCGTCACAAAATGAAATTATTTAATTCATATTACCGTTACAATTCCTGATACAATCGCCACATTTCACATTGCACAATTCATTTATCCTTTACAGTCCTCGATCTCATCATCTCATTCAAGACCGCACAATGCGGTTCTCTTGTTATAATCTTCGATCTAACTGTCCCCACTTAAGAATGTCAATTTGGTTATACGGTAAAATCCTCGATCAGTTAGGATTAAATTATTGCACTTATGCGTCAACTATAGTTGCATAGTTGCATTGCTTAACATACTCTTTAATCTAAGCATGTTGCTTAGAGCAAAGGAATAAACTTCCGATCATTGCCGGCACAATACATCTCAGAACGTAAAACACTCCCATATTATGCTTCTGCAAATTAAACAAGAATACGCAGAATTTAAAAGAAGAAAAATAAAAGAGAAGTTACTGGAGAATATAATAGAAGGATCAGCTGGAAATAGTAAAAGCAGTTATACGGAAGCGGTCCGAGTTTCTGGTAACCCGGTTTGGCGCAGAGCTCACTCGCATCTCCCTAGGGAGCAGTAGCTACTCGCTGTTTGAGTTCACCACGTGGCATTGACGTCGGCAGAAAAGCTAAAAGGTATGCAGTGGGAGCACGCGTGACGAAGATGGCGCGAGTATGACGGAAGTTGTATACTCGCGCGCGTGTGGGAGAGTCGGTTTGAGGGTCCGTTTATTTCCAAAACGCGGGTGAAAAAAGCTGTCTGGTTGGAGAGATGGTTGGTTTTTATTCCTCTCCCTTCGTTTATGTGGGGAGGAGAACACACCGCTCCTCTCTCTCTTTCTTGTCTCTCTTCTCTCACTAAAACTTCTCAAAATACTTTCACTCTCTAAAGCAAAAGAGCTTTGTGTTTCAGAGATTGGAAACTTACTGACTGGTTGTGTTGGTGTTGGTGTTTGGTTGGGAATTCGGATAGTGTTTGATCGGTTCAAGAGTGACAGGTAGGTGGTGGTTGAGCGAGGCTGAATGAGTGAATGGGAATTCTGGTGAAGAGGCTTTGTTACAGTGACGGCTCGGTGACTCACTGACGAGTGACGACACACCGACCAAAAACCAAATCATATGGACTTCGATGCTGGAATTCCCATGTCTCGTGCTTCTGCCGCCGCGACGGTCACCGATGACGACGCTCCCTCCCTGTCACCACAAGGTTTTATGTTTTGTCTTCCTCGTTGCTACATTTGTTGTTTCTAACAACGTTGGTGTCTCTGTTTCTGCTTTCCCATTGTTTTGTTTGCTTGTTTTTCAATCTATGTCCTCGATCGATGATGCTGCGATGTGAATTGCCCCTTCTGGCCTTTCCCTCCATCTTTCCTTTGGCTCTTGAATCTTTTTCCGTTTTACCGGTTCCGATTCCCGCCGCTGCAAAATTTGCATGATTTCTCTTCATTTTGACCAAAACGGTCTTCTTGTTCTTCTTCAACATTATTATAATATTTTAAAAAATAAATAAATTATTGTTCTGTTTCGCATTTGTTTGTTTTGGTTTCTATTTCTCATGCAATTCTTTCGTGTTTCGGATGATTTTAGTGTTGAATTACTTGCTATGTATAGAACTTAATTGAGTTGTTATCAATGCAAAAACTTATACCGTAAGTTTCAAAATATTGAAGGCTGAAAGTGAAGGATTGATGATTTCGATGAAAACGTAATATTTACAATCTCCGTCATTGCATTTCCAAATTGTAATTCTATAAGCTTCGGTAAGCAGTGAATTTTGCTGCAGGTTTTAAGCCGCAATATCTTTCTTTGCTTTTTCTTTTTGTAAAGGTGGGAGTGGGATAGCACACAATGCAGGAAGAATCAACTTTTTGATGATATTCCGTCCCTTTGATTCAGTGTGATTAACTTACACAATGTTATTTCAGATGCAATGTGGCAAATGAATTTGAGATCAAGTGAAACTATGGAACCTGGACCCTATCCTGAGCGAGACGGAGAGCCAGATTGTTCTTATTACATCAGAACAGGGCTTTGTAGATTTGGGGCAACATGTCGCTTCAATCATCCTCCTAACCGAAAGCTGGTAAGTTGCAGCATGTGGTTTTTAATGGGTTTTGAAAGTAGTTGATTCTTTGTCAAGGTTTTTACTGTTTTTTTTCATTTCTTTTGTTTGCTAATATTGACTCAAAAATTTAATGAACGTATGTATCCTTAGCTAGTAATCAGTTTCCCACTTGCCCTGTTCCCCTTTCAGAGATGCTTAGGTAGATTGTTTTTGTAGATAGATGTACTGATGTATCTTTACTATGCCAAGCCTTTTCGTGTTGTTCCAATATTGATAATTTTAATGAAATTCTCATTTAAAATTCTATACATAACAATGGCTGTTTATTGCCAGGCTATTGCTACTGCAAGACTGAAGGGGGAGTTTCCAGAAAGAGTTGGACAACCTGAATGCCAGGCATGTCTTCGTGAAAGTTTTTGTAATGACACGCAGCTTGTGCAGTCTACTGATTATTTACTTTCTCATTTTTTTGGGTTTGACATGCTAATATGTTGGTTGAACTGCCCTCCAGTACTACCTGAAGACAGGAACTTGCAAGTTTGGAGCGACATGCAAGTTTCATCATGCTAGAGACAAGGCAGGAATTGCTGGAAGAGTTGCCTTAAATATCTTAGGCTATCCACTTCGACCGGTTGGATCTTCTGTTAACCTCTCACTCATTGTCACTTGAATTGGTTGTTGCACGTTTTCATCATTTTAGTAAGAAGCAAAGGTTCTCTGCCTAATTGAATGCTAAATACTTGACTAGGTTGTTTGGGAGTAGGGACAAAAAACATGTTAGATTTTGGAGGTAGTAGACACAAAATTATTATATAAGAATCATATATATGCTAGAACAAAACTATTATATGTTAGTATGAAACATACCCCTTTCCATCTTGTTATGTTTGGACATTGGAGGCGAGGGGTTTTCTGTATTAGTTGTATTCAAAATATTGTTGTTCATGTGTTCATGCATCTTATAGAACTGAAATGCCTGTCACTTAACTGGTTTAGAGGCTGCTCTTCTGTAGGTGTGTATGAGCCTCATCTTAGTCCAAATGATAGTTATCTTAACTTCATTTGCTTTCTGTTTGCAGAATGAAATTGAATGTGCTTATTATTTACGAACTGGACAATGCAAGTTCGCAAGCACTTGTAAATTCCACCATCCACAACCTACTAATATGATGGTTTCATTGAGCGGTTCTCCTGTATATCCTACTGTCCAATCTCCAACTACACCTGGCCAGCAGTCGTACCCGGGAGGAGTAACAAACTGGTCAAGAGCATCGTTTATTCCCAGTCCACGCTGGCAAGGTCCATCAAGTTATGCTCCTGTTATTGTTCCGCAAGGAGTGGTATCAGTCCCAGGATGGAGCGCATACAGTGTAAGCTTTATTATACCCTTTGGTGAAAATTGCTATGATGCAGTTGTTATAGTGTCTAATAGCAAGTCATGCAATTAGTTGTTCATCTCTGAACAGAACAGTCTGCGTTTTTTTGTTGCATTTTATTTTAGAGACCTTAAGTACAAGTCTTTAGTCATTGTTTTATGAGCAATGAGAAATACGGAACATGCTTATAGAATGGTAATTTTTCCAGGGCCAGGTTGGCTCCATTTCAACTTCAGAGGGGCAACAGCAAACAGCAGGAAATAGTCAGGTTTATGGAACTTCACACCAACGTGAACCAGAAAATTCAGGATCTCAAGGACCCTATTCTCCATACCGGTCTGGCTCCATTCCTGTAGGGTTCTATGCTTTGCAGAGGGAAAATGTATTTCCTGAGAGACCTGGTCAACCAGAGTGCCAGTTTTACGTGAAGACAGGTGATTGTAAGTTTGGTGCAGTTTGTAGGTTCCACCATCCTAGGGAGCGATTAATTCCTGCTCCAGATTGTGTTTTGAGTCCAATAGGTCTTCCTTTGCGACTGGTGAGTCACTTCTGTTGATGGTTTTGGTTATCGCTAAATGTTAAGTATCTTCTAACTTTGAGGTATGGTCTTCAACAGGGAGAACCTTTGTGCATCTTTTATTCTCGTTATGGTATCTGTAAGTTTGGTCCGAGTTGCAAGTTTGATCACCCTATGGGTATCTTCACATATAACCTTTCTGCATCATCTTCGGCTGAGAGCCCTGCGCGACGGTTGTTGGGGTCGTCATCAGGCACAACTTCATTAAATTTGTCATCAGAAGGTCTAGTTGAAGTAGGATCAGCAAAGCCTAGAAGACTTTCAGAGCCTAGGCAGATGCCTTCTGCAGAAGAAAAGATTGACACAGAAGAATGAAAGCTGCTCTGATCTAAATTTAACAGTCATTGGGGGATGATAAACAAGAGTTTATCTGTAAATTCATTTCCAATTTCTGGGAGGTTTACAGAAATCATGTCAAGTTGATTATGTCCTGATAATGAATTCAGCTGACAGACTCAACCTTCTGAATTTCACGTTGATGCTTTCCATTGTATAAAAATCTGCAAATATTGTCACTCTCACATTTGGAAAAAAACCCAATGTGAACATTCTCTCCTTCCCAAATCCCAATTTTCTTACTTTGGTGATTTAGTTTGCCCCAGTATAATATGTAAAGCACTTCTTTTTTGCAATATAATGGTGATGTAAAACGACTCGCAGAGGAGTTCGAGGAGCAGCTCGAAAGTCAACGTATTATTCTTAGGATTATGATTTATGATTCAATAGGAATTTCTAGTTTCCATAGGTTTTGTTATTTCCTAGTCTTATTCTAAAAAGAATTTAGTCTTAAGTTAGAGCCTATAAATAGGTACTATCTATATTGTATTAGACATTTAACAATTCAATAATATTTCAAAAACCCAGAGATTATTCTCATTATTATCCTATATTTCGGTTTGACGCTGGTACGTTTTCACCTATTCAACACATAGCTTTCATTGCGTTAAATGACCTCCCTCACTTTAAAGGTTCTTCACTATTGTGACCCATGTTTCGTGTTTGGATAGTTCTCTGCATGCTTTTGTTGTCTCTTAGTATGAATCTTCCTTTTTCTTCATAGATACACATCCTGAATTGATTCTCCTAGTAAATGTACTTGTATATGCCACAATTGGGATCTGAGTATAAAGCCTTCTGAGCCTCAGATATTGAATGTCAGGAATTCTATACTTGCAGAGATTGAATGTCAGGAATTCTATACTTGCAGGAGTGAAGCAGTCAGTCACAGTTGAGGTCCATGACAGGTCCTGTTTATAGCCATAAGAATCTTGAGTGGTATACAGTGTGTTAGATTTCTTACCACATAAAGACACCAAGCTGCTATTTCTTAGTCAAAAAGGGGAAAGAAGTATAATCATCTTCTCTGCATAGTTGTATTCTTGTATTGGCCCTTGTATTGCTCATCGTCAGTGTTTCAACTTTCAAGTAAGCTTTCAAGTCTTCAACAACTTGAGTCTTTGGCAAGCACTTAAACAAAGTCATTTTCATCCCAAGTATTCAAAAGCAAACGGAAGCCTCCACTCAAGGTCTTACACTATAATAGCAGAATACATTTTTTTCCAAGCTAGAAATACCTTTCCATATTTTACTTATTAGGTGAGTATCAACTACTATGATTCATGCCCATAAAAAAAACTTATCACATTATTTAGAGACTCGGTTCACACGATAGCTAGAGATGTAATTTCAAGATTTTTCTATGTCGATATAATATTTCATTCTTGTCCTTGAAGGTTTACATGAACAAGATTAAAGGAATCCAAATGATAGAATCTACAGACGTGTTGACATGTTAAAAGTAATAATCCAAATGATAGAAGCTACTGTCAACAGGGTAGCTAGAGATGTAATACAAATAATCCAAATGTTAACATCTACAGACATGTTGTCAAGTGCTTGAGATTTCAAGTGCATCCTGGATTGAGGTAGCACTTGAGGATGCAAATCGGAACGTATTTGTAGGATGACAATTATCTGCAATTATATAAATAGTTGATTAATTGTATAGATCTTGAAGAGAAAGTTGTTGCAAATCTGTTGCTGGTTTCGCGGGTTTACTTAGTCCTGTTTCTGTTCAAATAAAAACCCAAAGTTTAGGATAGATTAGAGTTGATCACGTACAGCTGCATGTAGCTGAATGTGATGAACAATAATAGCTGATTTTGTTTTCCTTGTAAGGCTATATATAGCCAGGTTATTAATAAGAATTGTGTGCATTTCATTCAAACTGGTAAAGAACTCGGAAGTTGTTCTTCGTGTTTATCCAGGCTTTCTAACATTTTTGGTATCAGAGCCCCACCGAGGGGCCTGATTGTGAGGGATTAGAAACCGCAGTATTCTAATCAGAAAGAGAGAGAGTGCAGAGTGAAACACTAATGACAACAGATGGGAATTTCGTTCCAGCAGCAATTCCACGTTTCGATGGCCATTACGATCACTGGGCCATGCTCATGGAAAACTTCCTTCGATCCAAGGAATTTTGGGGCATCATCGAGCATGGAATTGCAACTGCACCAGAAGGCGTAGCAGAAGCAAGGACCTCTGGAGTGGTGGTAGAAAGAACTCAGCTTACAGAAAATCAACATAGACAAGCAGAAGAACAGAAGCTAAACGATCTGAAAGTAAAAAACTATCTCTTTCAGGTCATCGATCGTACAGTTCTTGACACCATCCTTAAGAAGGACACTGCCAAAGATATTTGGGATGCCATGAAGAAGAAATTCGAAGGAAATGCAAGGGTGAAGAGATCACATCTTCAAGCTCTCCGCAGAGAGTTTGAAACACTAGATATGCAAATTGGTTAAGGAGTGAATGCATATTTTTCCAGAGTCATGATAATCGCAAATAAGATGCGAGTGTATGGAGAAGAGGTGCAGGAAGTGAAGGTGGTAGAAAAGATTTTACGCTCTCTAACAGAGCAATTCAATTTTGTAGTTTGCTCCATTGAAGAGTCTAAAGATATAGACTCTTTGACAATCGATGAACTACAAAGTTCACTCATAGTACATGAGCAGAAGTTTCAGCGTCACAGAGGAGAGAAGCAAGCTCTGAAGATCACGTCTGAGGGAGGAAGAAGTCGAGGACGAGGAAACTACAGAGGTAGGGGAAGAGGCAGAGGGCGAACCAGCTTCAACAAAGCTACGGTCGAATGTTATCGTTGTCACAAGCTAGGTCATTTCCAATATGAATGTCCTTCCTGGAATAAAGAAGAAACCAACTATGCAGAGCTCAATGAGGAAGATGAGATGTTGCTGATGTCCTACATAGAACTGAACGAAGCCAGAAGAGAAGATGCCTAGTTCCTAGATTCAGGTTCTTCCAATCATATGTGTGGTGATAAGACCATGTTTAGTGAGATTGATGAAAGGTTTCTACACTCAGTAAAGCTAGGGAACAACACCAAGATGAAGGTAGAGGGTAAAGTAAGTGTGAAGTTGCTCTTAAATGGGATCAACCATGTTGTATCTGAGGTATATTATGTTCCAGAGCTCAAGAATAACCTCCTGAGCATAGGGCAACTGCAAGAAAGAGGTCTGGCCATCTTGATCGAAGGAGGGACATGCAGGATATATCATCCAGACAAGGGATTGATTATACAGACTAGCATGAGTGCTAATAGGATGTTTATCATATTTACTCAGTCCCAGATTTCTTATAAAACACAACAACAAAATTGCCTTCATACCAGTACACAAGAAGCTGATCTTTCTCTACTGTGGCATCGAAGATATGGACACTTGAGTCATAAAGGGTTAAGGATTTTACAATACAATAAGATGGTACGTGGACTTCCAAAATTCACTGCCTCAACCATCACATGCACTCATTGCATCAAAGGAAAGCAACACCAAGATCCTATACCAAAGAAGAGCACTTGGAGGGCAGCTCAGAGGTTGGAGCTCATTCATGCTGACATTTGTGGCCCAATTACTCCCATCTCAAACAGTGGAAAAAGGTACATTTTGTGTCTTATTGATGATTATAGTAGAAAAGCTTGGACCAATTATTTGGTGGAGAAGTCAGAAGCTTTGAATCATTTCAAATGCTTCAAACAAATGGTTGAGAAAGAGACAGATTTGAAGGTCAAGTGTCTGCGTACAGATAGGGGAGGAGAATTCACATCAAAGGAATTCAATGACTTCTGTAAACATCATGGCATCAAGAGACAGTTGACAACTGCATATACACCTCAACAGAACGGAGTGGCTGAGAGAAAAAATAGAACTGTAATGAACATGGTTCGTTCTATGCTCTCTGACAAAAGGATTCCCAAAACCTTCTGGCCAGAAGCAGTGAACTGGACTATCTACGTTCTGAACAGATGTCCTACCTTGGCTGTCAAAGATATCACACCAGAAGAAGCCTGGAGTGGTGTGAAGCCCACAGTGGAACACTTTCGTGTGTTTGGATGCATGACACATGTTCACATTCCTTCGGTAAGGAGAACTAAACTTGATGATAAAAGCTTCATTTGTGTTCTACTAGGGGTCAGTGAAGAATCTAAGGGTTATAGACTATATGATCCTATATCTAGGAGGGTGGTTGTAAGTAGAGATTTTATATTTGAAGAAGAAAAAGAATGGAATTGGGATGCGAGTTACAGTGATCAGGTTCTTGTAGATTTAGAGTGGAGAGAAGATAATGAGGCAGTGAGTGAAGAAGAAAACACAGTGAGCGAGAATGATAAAGAAGAACTTTGAGTGAGAATGAGAGTGTACATGGTGAGGGAGAAACAGGAGAGTCTAGTAAGAGAAGTAGAAGGGTAAGAAAGGCACCAGGGTGGACAAGAGATTATGTTAGTGGAGAGGGGTTCTCAAATAGTGAGAACATTGATGAAGTGAACATGGCAATAAACATGGCATTGATGATATCAGATGATCCTTGCACTTATGAGGAAGCTGTGAAGAACCTGCACCGGAAGGAAGCTATGGATTGCGAAATACAGTCCATAGAGAAGAATAAAACATGGACTCTTACTGATTTACCAGATGGAGTCAAGAAAGTTGGGGTGAATGGATATACAAGACCAAACTCAATGAGTTTGGAGAAATGGAGAAACACAAAGCACGATTGGTGGCTAAGGGCTACACACAGAAGCATGGGGTGGATTACACAGAAGTCCTTGCTCCAGTAGCAAGGATGGAAACAATAAGAATGATTGTGGCATTTGCAGCTCAAAGAAACTGGAAGATATATCAGATGGATGTCAAATCTGCCTTTCTTCATGGAGAACTCAGTGAAAATGTATATGTTGAACAACCAAGAGGATATGAAGTGCAAGGAAGTGAGGACAAAGTCTACAAGCTACACAAGGCACTGTATGGATTAAAGCAAGCTCCACGAGCATGGTTTAGTCATATAGAGGCATACTTTGTCAATGAGGGTTTCGAAAAGTGTCCAAATGAGCAGACCCTCTTTACAAAAGGAAGCAAAGAAGGTAAGATACTTATTGTAAGTATTTATGTTGATGATCTAATCTACACAGGAGATGATGAAGATATGCTGAGTAGTTTCAAGTGCTCAATGATGAAAATTTTTGAAATGACTAATCTGAGAAAAATGAGGTTCTTCCTTGGCATAGAAGTATTACAACAAACAGATGGAACTTTCATCTGCCAGAAGAAATATGCAATGGAGGTCCTGAAGCGTTTTAGAATGCTTGAAAGCAATGCAGTCACTAGTCCAATCGTGCCAGGATGTAAGCTGAACAAGGATGAATATGGAATCAAGGTTGATGAATCATACTACAAACAGATTGTAGGTAGTCTGATGTACCTCACAGCTACTCGACCTGACATGATGTATAGTGTGAGCCTAATCAGTAGGTACATGGCGCATCCTACAGAACTGCATCTACAAGCTGCCAAGAGGTTTCTAAGATACTTGAAAGGAACCTTTGATTATGGGATCAGATACAAGAGTGGAACCTCAGAAAATCTATTTGCCTACACAGACAGTGATTATGCTGGTGACTTGGAAGATCGAAAGAGCACGTCTGGCTATGTTTTTTTGTTAAATTCTGGAGCAGTATCTTGGCTTTCTAAGAAACAACCAATTGTCATATTATCGACAACTGAGGCAGAGTTTGTGGCAGCAGCAGGGTGTGCTAGTCAAGCAGTGTGGATGAGAAGAGTCCTAGAGAAACTAGGACATGTTCAAAAGGAGTGCACCATCATCATGTGTGAAAATAGCTCTACAATCAAACTTTCAAAGAACCCTGTCATGCATGGGAGGAGTAAACATATTGATGTTCGATTTCATTTTTTGAGGGAGCTTACAAAGAATGGAACGATTAAACTTATGCATTGTGGAACACAGGAACAAGTCGCAGACTTGATGACTAAGCCACTGAAGCAAGAAGCTTTCATGAAGCTCAGAGAGAAACTGGGAGTATGCAAAGCAGCAGAACTAAACTAACTGTTCATGACAGTTAGTTTAGGGGAGGGATTGAAGAGAAAGTTGTTGCAAATCTGTTGCTGGTTTCGCGGGTTTACTTAGTCCTGTTTCTGTTCAAATAAAAACCCAGAGTTTGGGATAGATTAGAGTTGATCACGTACAGCTGCATGTAGCTGAATGTGAGGAACAATAATAGCTGATTCTGTTTTCCTTGTAAGGCTATATATAGCCAGGTTATTAATAAGAATTGTGTGCATTTCATTCAAACTGGTAAAGAACTCGGAAGTTGTTCTTCGTGTTTATCCAGGCTTTCTAACAGATCTAAACAACAAATACTCTTGCATATAATTTGTTTCACATGAATGAGAAAACCATAAAGCTTACCTATCACTTCCGTATTTCTTCAAGTAAGAGCGTGACACAAATATGAATCTCGTCGATGATGAATGAAGTTAAATCTGAATCTAACTCTTTGTATGGTTACAATTGAGGAAACACGATTTCACGTAATCGTCCGACACAAATTAATTTATGGAAAACATTTGAGACAACTGCGTAATTGATCAAGGAATCAAACATTCAGTCTGTGAATTACTATCCCATACTGATTTTTTGAAAACCACTATCCCATAGTAATTGCCAGTGGCAAAAAGCATCCGAAATTACAAGAGTGGTGTAGACAACGAATTTAAATGTACCGATCAGCAACATATATTGGTTATAATGAACAACCAATTATAGAGAGGATGTAAAGCGAAAGTAAAGAAAGAGAATGTGGTTTGAAAATAACTAACATGACAACATTTCATTGGTTAAATTTAAATCAGTAGACATCGTCAAATTTAAATCAGTAAACAACTTTAGTGCTCCACATAATCACATTCACACATATAGAAGGGGTTTCTATACCTCTATGTCCACCACCACCACTCCAGTAGTCTCTACTCTAGCCCTCGAGACGACTGTTGTGTGTCTGCTTCAACAAAAACCCTCCCCCTTTCACAAACCCAAAACAACTCTCCTGCAGACTTCATTTTCTGCACACATTTGGACCTCTCAAAAAGCAGCTTTTTTTGGTCTGAAAACTCAAAAAGCAGCTCATACCCCATTAAAACCCTCAATTTAAACATTGGAAATCAAGGCCTCTCAAGAGAGAGAGAGAGAGAGAGAGAGAGAGTAGAGTAGAGTAGTCACCCACTTCACAGCTCACTCTTTTTTTTTCTCAAATTCCCGTTAGACTTTTGTCTCTCAAAACTCAAACCAAAGTAAAGAGCACTACCTCATCTCAAGAAACCATGATGCCTTCTTCTTATGGGGTCATCCTCCTCTCTCTCTTACTGCTGCTCTTTTTGGCTACTGTGGTCATTAGCACTGAACCAAGCTCAACTCATGTGAGTGTTTCTCTTCAAGACCCCATCTTTAGATCCATTTACTCTTTTTTGGCTACTGATCCAACTGTTCATGTTGTTTCCTTTCTGGGTTTTGACATGCTTGTGTGTTCTGGTTTTTCAGGCAAATGGGTCTGGGAAAGTGGATGAACCACCATTTGTGCCACTGATAGAACCTGAAAAGTTGAAGACTTTGGTGATGAATGAGACTAGGAGGAGGTTGGGGAGCTTTCAGATTTGTGCACTGTGTACTTGCTGTGGAGGAGCTAAAGGCCTTTGCTTGCCTTCTCCTTGTTGCTATGCAATCAATTGCAACATTCCCAACAGGCCCTTTGGTTTCTGTTCTTTCACTCCCAAGACCTGTAATTGCTTTGGATGCCATTACTAACTCTCTTTCTCTATATATTTTTTTATAAAATTTATAATTTATATTGTTTTGTTTTGGAAATCTTGGTTTTGCTGCTGGGGGTCTGGATGGAAAAGAATATATGTTCTCCATTTCGTTGTTTATATGTTCTATAATCTTAGTGTTTCATATCTTGTGGGGGGCTATTTCCAGGTTAGCTTTTTTCCTATATCTAGTGGTTTTTTTTTGTTCAGATTTTTTTGGGTGGAATAAGCAATGCCTGGAGTATGGAGATAGCACATTGCCAAGATTAGGTTAAATCTGGGGTATTTGGGGAAACATTGTCATTGTTAATGGAGCTATTGAGGATTTGGGGTTATGATATTTTATTTTGTTCAAAATAATATATTAATGCAAGTGCTTAGTAGAGCTTCTGTGACACTCGTAACAAGGATCAAGATTCATGTTCCTAATAATTAATAAGACTCTTGTGATTTTGCATACTTTGCATGCTTAATTATTAGTTTGCAATGGTGGGACGAACATATTGATATAGATAGAGTTTTATTTTATGATTCAATGGAATTTGGTAACTCATTGCTGCCACTATGCTTCTGCTGCGTCCACTACCTTATCTCTGATCTGACCTATTCTTTTGATAATGTTTAGAGTGTTTAGAGAAACTAACTTGCTAGATCTGTCATGCCTGATATGAATGGTCCTCAAAGTTGATCATTGGGGTACGCTAATTGGTGGAGTGAGACTGTGAGAGAGATACGTCTTGCCAACTATTCAATTACCCCAAATAGATGAGATTGCTAATTGTTGGAGGCGGAGTAGCCCTTAATAGATGGAATTATTTCTCTGTGTAGGTGGATAAGTTAGTGTGATGATATCAATGCATGCAGGTGCAGCCAACCCTTATTATTAAGGTAGCTGGAAGTTGGACAAGGACAGTGAAGCCTTGGCCCCTGAGTTGCTTTGGTGGTTCTCAGCTCCTTGATGGCTATTAATGCTTACATTACTTTGGGGTTTTCCTGGTATGTTCATATGAGATTTGTTGATTATTAGACATTGAGTCTATATCTTGGTGTTGTTTGTGTTTTGGATGGAAGTCTGCATCTAGTATTATAGAGATTGTACTATTGGGTGGGCTTGGAGCCGCGTCTGAGATTAGTATCTTGATAGGAGTGATTGTTTAGGGGGAATCTCATGGACCTCTGTTTGTGCTGTTGACTACTATGTCTATGTGCAACAAACCAAGTAGCCCACAACCCATGTGCTCTCGATAAACATATATGACAACCACATTGTGGTTGTTTACATCATTCCCTTAATTTCCTGTGAACTGCCCTTGTCGAAGTGAGGTCATGATTATTTGACCGTAGTCTTCTTTCAAAATGCATCACATAAAAAGTTTATATGCCCCTTTGCCTGTTGCGTATTTTATGTGTGTTCATTTGGTATAGCTGATTAGTGCTTCAGTTGTCATGCTTTGATGATGTTATAATAGTTGCATGACTTGTACATATTATCCCAAGCCCCTTTCACATTTCTCTTTTTCATGCTTAAGATAGTGAAAACTTAGAGTAAACCAATTGGAGATACTGGCATTCAGCAAACAAATGAACCCTACCTGAGTTCACTTCCTCAGTATTGATTGTTCACTTCCTCAGTATTGATTGTCTTGGTTTGAACCAGTTGCAGAATTTCTATTTTGACCATGAGTTGAAGTTAGGTTGAGAAAAAAGTGTTGTGTTACTATATACTATCTAGTAGTGAGTGAGCTGTATACCTGTATGTAAACTGTAAAGCCCATCACTTCATAATACTAGTTTTCCTTTTTCCCCCTGCCCTTTCCCCCTTTTCTTTTGTGTTGAGTTCTTCTGGTTTGACTATGGTGTACAATATTTCATGTTTTATGAATATATGCCAAAATTTTCACCAAAACATGTTCAAAGAAGTGACGATGTTTACTCAAAGGTACTCAAAACGTAACCATCTGTGCTGATGGTTTTCGTGCTAGCATGACATATTGTACATGTAAGGAAAATGCTGTTGGGGGTTTGGATATTCATTGGTAGGCAGAGGCCTCCAAGTCCCCATTCCTACACAGTTAGTTTAGTAGTACTAGCACCCGAGGCTCCATCTGCATTTACACTGCAACTGTGAGCGTTGTGGTTTATCTAATTGCAGCACCATGTTTAAGTTGCTTTCTGAAGTACTCGTTTAAGTTGAACCATCTACTATCTTCCTGAAAGAGTGAAGGTTATGACATTATTGTGCCGGACATCATTAATTTGGTCCATCATTGATTCATGAACAAATTTGACACCAACTTCTGGACATCACTGCTTAGTGCCCGCTACTGTCAACAGGGTATGGATCAATCCAACACTCATCGTTCTTCGCAGCTTTTTCCCATTTTCGTCTGAACATCTTCATTTCTCTGTAGGATTCCCTCCTCACCTGCACGAATTTAGATTTCTAAGTCCAACTAAACAACTATCACATTATGTCAAAACAGTAGCCTGAGCATCATTCAGGTATGGAGACTAACATCAACTCTATGGTCCTTAGCGCTAGACTGAGGTGATCTCTGCAATACCAAGCCATCAAAGAGTCAGCCTCAGACAATTTCACAGAACACTACAGAGCTAGGCTAACAATTATCACCTCATTTTCGTCCGGGCCTCCCAAAGTAGGGCAGCCGTAATGGATTATGTACTCGGCATCCACAACACCAATCTTCTTCGTTCGATCACCCTATTAGAATGGAAAACAAAGGGAAGGTCCTCTTTAGGAAACAGATGAAAGATGCCAGAGTACAGTATAGCAAATGGCATGACAAATACAAGCTCTAAACTCTGGACTCTAAACAAATACGTAAAAGCTTTGCCTGTGCACAATATCCAAGCTGCATATCTAGTCCCCATGCATGGATCAACTTATTCTGCATATACACAAATAACAGATTAAGATTGCTTGTTGATAATGAGGATAGCTATATTGAACACCAAGATTGGTAGAAGTAACACACCTGGATCATATACCATACGCAACGCCAGGCTGCTCGAGAGAAAACTGGAACCATCACTTCTATCCACCTGCAATGCAGCATTTCAGACTAGTTTCCTGAAAATTAACCATCATTCTTTTGCAGGCAATACAGAAATTAGTTTAAATGAAACAAATCTCTACCCGGTGCAAGGAGGAGCTGTACTGCATTCATCGCAACCGGTCCCATTGGCATTATACTTGCTGTAAGTTCTTCTGCAGAAACAATTTCCCAAAAGCATGTAACTCGAGTCACCAACTACTTGAAATGAACTGAAGTACACTAGTCATGAATTAGTAATAGCTAGTTAAATAACAGACCTGTGCACTATTGATCCTTTCACGCGAGCGGTAATTTGATGATGCACCTCTGACTTGGAATAATCAAGTGCTGGTTGTGATATTTCAAGCCCTTCCTTTCGAATAATGGACACATAACTAAAAGTGCCATAGAAGAAGAACAATGTAAAGTTTGAGAGTTTAAGCAACAGTGTGATACAGTAGTTCAAATGCCAGTAAGTATCCTAACTTTGCTAAAAGGAAATGCAGCTGCAGTACCGTTGAGGATTGAAGTTGTCAACTCCAAGATCCTCATCCCATAGAAAGATGTAACTATATTCAGCAACTATATCAGGATGTAAGAAACGCTTTGCGAACCACCTAAGCATCAAGAAAGCTATCACTAAGAAAACGCATATACATAATGCAACTTCCCATATAAATGAAATGATTGAAGCATGAAGACAAGACATGCGTACCATTTTGTTTGATTAACTGCAGAAATATGAATAACAAGATCATTCCATTGATATTGCTTCCACTTATCAACATTGCCATCATAATGGAAAAGCATCACAGCAAAACCATTTGATATAAACTGCATTATGGTGCATAAGAAGCCATTCCTTTTATGAATACCAGTACTGATTCAAAACATATAAACATTTATCTGTGGGTTGAGAAGTGCATTTACAGACTTACATTATACCTTTTTGACGATTTTACCGACTAGATCCTTCTGCTTGATCCCAACAGCCATCGCTAATAAGCTGACCGAGGAATTTGCACTTTTCTGGTCGAGCCTTGAAGGTGGCTAGGAGGAGACAGGCATAAAATCATCACATGATTCACATCATCATTTTCTTCAAAACACTAAGTACTTTACATTCAAAGATAGAAGCTATTCAAGACTCAATAACAAGCATTTTCAGTTATCAAAACAAATACACAAATTGATTCAAACCTTACCCTGTAACGCGTTCTCCATAATGGCAGCATTTCCAGATCAGAAGTCGCAGAGACGATACCTAGTGGCAATGCTTCACTTCCATGAGGCCTTCTGTGATTCTATAACATAGAAACAACTATAGGTAATGAAATCACAGATATACAGATAGAAAAGCATTTACATGGAAAACAAACCTTGCATTTCACATTTATTCTCCGTAAACTGTTTTTGACTGTCGAAGATGATGATTTCTGTGCAAACAGTAAGTTGATTTAATAGAAAACCATGAGGTAGAATAGACCATGAGATCGTATAACTGATGAAATGTAAGTAACACACAGAATATATACATTGGTACATTGGTACATTGGATACGGTGTACATGTCTACCTCATTGGATTTTGATAATAATATGAATGCACTCCCCAGCAGGACTACAACCATCAAAGAAGCTGAAGGGAGAAACCTACAATTGTTTGATCTCCCACTTCTTGGCTTTGCATCCAAAGATATCTGACACAACCACAAACTCAAATCTACTCAGTTGATTTTCCTATGTAAGATCTGCCAGTTCACCCCAAAGAATTCAATCATGCAACCACAATCACAAGTAAGAAAGCCATTTCCAACACAACAGAAAAATAATCAGAAAAGAGTAATGAGAATACAAACAAGCAAACAATACCGAGTCTCTCTCTTTAACATCAAAATTTTCACCTTCCATTCACAAATTAGAGACTAACATGAACAAAGAAAAGGACTATGATGACTCACAGGAGGACTGGATGGTGGCTTCATGATCCATACAAATACAGATGAAACCTTAAATAGAAATCACAGCTTTAGTCCTTGTATGATTTCTATTTCTCACTTTCTCGTATAGTTTGTTTTCCTCCTCCATGTGTTCATGTTTGCGCGTTGTCCGAAACCATAAAATGCTTACTCAAAGGGTGTTTTGTAAATTCTTGTATGCATCTCATGCAAGTACACAATCCAATCTCAGCCCTTCATATCTTCACATCACCGTACATCTGTATTTAAGTAATAGATCTTAACCATCCACATGATATCGTGATTTTACACACGGTGTGTAGTTTATACAAAGACAGGAATTATTCATCTAGTCATTCGGATCAACTAGAGTTAGGATTGAAGTGTTCATTTTCATCATCAGAAAGAAATGGCATCACACGTGATGACCCAAAACCCACTGCGCAATGCAATCAGCATGAAAATAATGCAAGCAGGGCAAACGAGCTATCATCTTATCATCAACATCACCTCCAAACAATCTGCGCATGATGATGGGATCAACCTGACAATTTAACTCGTAATGCGTTAACCGCTTGTTAACCGTCCGTTAAAAACTCACCCGCTAATCGTCTGATTATATAACAGGTTAATGAGTTGTCAACCTGTTACAACCCGCCAGTTAGCAGATGGAAACGGGTTGTCCGTTGAAACCCATTTAACCCGTTAAGCCCCGCTAATAAATAAAAAATAAAAATAAAAAGACTAATCCATATTTTTTCTTTTGAACTTTATTTCATCTAAATCGTTGGAACTTCCAACCGCTAAAAGAAAATAGATATAAGACAGGATGAAAAAAATTTCTTCACAGGTTCCAACAGGTAATCCGCAATAACTCATTAGCTTAACGGGTTATAATGGGATGAACCCGGTGATCGCTAAAACCCGCCCGCTAACCGCCCAACCAGTCCATTTGCCAGGTTGAGATGGGGGTTTATCAGCTCCTTGATGCTATTAATGTAGAATGTTAGCGATGAAAGTCTAAATCTTGTTCTTGGTAGTGTTTTGTGTTTTGGTATCTTCGAGTATTTGAAATGATGAAAAGTAAAGCACAAGAAAAAAAATGCATCACCTTTTGGAATTTGACAGCAGTAGCTTATATGGTTCTGTCTCTAGGCAGAGAATTGAATGTGATTTTACAAGATATGATCGATCGGACTAATATTATACGAAGTGGAGTTAATTTATTTCTGCTTCTCTCTCATATATAAGCTATAGAATTTACATTTCCACGATGTACAAGAACAAGAACATTCCGGGACTTGTATGTTTGGACTTTGAATGTGTATGATGCATGTATGAACGAATGCTACAAACTATACACCAATTACTCACTGCTTAGTGATGGCTACTGGTAACAGGGTATGGATCGATCCAACACTGATCGCTCTTTGCAGCATTTTCCCATTTTCGATTGAAAATCTTCATTTCATTGTAGGATTCCCTCCTCACCTGCACGAATTTAGATTTTAAGTCCAACTAAACACATATCACATTATGTAAAAACAGTGCCATGAGATTCATTAAAGTGAATTTAGAGACTGACATCAACTCTGTGGTCCTCTGCACTAGAGTGAGATGATTTCTGCAATATAAAGATATCAAAGAGTTAATCGCAGATAAAATTTACAGCTTAATACAAAGCTAGGCCAACAATTTTCACCTCATTTTCGCCCGGACCTCCTAAAGTAGGGCGGCCATAATGGATTAGGTACTCCGCATCTACTACACCAATATTCTTCGTTCGATCACCCTATTGGAATGGAAAATAAAGGTCCTTGTTTAGGAAACAGATGAGGCCAGAGGAAATACTTGGATAGTTGAACAAATTATGAATGACAGATAAATTAAGGAGCTTGCCTGTGCACAATAGCCAAGCTGCATATCTAGTCCCCAAGCATGGATCAAATTATTCTGCATATACAATTAAGATCGATGATGGTTCAAACCAAGGGAATAAAGTCCAATATTTTTCACCCTTAGAAGAGCTATCCCGAGCTCCAAGGATCGTGAAAGTAACGCACCTGGATCATATACCATACGCAACGCCAGGCAGCTTGAGAGAAAACTGGAGCCATCACTTCTATCCACCTGCAGTGCAGCATTTCATTATAGTTTCCTCAATCAGGATGACTTCTGCAACTAGAAAACGATCATTCTTCTGCAGGAAATACAAAACTTAGTTCAATGAAACAAAATTTTACCCGGTACAAGGAGGAGCTGTACTGTGTTCATCGCAACCAGTCCCATTGGCATTAGGCTTGTAAGTCCTTCTGCAGAAACAATTCCCCAAAAGCATGTAACTAGAGTCACCGACTGCTTGAAATGAACAGAAGTAGAGGACTGTAGTCATGAATTAGTATTATCTAGTTAAATAACAGACCTGTGCACTATTGATCCTTTCACGCGTGCAGTAATTTGATGATGCACCTGTGACTTGGAAAAATCAAGTGCCGGTTGTGATATATGAAGCCCTTCCGTTCGAATAATCGACACATACCTAAAAGTGTCATAAAGAAGAAAAATGTTAAGTTTCAGCAACACAGTTATGCAGTAGTTCAGCTGCAAGCAAGTATCCTAACTTTGCTAAGAAAATGTAGCTGCCTACCGTTGAGGATTGAAATTGTCAACTCCAAGATCCTCATCCCATAGAAAAATGTAACTATATTCAGCAACTATATCAGGATGTAGGAAACGCTTTGCGAACCACCTAGGCATCAAGAAAGATATCACTCAGGAGTCAGGAAACACATCTAATGTGCAACTTCCAGTACAAATGAAATGATCAAAGCATGAAGATAAGACCTGTGTACCATTTTGTTTGATTCACAGCCGAAACATGAATAACAAGATCATTCCATTGAAATTGCCTCCACTCATCAAGGTGACCATCATAATGAAAAAGCATGACAACAAAACCATTTGACAGAAACTGCATTTTGGTGTATAAGAAGCCATTGCTTTTATCAATACCAGAATTGATTCAAAACACAAAAACATTTATCTGGGAGATGAGAAGTGCATTTACAGACTTACTTTATACCTTTTTCACCATTTTACAGACTAGATCCATCTGCTTGATCCCAACAGCCATCGCTAATAAGCCAACCGAGGAATTTGCACTTTTCTGGTTTAACCTTGAAGGTGGCTGGGAGGAGAAAGGCATATGAAACAGTCAAATTTATAATTTTCTTCATAATAGTATGTACTTTATATCCAAGGATAGAAAATGTTCTAGAATCAATAACTAGGATTTTCAGTTGACAAAAACAAATACAGACATTGTCACGTTGATAGGGAACCTTACCTTGTTAGGAGCTGTCCATAATGGCCGCATTTCCAGATTAGAAGTCTTGGAGACGATACCTCTAGGCAATGTTTCACTTCCATATGGTCTTCTATGATTCTGAAACAGAGAAACAATTATAGGTAATGAACCCAGACAATCAGTAGTGGATTGTTTTCTTGAAAAAAAAAGGTATTTGATAATACACCTAATTTACTAGGCATATTTTAAATTAAACTCATTTTTTTATAAAATATACTCACCTATTAATTAGGTTGATTTATTAAAAAATATATTTATATTCAATCTTAAAAATAGAACATATTCAAGAATGAAATTACAAGATTTGCTACTAAACCTTAAACCCTAACCCCTAAACCCTAAACCCTAACCCCTAAATCTTTAAACCCTAAACCCTAACCCCTAAAACCCTATACCCAAAACCCAATTTCTCCATAAACCCTAACCCCTAAATCCTAAACCATAACCCCTAACTTAAAACCATATGCCCAAAACTCAATTCCTCTATTTGTAACCTAATTTAAAGGTAGAAAACAAAATGAACATCAGAAGGGTAAAAATGACAGTGAAATAAATTTAAATTTATGAAATAAAATCTATAAAGCAAGCTAAATTATTGTATTAGGTGTAAATTTAAATACAAAAAGTAAAATCTTAAAAAAGGGTGATTTTTTTAGACTTTTCTTTAATTATCTCTGAAAAAAATTACACAGTAAAATGTATGCGTATGGAGAACAAACCGTGCATTTTATTTTGGAACCACGCAAACTATTTCCGACTCTCCCACCAAATGATGATTTCTGTGCAACAGGATATATTGAATCAATAAAAAACCATATTAGACAAAGAGATGGTAAAAATTGATCAAATTTAAGCTTAGATATTAGAGTTAAAATCTTCAATCCTCAAAACAAAGACATGAATTGTATACATGTCTACCTCATTGAATTCTGGTACTATGAATGCGCAACCCAGCAGAACTATGAAAATCAAAGAAGCTGGGAGAAACCTAATGAAGTATGATCTCCCACTTCCTGGCCCTGCACCCAAAGATATCTGACAAAACCATAAACGCTAATTTATTTACTCAATTAAGTTTGCGTAACAAATGCAACTTCACCCCAAGAAAAAGCAGGCTACAATCTCGAGTGACAAAAAGCCATTTCCAGCACAAGAGCAAAACAACAAGGATTCTGAATTGTGTTTGAAGCTTCCAACAAGGAATGCAATGTCTAATAACCAGACTACACAAAGAAGCAAAGAACAATACCAAGGGCTTCAAATCTTCTGTCACCAAATTCCTATCTCCAACCCTGTAACCCTATTAATTTTCAACATGTGGCACTTTTAGCCTACTCAGCTTAACAGCTGCTAACCCATATTA
Organism: Comarum palustre; assembly: GCA_951800085.1. Classification (NCBI taxonomy): domain Eukaryota; kingdom Viridiplantae; phylum Streptophyta; class Magnoliopsida; order Rosales; family Rosaceae; genus Comarum; species Comarum palustre. The sequence continues at coordinate 19,701,310 of OX637587.1, read as the reverse complement.
ACCTTGGTAAACTCTAACTCTAACTCATCATTGATTTATAATTTAATTTTTATTTAGCAAAATCTGGGGATGAACACCGAACGTCAAACCTTTTCTTCTTTTTTCATTGACAAAAGAAAACCCCTCTTATTCTTCGTCCTCGTCTGCAACTGCAACTCCTCTTTCAAGTACAACAATACCAGTACGTTCATCATTTAGTTGAGAAGAAAGAGAGATCATTTACTATTCTCTCTGATATTGCGATGTGAATTTGAAACTGCTCTTTTGACTCACGAATCTGTACGTCATTGACACACTTGCCAGTCATGGATCGTGAAATTCCTATGCCATCGATCTCAAACTACTTATCAACACAGGTAAATTCTCTTACTATAATTATATATGCATCAATTCTTTTCAACTCATCTGTTCTTTACATTGGTGGTTTTTGCAACTACATACGTTTATAAAATGGAATCCTGAAGGTTTTTTGTTCCTCTGTTCTCTGTAGCGTTATACCCATGTAAGACTCCATGGCTTATCTTTGCTTCAAATTAAGACTGTTATAATACCTAGAGGTTTACTGGAAGACAAATAATCCTACCTTCAAATTAAGTTCATTTTTCTTATGTTCAATGTATCAATCCTATATTTCTTTTTAGGATGTGGAAGCTACAAGTAGTGGTGATTATCAAATATCTGGGACAGCAAATTGTGTAAATGGTACAGACTTGAATGGTTTCATAGAAGTTGAAAGTGATGAAGAAGAGTCAGAAGAAGCCACAAGACCTAGTGAAAAGGCTGATTCAATCCATTCCAAAATGCGACAAGAGTTGATTCCTGTAGTTGGTATGGATTTTGCAACAGAAGATGATGCATTTGCCTTTTACAATCGTTATGCTTATAGATTTGGTTTTGGTACTAGATTAAGTACATCACATACATCTTCCAGTGGCTTTCTAAGGGATAGACTTTTTGTTTGCTCGGCTGAAGGTAAACGTGGGAAAGACAAGCGAAATCTGTATGTCAAGTCTCATCGTGCTGAGACAAGATTTGGTTGTAGAGCTAGGATGAAAATTAAGTATGATCTACAGTCTAGAAAGTATATTGTTGTAGAATTTTTGGCTGATCATACTCATGTGACTTCAACTCCTAGTAAGACCCATCGTTTCAGGTCTCACAGGAAAATATCCATTGCTCAAACTGTTCAAGCTGATATGGCTGAAGATTCAGGACTCAATCCGAAAGCAACTCTTGAGCTATTGAGTCGACAAGCAGGTGGACGTGAGCATCTAGGATTTATTCCAGAAGATTATAGAAATTATTTGCGTTCAAAGAGAACAAGAGAAATGAAGGCTGGGGATACCGGTGGTGTTTTAGAATATCTACAAAGAATGCAATTGAATAATCCCAGTTTTACTTATGCTATACAAGTTGATGCGGATGAGTTGATAACCAATATTTTCTGGGCTGATGCAAAAATGAAAGTAGACTATGACTACTTTGGTGATGTAGTATGTTTTGATACCACCTACAGGAAAAACAAAGAAGGAAGGCCATTTGCGATGTTTGTTGGTGTGAATAATCATAAGCAAACACTTATATTTGGTGCTGCATTGTTATATGATGAGACTGCTGAAACTTTCATGTGGTTGTTTGACACTTTTGAAAACACAATGTCTGGGAAGAAACCAAAGAGCATATTGACTGACCAAGATGCTGCAATGGCTAAAGCCTTAGCTTCCCAATGGCCAGAAACACATCATCGATTATGTATTTGGCACATATATCAAAACGCAGCTAAGCATCTTAAAAGTGTATTCGAGAAATTTAATGATTTCGCTGAAGAATTTAGCAGTATCATATATGATTACGAAGATGTTGAAGACTTCTTAATTGCTTGGAAGAAGATGCTTGAAAAGTACAATCTTCAAGAAAATACATGGTTAGCCAGGCTATTTGATTTAAAGGAGAAATGGGCTTTAGTCTATGGGCGAGAAACATTTTGTGCGGATATTACCACTACCCAACGTAGCGAAAGCATGAATAGTTCTATAAAAAGGTATGTTAGTTACAAGTATGATTTGCTGCGATTTTTTCGTCACTTTCAGAGATTGGTTGATGATCGTCGTTATAATGAGTTAGTAGCTGATTTTAAAGCAAGTCAGACCACCCCTGCATTGTCATTCCCAGTGAAAATTTTAAGGAAGGCAGCAAAGGTGTACACACCAACAGTGTTTAAATGGTTCGAACTTGAGTTATGTAAAGCTCATGACTGCACCTTGAAGTTATTCAGTGAAATTGGAACAATGCACATATATGAAGTTACCGCTCATGGAAAGCGTTTCCACCATATTGTAGCATATGACTCAGCCGATAATATTATCTCATGCAGTTGCAAGAAGTTTGAGTTTGCTGGAATTTTGTGTTCACATGCTTTGAAGGTTTTGTCCAACCACAATGTGAGGACCATTCCTAGCCAATACATATCGAAGAGATGGAGGAAGGATATTAGAGATCAAATACCAAAGGTGTCATGTCCAAACGTGAATGATGATGACTCAAATGCAAAAATGGCAAGCCGTTACAGAGAATTGGCTCGTTTACACACTGAACTTGCAACAATTGCTGCTGAATCTGATGAAGCTTATGAAATAGCTGCGGTGGCCCTGCACAAGACATTAGTTGATGTTAAGGCATCTTTAAAGAAAAAGACCATTCAAGAAGCACCAAAAGTTACCTCACCGATCAATGATAGAGCCCCTGATGTTATTAATGATGATTTTGATGAACATAGGGTGAGAGGAATCAAGGTTAAAGAAAGAATTTTTCGGAAGGAGGATTCTATTAGACCAAAGAATGCTCTAGAAAAGCTCTTAGGAAATAAAAGGCATAGGAAAGAAGTAAATACTTCATCCAGACACCAGAGGGAACTAGAATTAGATCGTACAAATGAGAACTCCAAATGTGTTCCTGCTGCACTAGTTCATGGTACAATAGTTGATTCTGTAAGTGTTCATGCTTCAGAAAATCCAGTAAATGAACAGGTACCACTTACTAACCTGCTGAATATGTGTTCTTTATTGCTTTATTTGCTTATTCATTCATCTTGCTCAAATGCCAGGAGGTCAATGTTACAAAGTCTGGTGTGGACATATGCATTCAAGATAGAGTTTTACCTCAACAATCACACTTCCTTCAGGTAGTATACGTCTTTTGTTATGTTAAAACTCTCATTGATTTGTACTTTATGTGTTGATCTAAAAACATGTGCATCGATCAGAATCCTCAATCTACCATGAATGCAATGGAGCAGTACATGAAGCATAATCATGGAGCTCAATATTCAGAGGTGACATTCTTTAGCTTTGTTGTTGTCTACTTGTTTGCTGAAGCTAACTATATATGCATCATAATAATTTTATTATTTGTCCACTCTTAAATACTCCAGATTCTTCATATGAATAATGGAACTCACAAGCCAATTGCTTTATCTCCACAAATGCAATTTCAGTCACCTGTTTTGCCTCCACAAATGCAATTTCAGTCACATGTTATGCCTCCACAAATGCAATTCATACCACCATTTCAGCATGTTCAGGTTTTTTCAAGTGTCCCTAAATGTCTCTATGTTCACCAATACGTTTCTTGTATGCTTGATTAATGCTTGCTAGTTTTATTGTATGTTTTTTTTCCTGTTGTACTTCTATAGAGTTTAGGAGGCTCCAATGTTGGAATATATTATCAGCAAAGTTCTAGAATGAATTGTCAGCAAACTTTTACAACAAATTGGAACAAAGTTCCATCCATAAGTTTGACTCCTACAGGTACACATATATTGAAAAATCTACTGTGTTAAATGTAGGCACAATTTTAAGAAGTTTTATGAAAGTATATTGTGTGAGTGCAGGCACAATTTCTACTGAAGAAGAACTACACTTGCTTTACAGAAACTCACATACCCGAGATGAATCATGAAATGAAAGAGCATGATGATCCAAGAGATGAAATGAAAGCCGAAGTTTCAATTTGTATGATTTAGACAGTACCAAAATTCTATACAGTACCAAAATTCTATGCAGACACATAATACACTTGTTTTGTTTTGTTATGATTTACAGAACCTTTCAATTGTTATGTTTTTTATTTTGTTTTGGTACATGTTTAGTGATACTAAATTCAAATAGCTGTTGCTTTGTGCTATTCTTTGTTTTGGCATTAAGTGGATTAATCTCCATTTGTAACATAGTCTGCAAGTCACTGCCATTAACTAGAATGACATACTAAAGAAGCTTTGCAACTTATATTCAAAAACTGATCTCTCTTTCTTCTCAACTAAATGATGAACGTACTCGTATTGTTGTACTTGAAAGAGGAGTTGAAGTTGCAGACGAGGAAGAAGAATAAGAGGAGTTTTCTTTTGTCAATGAAAAAAGAAGAAAATGTTTGACGTTCGGTGTTCATCCCCAGATTTTGCTAAATAAAAATTAAATTATAAATCAATGATGAGTTAGAGTTAGAGTTTACCAAGGTTAATATGGGTTAGCGGCTGTTAAGCTGAGTAGGCTAAAAGTGCCACATGTTGAAAATTAATAGGGTTACAGGGTTGGAGATAGGAATTTGGTGACAGAAGATTTGAAGCCAATACCAAGTCTCTCTCTTTGTCATGGAAAGCTTTCACTTTCCATTCACAAATTGCGTAACTTGTAACATGGAAGAAAGAAAAAGAAGAAAGAAAATAGACTTACATGATTAAAAGGAGACTTCATGTTCCATGAACATACAGAGGAAACCCAGAAACAGAAAACTAGAGCTTTAATTCTTGTATGATTTCTGTTTCTCTTAGATTGTTTTCCTATTCTCCTCCCCCTCCTTCTCCTGTGTTCCTGTTTGGCGCGTTTTCCGGGAACACACAGAAATATGTTGCTGAAAACACGACGAGGATTTATCAAAGCAACATCCCCCTAACGTGAAACAAAATGGGAAAGAGAGGAGGCAACAGCTCTCTCCATAAACACGTGGAGTATGTTCGTGGGGCAGCACGAATTAGAAGCTTAGGAATAATACAGACCCCATAATCACAAAATAATACCTCAGACAAGATCACCAAAAAAAGATTTGTTTCTTTTGTTTTCTTGTTTAGAATCTCATCCTCTCGTGCTGCAACCGACGATGTGATTCGTCAATTACGCACTCACCGATCACCATTGTGATAATAACAGGCGTCGGTTTGAGTCTTGATTTTAAGGTATGTGTGGTGGTGGTCACTAATCCTATATTTAGAGATACATTGTCACAAACAAATCAGCATACATGTGTTAATTTTCAATCTACTCTACTACGTACTGAGGGTATTTTGTTTCCAATAAATGAATCACTTCAATAATCGAAAAGGAAAATGAATGAATCACCTTACCACGCACCCAGATGATATTACTAGGGCACCCTAACATCTGTTGTATTAACATTGATATATTCAACTTTAAGGAAATATCTGTTTAAAAATAAAACTTTGATCGAGCAAGAAAACCAAACCATTAGAGGCAGACAAAAAGCTTCTATTTCTTGAAAGAAAGAAGGTCGAAATAATAAATATCACATTACACAATAGTATTAGCGAGATCAAATCATTCATGTTTGGTCTAGAATTTGCAGTCCTTCAAACAACCGGCTTGTAAATTTGTGCTAGGCGTGCCAGTACCTTTGGGTCAGGTACAACCTTGAAGTTGGATGCTACTTGCGTCCCTCTTCTGACTTCTTCTCACAGCGACTGTGACAGACGCCGATCTTCTTCCTCTGTGCTAGGTTCTCTTCTTAGACCTACAAGGGAAAAGTCCCTCTAGGATTTTTCTCCAACCTTTGAGGATGGCCGAATCTTACTTAGTATGCAAAGAAACTAAGCAGCGGGTATCAAGATATAAACTGGCGAACGGATTCTCCAGAACTGATTGCGGGAGTAAAACTGCTCAACGGATCGAACAGGGGAGTAGAGAGATTTCAACGGATTGAAACCTGTCAGACTTAACGGATTAAGTCCCTTTTGCAGCTTGACGGATCAGGCTACGGTTGCTGACGAATCAGGCTTGAGTTGCTGACGGATCAGGCTTGGTTGCTCCGGAGAGGCTTGAAGACTTTCGCGTGGCGAAGTTGTTGTCTGTTTGTTGATAGATGTAGTTGTATTTTTCTCTTGCACCTCAACCCTTTATATAGTGAATACTAGGGTAGATGTTTCCTTGCGAATCAAGGTATAGCCTCAAATAATCCTTCTTGTAGTGCAAGACTAATTCTTAAAGCCCAATCATGTAAGCCCAAAACCATTCTAGTGGTAACTTAACCTCCTGCAACCACGTGTCTAATTTCTTATAATACCCTCGCGAACGCTTTTCCAACCGTGAACGTATTCTGTTAACACACGTCCCGCTTCGCGAGCGCGTTTCCCCCTGCGAACAAATTATCTCCTTTCGCGAGTGTACTTTGTTACTGTGCTCCTTGCGAGCGCTTTTGACTTTCCAAACGTCCTCTGACCCTCTTGACAGCAGGCATCGGTCCACTTGCCTTTCTATAAATGGGCTTTTTACTTCTGGATCCAACAATTCATGAGAGTGATTTCCTCTCCAATATCTCTAGTCTTTACTACTATTCTTTAATTACTTATTTTTTTGGTAAACTATTCTTTAATTACTTAGATTGATTCAGTCTAATTACTCCATTTATTTCTGTCCATTGTAACTGTAGATAGGAAAATACAATTCTACGATTTCTACAAATAGTGTCAAGAACAAAAATAGTTAAAATTCAGACTGCAACATTGAGAAAAGTACAGGGTCATTTAACAAAAATTCACAAGACTGGTCTGTTAATCCCATACAAATAAGAATAATTTACGGTTCACTCAGGGAACCACTGTCCTCTGATGACATAATTCTGGTAGTGTCAGGAAGGAGGGCACAGACAGGATCCAGATTGAAGTGTTCATTCCCATCGCGTGTGACTGGTATCATTTGGCTTCGGCAATTGGGACATGTGCGACGGATTTTCACCCACCGGGCAACGCAATGTTCATGAAAATAATGTAAGCAGGGCAAACAAGAAATGAACTTATCGTCATCAACACCGCCTCCCATATCCTCCAAACAAATACAATATGATGGAGGCACACCATCATCAGAAGCAGTACTAGTAGCAGCCCTAAACTTGTCTCATGAGTAGAAAAGAATACTTCAATTCAGGGTTAATTCAATGATTCTATTCATCCCACAATAGGGGCATCTATACAAGTACAAAAGAGTAATCTAACTCTAATAGGAAACAATCTACCCATAAATATAGCATATCCTAATTACATAAGAATCCTAATTATATACGGATTTACAGCAATTCTACATTCCTCCTCAAGTTGGTGCATAGATGTCTATCATGCCCAACTTGTCAATCGAGCTGTCGAACACCCTTCTAGATACTCCTTTAGTAAGAACATCAGCTAATTGCTCCTCTAAGGTTACAAATGAAAATCTAATAACCTTTCTGTCAAGATTCTCTTTAATGAAATGACGATCAACCTCCACATGTTTTGTGCGATCATGCTGAACTGGATTATGTGCAATTGCAATGGCAGCTGTATTATCACAATGCAAGTCCATAGGCCTCTTAAGCTTGTAACCCAGTTCCTTCAGGATATTACGGATCCATAACATTTCACAAACTCCATGTGTCATACCTCGAAATTCAGCTTCTGCACTCGATCTGGCAACGACTTTTTGCTTTTTACTACGCCAAGTGACAAGGTTTCCTCCAACAAAAGTGAAGTACCCAGATGTAGAACGTCTGTCAGTGTTATCACCAGCCCAATATGCATCTGTGTACCCAACAACTTTCAATTCACCCTTTTTTTTTCAAACAGTAACCCTCTACCTGGCGCCATCTTCAGATATCTTAAAATACGAAAAACTGAATCCATATGTTCTTCACTAGGACAATGCATAAACTTACTAACCACACTCACAGCATAAGCAATATCAGGTCTAGTATGAGAAAGATAAATTAACCTTCCTACTAGATGTTGATACCATCCTTTATCAGTCGGAACTTGATCAGGATAAATACCAAGTCTGTGATTCATCTCAATAGGTGTCTCAATTGGTTTGCAGTCCAGCATCCCAGTTTCAGCCAGTAAATCAAGGACGTACTTCCTCTGTGAAAGCGAAATCCCCTTCTTAGACCTTGCAACTTCAATACCCAGAAAATACTTCAGTTGTCCAAAATCCTTCATCTCAAACTCCTAAAACAGATACTCTTGCAATTCATTCATCTCTTTCAGGTCATCTCCTGTAACAATCATGTCATCAACATATACAATCAGAGCTGTAATCTTACCATTCTTGCGTTTGATAAACAAGATATGGTCAGAATTGCTCTGTTTATATCCAAAGGCTCTCATGGATTTCGAAAATCTTCCGAACCAAGCTCTTGGAGACTGCTTCAAGCCATACAAAGACTTCTTCAGTTTACACACCTTGTCAACGTCACTTGGGTTATTCTTAACACCAGGGGGCACATCCATGTACACTTTTTCTTCCAAATTCCCATTGAGAAAAACATTCTTCACATCAAACTGGTGCAAGGGCCAATCTTTGTTTGCTGCAAGTGAAATTAGAATTCGGACAGTATTGATCTTTGCCACAGGTGCAAAAGTCTCCTCATAATCAATTCCATAGCATTGTGTATATCCCTTAGCAACCAACCTTGCCTTGTATCTGTCAATAGTTCCATCTGCCTTAAGCTTCACAGTAAACACCCAACGACACCTTACAGTCTTCTTTCTGACAGGCATGGGTACTAACTCTCACCTTGCATTCCTTTGAAGGGCTTCCAATTCTTCATTCATCGCCTTTGTCCATTTTGGATCCGTCAATGCATCCTGCACATTACTAGGAATAGATACAGTAGATAATTGATCAACAACAAGTGCATGTGACTCAGATAGCCTATGGTTAGACATAAAATTGGCTACATGATATTTGGCTTTTGCTTTATTGTCTGGTTCATATTGTTTTTTAGAAACACCCTTGGTAACCCTTTGTGATTTCCTAGGTTCTACACTTTTTAACCCAGAAGACTCGTTTAACTTTGGGGTTACCTGAGGTGGATCATTCTGAGCGAATTCTTTAATTGTTGATGTAGAAGGGGGAATGTCTTGTGTGCTAGCTTCTGATTCGGAACTTGCTTTTTCTGATTCAGCAATCACATTTTCTGATTTGGCACTCACACTGCCCTGTTCGGCAATTGCCTTTTCTGATTCGGCAATCGCATTTTCTGATCCGGCACTCACACAGTCCTGTTCGGCAATTGCTTTTTCTGATTCGGCACTCACAGCGCCCTGTTCGGCAATTGCTTGTTGATTCGAAATATTTGCTGCTTGCTCACAATTCGTATTTTTATCAAAGTTTCCTCCTTCAAAACAAGCCTTCAAGTTTTCCAACTCTTCAAATTTGTCAAACTCAAAGATACACTGAGGATTCCCTTCACATCCTCTCTCCCCCTGAAGGGAAGACTCAGGAACTCCCCCTGAATAATAAGGTTCGGATTCACGGAATGAGACATCAAGAGATGTATGTACTGTGTTGGTGAGCGGATCATAACATCTGTAGCCCTTCTGAAACTCTGCATAACCCATAAAAATACACTTCCTTGCACGGGGATCAAGCTTGCTCAGTTGTGGCTTCGGTATATGGACATAAGCTGTGCACCCAAACACTCGGGGCTCCAAATTAGGCATAGATGGGATTAACAGAAGTTGATGAAGCTTCTGGTGAGGATTCTGAAACTCGATTACCCGTGAAGGGGTACGGTTAATGAGATATGCTGCAGATTTCACAGCTTCTCCCCAATATGACCGAGGTACATTCATGCCAAACAAGGAAGCACGAACAACTTTCATCAACTGTCTATTCTTCCGTTCTGCTAAACCATTCTGTTGGGGAGTATAAGAGTTTGAGGTTTGATGACGAATTCCATATGACCGGCAAAACTCATTCATAGGTCCATTCACAAACTCTCCACCATTGTCAGACTGTAAAACTCTGATGGATTGTTGATACTGAGTCGCTACCATTTTGTGAAAATTCAGTAAACATTTCAAAGACATCACTCTTATTCTTCAGTAATGATACCCAAGTCATGTGAGTGCAATCATCAATAAAAGTTACAAAATATCGGGCACCAGAAAGAGAAGGAATTTTTGCAGGACCCCAAACATCGGAGTGAATCTTCATAAAAGGAATAGGACTTTTATTCAGACTTGGTGAATATGAAATACGGTGGCTCTTGGCCAGTTCACAAATGTCACAATGGAAATCTGAATCACTGACCACCAAAAACAAATGAGGTTGCAGCTTCTTAAGATAACTAAAAGATAAATGACCTAAACGCCGATGCCATAACCATACAGCTTCCTTTGCATTCTCTACCCCAGTGATCTGATTAGCTTGCCCCAAAAGATGCTTCTGTTTCTCTCCATTCTCTGTCAGATCCAGGTAGTATAAATTCCCCCTTCTAACACCATAACCAAGAATCCGCCGAGTCAGAATATCCTGAAACACACAGAAAGACGGATAAAATGTCACAATACATGCAAGAGCTAGAATAATTTGACCAACAGAGAGGAGATTATAAGCTAGTGATGGAACAACTAAGACAGACTCCAGAGTTAAGTTATTAGACAAGACAACAGAACCTTCTCCGGTAACCGGAGTTGGAGTACCATCAGCAGTAGAGACAATATTTTGGGAGGAATGTTTAAGCTTTGTCACAAGGTTAGAGTCATTGGTCATATGGTCAGATGCACCTGTATCAATTATCCATGTATTATTCAAAGTAACTTTACCCTTCATACCTGACTGCGCTACACTAGCGGAGGCATTGTCTAGATACTCTTCCTCTGTAGTAGCAACGGCAGCCTTGCCCAGATTCTTTCGTGGTTTTTTGGTGAAGTCCCACCAATCGGGGTAACCAATCATTTCATAGCATCGCTCCTTGGTGTGACCTATTTCTCCACAATGAATGCACTTTCTGTTTGCAAAAGGACTTGGTTTACTTAAGGGGCGGCGTGGAGGAGGACCCGAGAAGCCCGGAGGAGGACCCTGCTTGCGTTGAACAGCCATAACCGAGGATTCAGAAGGTACAGAACGCCCCATAGCCTGTTTTTCTGACTGTACCTTACGAATGTAAGCATAGCTCTGTTCCAAGGAGAATTTTGGTTCCTTTCGCAAGATCTCTCCACGCACCTGATCATATTCCGAGTCAAGTCCACTCAGAAACATGTGAACACGCAACCGAGACATTGCTTAAGTCTCTTGAACTACAGCTGCAACATTATCATTATGAGAGGCTACCCTTTGATCAATCTCCTGGAACATGGCCACCAATTCATTGGAGTAGGTAGGAATAGGCCGTCCATTCTGCTTTGCTTCGAAGCACTTCTTGTTCAATTCAAAGATCCGGGTTTCATCAGAGTCATCATAAAAAGGTTTGCTCTACAGCTTCCCAAATATCTTTTGCAGTAGGAAGACGAATATAGCGGTTCATAAGAGAAGACTCCATGGAGTCAATGAGCCAACTTTTCACTTTTTCATTGTCCGTGGCCCAAGTTTCATATTCTGCAGAATTCATGGCGGGTTCAGCCTTTGCTCCAGTCAGATAACCAACCTTTCCCCGTGCTCCAATGCGCATCTTCATGAGGGGAGCCCATATGGTGTAGTTGGACTCATTCAAGACAACACTAGTTGGGAAAGTCGAGTTGTCTTGTTTGGTGGTGTAGTGGTGATGGATGATTTGTGAGAATGGTTTATGCTCTGTCATAATTGCCTTCTGGGGATCTGATTGTTCGCCTTCAATTACAGGTCCTGTCATTGAGGAATTCAGATTTTTTTAAAAGATTGGGTTTTTAGGGTTTCAAGATGGTTCGATTTCAATGGTGGTAGTGGTGGTACGCAACGGTTTATGGTGGTAGTTTGGGTGTTCTTCGAGATTCAGGATTCAAAGGATGCAAAGCAAGTTCAAAGGATTGAACTTGCTCTGATACCAAGTAGAAAATAACACTTCAATTCAGGGTTAATTCAATGATTCTATTCATCCCACAATAGGGGCATATATACAAGTACAAAGGAGTAATCTAACTCTAATAGGAAACAATCTACCCATAAATACAGGATATCCTAATTATGTACGAATTTACAGCAATTCTACACCATGCTATCTTTAAAAGGGATACAATTGCTTATCATCATAATAAGCCTCCAAATTGTCATGAAGAACAGGAACGATCAACCTTACGGTCGCATCAATAGCCATCTGGGGAAGGGGCAAAGTGGTTCAACTTTCTTGAATATTTCTAAAGCGATATCTATGCTTTCGTTTTCCTCAATGCCCATCCTAGCATGTCCCGCCAGGACTTGTGTCGTTTTTCTACGGAGGAGAAGTTGATCCAAATATTTTGTTCACCGAAGATCACCGCTGAGTGCATCAAAATGATACAGAAAAGAATGAGGTGGGCTGGCCTCTCTCCAAAATCCCCTTGATGAATGGTGACTTTTAATCTGATGAGCACGTCGTCACATTGTAATCTTGGTGAGTATAGTCCCTCATGTACTTCTGTTTGCTTCACTTCACACCAATTTGGATTCATTCTCTAGATCATCCATGCTTGATCTGATTCAATAAGATCATAATCGATAAATCAATGGACATATATCTAGGCTACTAAATCCAATCAAGGAGATGACATAAAACCTCCTTCTCTGCAAGGATTAGGAAAAGATGTCGTAAAAACCCCTTCTTTGCAAAAATTAAGAAAAGTAATTTGAGCCAGACAAGGATACACCAGGACTGATTCTTAGTAATGAAGGGGAAGAAATACTAACCCTATTAAGAAAAAAATAGGGTCTAAACAGTTCTAAAGACTAAGCCCATTATGAATCCCAAGTTCGAAAAAAATCTCCTATTGATTGGAATATTTTGTGTTCACACCTAATTCTGATCTATTATGAGACATCCTTATATTGAAAGTTTAAAATTAATGTAAATGTATTGGTTTTGGATATCTTCTAATCAAATCTAATATCAAGAACAGTTGATTCGTTCCAGGTTTTGATCTCATTCTTGTCCAAACATGAGACCGTAACTGTCAAATTTTCTTTTTAAAACCTGTTACAGACAATTCTTATGTTTGTACTAAAATATTATCTTTCGGTTAATGCTTAAGAAGAGAGCCCAGTGGACCGATTCTTACAGTATTTATGTGTTTCATTTCGATTGGAAGTCATGATTGGCAAGGATTTGTGGTTTCTTAAGAAACTCTTCGAAGATCCAAGAAGATTTGATATGCCTTGATCCGTAAGAAAGAACAAACTCTAGTGTTCACTATATAAAGGGGTCAAGATACAGAGACAAACACATCTCAACGATTCAACACAACTTTTTCACACTACAAAACAAGTCTCTCTGGAGAACCTGTATCAAAAAGATTCCTCGAGTCTTTTTGTTCACCAAAGCTCTATCCGTAGGTATTCCCCGCTGCTACTCACTAAAGCCTGACCCGTCAGCATTACCCGCTGCTACCTCACCAAAGCCTCATCCGTGAGCACTACCCGTTTCTACTCACCAAGCCTCATCCGTGAGCGAACAGTCCACCACCGCTTCATAAAGCCCTATCCGTAGGCGAATACCCGTAAAAACCATTGTTGGAGTGAGAACTCTAGCAAATATCCCCTGTTTGTTAGAGAACCCTTTGGCGAACACACTACACTCCTGATTTTTAGCTCTGCTCAACTACACCAGTCTGAGTAGGAACGTCCACTTCGCAAGAGGAGGAGAAAAATCCTAGTTGCTCTTCAGCTAGGTCTAAGAAGAACCTAAGTGCCGGCCTGACCAACGCCTGTACAACAATCGTTTGAGAAGAAGACAGAAGGCGAACAAGCATCAAGATCAAGGTTGTACCTGACCCATAGGTACTGGCACGCCCTCAAGCTTGGTTGTTCGAGAAAATCCATTTTCACACCGAATATTTGACACACCCGGAGGGTCATACGTGCTAGGAATCACGGGTGTCAACGAATACTCGAAGTTGTACCCGACTTGCAATAAACCACAACATTCGGGGGTTAATCTACATAACTCAGCGAACTGTAGAGGTTTATCAGTTGACGAAACGATCTTACGTTTCGGTTTAGTACCAGAAACATCAATGCAGTCCATTTGTGAGATCTCATGGACGACGAATCAAAGCGCCTACTAGCGGATTTGGCTGCCAAAATAGTAGTGCTCGCTGAAAAGATGAAACAAGTCGAAACAACTATGCAGCAGTTTGAGCGGACTCAGATACAGCATGGTCAGGAAATCAAGGCTACAAGCCAAAGTGTTGAGAAGCTGTAGAATTCTACCACCCAGGACAGTGATGAAACTGATGACAAGATCGACAGGCAGTTTGAACGCCTTCGAGAAGTAGAGAAAGTCTTGGGAATAGAAAGAAGCCATGAGGCTCAGCGAATTGCAAGGGCGAAAGGAAAGCTTAACGAAGAGCTAGTTTCGCAGAGTTTTGAAGAGGTTACTAACTCATCGTCATCTGCCAAAAGTATGACTATTAAGGCTACTGGACCATTCACATTGGTTCGGACGGATACGAGAGAGACAGTAGCTGGGACGTCTGCCGGACAAGAGGCGAATGTGAGGTGTCAAAGAAACCCAGATCTACCCAGAGGTCTTGAACCAAGGATAGAAGTCCTTAATGGGGTGGCGAATGGCCAGGGATGCACACCAGAGCAGGTGATGCAGATGATTCAAGAGACCGTCAGGACGATGCAGGGACATCCACCTGTGAATCTGAATTATTCAAATCCGTATCCAGACGAAGTAACAAATATCCCATGACCTGAGCACTATAGGCAGCTTCGATTTACAACCTTTTTATGGAGAATGATCAGAAGATGCCGCCACCCATATTTCTCGCTTTCAAAGCGAATGTGATCCTTATGGAACCAATGATATTTTTAAGCTAAGAGTTTTTGGGTCTTCTCTTGCAGGGTCTGCATTAACTTGGTATACTAGGTTCGCTCCTAGGTCAGTCCCTAATTGGCCAACCATAGAGGCTATGTTCAGAACGACTTTTGGCACAGTAGAGGCCGAAGTTGACTTATTTTCGCTCACCTTCATGTATCAACAACTGATAGAGTCCCCTGTGGAGTACTTGAAGAGATTCAAAATCCAGCAGACCAAGTGCAAGACTCCGATTTCAGAACAGGATGACATTCACATAGCTATCAAAGGATTAGAATGTCGTCAGAGGGCTAAATATCATGACGTTCACTTTGCAAGCATGGCAAACCTGATGAGCAAGGTCGCCAGCTACCAGAACTTCTTAGATGAGCTGGATGGAGGTCCTGGGGCATCACAAGGTTCACCAACATCTTACATTTCAGAGACCCTAAAACCCAGATATGGTCCCAACAGGGGCAGAGTGGTGTCAACAGTGTACTCACACTTGGATCCTTTTTATAGTCCACAACATCACTTTGTGGAGCCACAGTGATATGTTGAACAAGACGACGAAGAGAACGTGGCAGCAGTGGAGTTAGCTGGGAGACAAGTGGTTTAGTCTAGGGCACTGCGCATGGAGAAGAACCCAGTCAAGATAACAACTGGAGCATTCGCCAAGCTAGAGTATGAATCTTACACCTATAATGCCCATAAGGCATCAGAGATCCTTGACGAGCTGTTCGCTCAAGGAAAAAAAATTCTTATATTGTTATTAATTAGTACATTTTAAAATAGATTACTAATATTTTTTTTCCTTTGTAGGCCGTTTCTCGGGCGAAGGCGCAAAACCGGCAACGCAACAAAATGAACCATCATGCCGGTTCTAGACCGTTCGCATCATTGATGGACGAGGCGGGTAGGTAACATCCAGAAGTCAACCGGTACGTCTATACGTATGAGAAGGCATATCCTGATGCCCAAGAGGATATTGTAAGTCGTTTTACGTTTTTCAATATATATATATATATATATATTATCATAATGTTAATTAATTATTTTTTCCTATTCAATTAGGCGAAGGTGAGGACTGCTATAGTTAGGGAGACATGGCCAGACACGCAGGAGGAAGATATGTCCGAAGCCATGTCTCGGATCGACACTTAAACGAGATCAGGATCGCTTCTTTAACGAGAACTCCCCATCTCCTGTTCAACGAATAATATTAAATCTCGATCGCAAACGAAAAAGTTTATTTAATATTGGTAATAACGAACCCTCGCCCCAAACCCTTAAATTTAGTCAACAAGAATCACCGACCTTCAATAATAGCTTAGTAGTCCTTAAAGAACTTCTTAAACCTTAACCGGTAATAACCGATGGCCGGAATAATATTTTATTATCCGCCGATAATATTAAACTTGAAAAATTCCAAAACCTAACCAAAACTCCTCTAAAAATTACCAAATTTAAACCATAGACTCCCTCATTTTATAATATTTAATAGGCATGAAAAACTGCCCAAAAGTGGGAGCGCCGTCGGCAGAAATTTTGGCCAAAATTCTACGCGACCTCTGATCGCCACCAAATTTTAATAGTAGCTTTGCCTCATCGACCTCTGATCGCCACCAAATTTTAATAGTAGCTTCGCCTCATCATTTGGAACAACTTTCTAGTTCAACTTGAATGCCAATTCGGCCTCTAACTAGGTTAATCGAAGGAAAAAGTAAAAACCCGAAATATTTTTAAAAACTTCAAAAATTCGATTCTCCCTCCACACTCCAAATCAATTCACCAAACTTTAGGGGTGAGTAGTACTCCTAAAACCCACTCTAATTATATATAGAACTCACAAATTGGTGGCTTGTGGAGGGGAAAATCTGATCTAGATCATCTACTGTACACTCGGTAATCAAATTGAAATTTCTCCTAAACCATGAAGAGATAGGTCGAAAAGCTTACCTAGAATTGAAGTAGACTCAAAGGCGCTCCTTTTGGGACCTATGCGGTGACCTAAGGTGGCTTGGATGGGCGGCGGCGACGCCGAGAAGCTCTGGTAGATTTTCTGCCCAATTTCTGGAATTTTCGGGCTATTTATAGCCTTTTTTGCAAAATTACTCATATGTTCCTGATTTCGAACACTTATAACTTCTTCATACGAACTCCGATTTGAGCGTACTATATGTCCACGGACTCGTATCGACGTCTTCTACAACTTTCATGAAGAAAGTTTTCCCAAATTCTCGACTTTACGAAAAGTCAAATCTACGGTCATTATACGGTTAAACAGTTACTTTAAATGGTTAAAAACCAAAGTAACCAACCGTAGAATAATTCTAGGATCGGGATGTGACACCAATATTTCGATCACATATCAATATCTCCATCGTTCAATACTTAGATTCATATATGCAGATCATTTCTGCAAAATTTCATCCAATTTGGTGATCGTTAAGGCTTTGAACTAACTGAAATCAATTGACGCATCAAATCTGTCAAACATGAACCGTTCATGCTTATAATTTTAATTCACAGTTTTGAGTACCTTATCGATCACCAAATTGGATGAAATTTTGCAGAGATGATCTACATATATAAATCTATATATTGGAAGGTGGAGATTTGATTTGGTGATCAAAAAGTTGATGTAATCTTTGATCCCTCATATATGTCAAGAAAAGGGATCCCTCATTGGAAGGGGATATATATATATATATATATATATATGTATGTATACTTGAAAATCCTCATGGTGAATTTAATCAAAATCCAAGTCAAAATCAACCATGACTTTTCCCCCAAACATTTGGATTTAAAACATTCTCAGACATCTAAAACTGGTTCTCTGACTTTCCTTTAAATCATAAAATCCAAAAGTCAAATTTCTCAATTTTAAAATATAATACCTCTCCATAACCCAAAATTGTGATAACATTTAAAATCATACTCTGGAAAATTATTTAAAACTCACGAGAAATGTAGGAACATCTTTCCCGGCTCATTTACTTTTGAAAAATGTGAAATCCACACATTTTCTCATAATCACCATAAAAACTTAATATTGAGGAAATTCTCATAATTAAAAAAGAAACTCAAGGAAATTAATATATTTAAAAAAATCCATTCATAATATATTTAGAAAACAAAAACTTTTTCTGCAAGGATTAGGGAATAGTAATCTGTGCCACACAAGGATATACCAGGACTAAATCTTAGTAAGTTAAAAACTATTCCTATTAGGAAAAGGTCGAGTCTAAAAGTTGATTAGATAATTAATTAAGAAGAAGTAAAATAAACCCTTATCTGCAAGTATTAGGGAAAAGTAAATTTGTGACAACAAGGATACACCAAGGCCTGAATGTTAGTAACAAAGTGTGACTTGCATGTAGATTTTCTGAGGGAAAAAAACTTAGTTTGACATATATGTGTGATTTTGCCCCAGTTTTTTATCTTAGTTTCAAATTTTAACCGTTCAATATCTAGGTATATATATATAGATCATCTCTGTAAAATTTCATCTCATTTGGTGATCATTAAGGTATTCAAATCTGTGATTTACCATGAAGAAAACGGACGGTTACTGAACTGTTTAACCGGAACCGTCAGTTTTCTTTATGGTAAATCATAGATTTGAATACCTTAATGATCACCAAATGAGATGAAATTTTACAGAGATGATCTATACATATATACCTAGATATACCTAGAGATGAAACTAAGATCAAAAAGTGGGGCAAAATCACACATCTGCACCAAACCCTTTGGTGCGGACGTCCGTACCTGAGAAGCACCGTATATATATCCGCACCAAAGGGTTTGGTGCGGATGTGTGATTTTGCCCCACTTTTCGATTTTAGTTTCAGATCTTAACCGTTCAATATCTAAGTATATATATATATATATACAGATCATCTCTGTAAAATTTCATCTTATTTAGTGATCATTAAGGTATTCAAATTTGTGATTTACCATGAAGAAAACTGACGGTTCCGGTTAAACAGTTCAGGAACTGTCCGTAGTAGACCTTCCATTAAGGGATCAGTATTTTTAGTTTATTTATAGGGATAGACATTCGACAAACTTTTCGATCACATTTTTCAATCTTAACCATTCAATTCTTAGGTCATAATATATAGATCACCTCTGCAAAATTTCATCAAAATCGGTGATCGTTAAGATGTTCAAAACTGTCAATTAAAATTATATGCATTAACGGTCTAAGGTTGACAGATTTGATCCGTCAAATGATTTCAGTTATTTCAAAGCCTTAACGATCACCAAATTTGATAAAATTTTACAGAAATGATATATATATATATATATATATATATATGCATCTACATATTGAACGGTGAAGATATTGTTATGTAATCGAAAAGTTTGTCGAATACCTATCCCTATAAATAAACCAAAAATAAGGATTTCTCAATAGAATGACCATATATATATATAAGGTAAAGAGTAACCTGAGCCAGACAAGGACACACCAAAAATCCTAATCCTATTAGGAAAAAGCAGAGTGTTCGTATAATAATTGTTGATTATTCCTTTTATGATCAAAACACAACACACAAGCTATTCTATATATCATGATGGTAAAGATATCACAAATGAAGAATGAAAACTTGGCAAGATCACATGTGTCTTAGGTAATTGATGGATATGCATCTATACTTTTCATTGAGAATTTATGTATCCTGTTAGAAAGGATATCACATATGAAGAATGAGGACCTGACTGATCTCACATGTCTATATCCTAATGGCAAGGATATCACAAGTGAAGAATGAAGAGTTGACAAGGTCTTAGGTCTCTATATCTTGATGCCAAAGGATATCATAGAAGAATGAAAACTTGACAAGATCTCAAGCCTCTATATCCTGATGGAAAGGATATCACAAGTGAAGAATGAAGACATGATAAGATCTCATGTGTTTATAACCTGATGGTAAGGATATCACAAGATCTCATGGAGATCTGGCAAGAGCTAATGTGTCTCAGGTAACTCTTGCATACACATCTCATGTTTTTCACAGAGAATGACATCTTTGATTGTCATCCTAGATTAAATGATATCTTTTGGTGTATTTGTCCTAATTTACTGGGTCTATATGTATGCATATCTAAATGTTTTTGCTATTTGTTTATTAGTCATTTGAATTCCTTTGTTTGAATCCAAATGCTTTCTAGCAAAACATTTGTAGTTTCATTGGTGCTCCAAGTCAGTCTAGGGTTGTGTTGTTTCTCCCACCCGTGACCACATGACTAAAGACCCTAAGGCTCCAGCTGTGTTTGTAATATGCAAACTAATATATTAGTTGACTCTTTGTTTTATCTCATGTGTCTTAGTTAAAACAAGCATATGCATTTCATTCTTTGCACTAAGTATGACAGCTCTGCTTTCTGTCCAGATTTGATGGATATCCCTGTTGTATCTATTATATCTGTTGCATATGACTATATGCATATTCAAATGCATTTGCTTCCACTTTAAGATTCAAATCTCTTTTAGCAAAACATTTGTTTAGTCGTGCTTGAGCTCCAAGTCAATCTTAGGTGGTGTGGCAAACCAACCCGTGACCACATGACTTGAGCCTCAAAGGTCTAGTTGGGTCTTGTGATACACAAACTAAATTCAGCAACTGACCCATGTGATGCACCACTCAAGCTATCAGTTGACCTATGTGGCCTATAAGAGCATCTGCAGCGGTGCTCCTCTGCTCGTGCTGCTCCTCCCTCTGCTCGTGCTCTCGAGCGAGCAAAGATTGCTCGAGCAAGAGCATTTTTACTAGGTCAACGAGCGGTCGCCGTTGCAGGGCCCGCCTCCCTCCCCTCTGCTCGTGCTGCTCCTCCCACAACTGCATATGCTCTAAGGCTATCAATCAACCTATGTGGCCGCCCAAGCTATTAGTTGGTCTATGTGTCCTTCATGTAGGGATAGGTTTGTTGTGTTTTTTTCTTTCATAAATCTTTTGGTTCTTTCTTATTGGACCATTCTCATATAAGAGAGTTGTGCTTGTCTTCACTCTCTTAGAGTTTTTTTTGTCCCTTGATACTCTCACTTTAAGAGTTTGGCCAAGGACTAAAGTCCAAAAGTTACCTCTCATTTTGGTATACGTGCATACTCTCTTTTAGTTTGAACTTTGCTTGTAAATAGAGAGCAATAAGTCTCACCTTGCTCTTTGGTTGTCCAGATGTAGGTTTCTACATTGTTTAGTTAGGTCTAGGCTTTACCTTGCATTGCTCATGTTGCTTCGAAGTCTTCCACTGGTGATTGTAAATCTTAGAACAAGAGCAAAAAAAATTTCATAAAACCCATAGCATTATGCACATCATGAGTGGTGGTAGTGCGTGCAACAACCCCATAAGTATTTAAGAAGAATAAGTTGATCGAAGAGAGCAAGTTCAGTTGAGTGCTAGTAATTAGACTAGGCAGTATGGCTAGACGTTGTGTCATCCTCTGAGTTGTGAGTCTTCATTAGGATAGCTGAGTTCTGAGTTGAAACTTCTACTTGTACCTTCATATGTAAACACTTGAAAGACAAGAAAGGTAGGTCTAGACTAACGCGATCAGACTAGGTTTGATAGCAATGTGTTGCAGGTATCCTTAGACTATAATCTTGTAAGAATTGAGTTTTGCATAGTGAAAAGGTTTGTCTCTCAAGAGTTAGGGACACACAGTTTTTCTTCATGATGCAGGATTTCTGCGTTATAAAAAACGCACTGGCATTATTTCTTTTACTTTCCAGTACTTGTTCTTTTTATTTATTACTATGTCTCTTTGTTATCAGGATAACTTAATATTTGCTATTCTACGAGGAATTGAACGAAAAAATAATAAAGGACATATTCATCACCCTCTAGGACCTTTAAGAGACATGATTAAGAAGTATACAATTGTAATGAAAAAAGCCAAGTGAAATAATGCCACACCAAGACAAACTATGAAATACAGTGTTTATTCTGCGACAACTAGTCTTGATGTGTATTGTGCAAGGCAACTAAGGATGCATAGAAACCATCCTTGATGTTTATCAAAGTCTCATGCTTTCCTTTCTCTACTACAGCTCCGTCTTTGACAACTGCAATTACGTTTGCGTTTCTGATTGTAGATAATCTATGTGCCACCACAACTGTTGTCCGGTTTAGCATGACAAGATCTAATGCATCTTGTACCACTCTCTCAGATTCAGCATCTAGTGCACTAGTAGCTTCATCTAGTAGTATGATCCTGGGGTTTTTAACAATAGCACGCGCAATGGCTACACGTTGCTTCTGTCCACCTGACAATTGGACTCCTCGTTCTCCCACAATGGTGTCATAACCCTGCATATACATTGTAGAAAAACAATTTAGCTTGTTATTTGCAACTGATTTGTAAGATAATATACTTGGAAAGAATGTTCATGGACTAATTGATTGGCTTGCCTCTTGTAAACCACTAATGAATGTGTGAGCATTGGCCGATTCAGAGGCAGCCAATATTTCAGCTTCTGTTGCATTTCCTTCTTTTCCATATGCAATGTTAGCACGGATTGTATCGTTAAACAAAACTGGTTCTTGGATCACAAGTCCCATTTGCTGCCTCAGCCACTTCAATTGGAACTTCCGAATTTCTACACCATCCAGTGTAATGTGGCCCGAGTTTGGATCATAGAATCTTTGCAATAGTGAGATCACAGTGGATTTCCCACTCCCACTTTCACCAACCAAGGCAATTGTCTGAATTTTAGATTTAACTCATCAAGTTATGAAATATTATGCCAATTTTCAATATTTTGTTCTCTCTTAATGAAATGACAAGTAGTACTATGATGAAAATGTACCTTGCCAGAATGAATGACCAGGTTGAGGTCGTGAAAAATCTGAACGTCTGGCCTGGACGGATACTTGAAGCATACATTACGAAGCTCAATATCTCCCTTTACATTGTCCATTGTCATCCCAGACTCATCACTCGGATCAATCTTTGACTTCTGGTCTAATATGGCAAAGATAGAAGCAGTAGCAGCATTTGCTTTAGATGAATCAGGAGCTAAGGAGCTTGATTGGGAAATCGTCATAGCGGCCATAGTGAGAGCAAAGAAAACCTGCAAAGAATGTGGTCAATGAGTGAGTCTCTAAACTTGAGTGTTTGGAAAAAGTAGATATTGGAAGGTACCATTACCCGAAAAACATCTAAGAATGTTGTTTTGCCATGCACCACAAGTTGAGCTCCTGCATAAAAACTTGTAGCGTAGACAGAAAACATCAAGAAGAATGATAATCCAAATCCTATGCCACTGATAATGCCTTGTCTAATCCCAGTTCTCATAGGGCCTTCACATTTTGTGTTGTATAGTTGAATCACCTTCTCTTCGGCACAGAATGAAGCAACTGTTCTTATACTCCCAACTGCATCAGTAGCAATCTGGCTTGCTTCCTCATACATCATCTGCAATCATGTATTCATGTTAGTTATCAAACAGTAGAACCATGTATAAATATGAGACTCAAGGGGCCTTAGTTTTATGTCCTACCTTTGAATCAGCGCTGAACCCTTTTATGAATTTTAATTCCATATATCCTGTGATACCGATAAGTGGAAACAATACCAGGACAATAAATGCCATCTGCCAACTTGCAACAAAAGCAATCACTAAACCAGCGACTGCTGTTGCAATATTTCCAATTAGCTGAGCAAGTGCATCACCAACTAGGCAGCGCACTGTCGCTGCATTTGCCGAGAGCTTTGCACCAATTTCACCACTCCGAGGCTCATCAAACCATCCAACCTCCATGTGAACCACCTTTGTGAAACACATCAATCTAATACGTTCAACTAGCTTGCATCCAGCCACTGAAAAGAAGTATGATCTTACTGGAATCACCAGTAAGGAAGCCAAACCAAGGGTCACATACATTAGGGCCCAAAACTTAGCATCCTTTTTGAGTTGAGCAGGTGGTTCATATAAAGTTTTGATGGCACTGGAAATTATTAGACCAACAATTGGAAATATCACACCATTGGCTATTGCAGCAGTAGCTCCAATTACTAAAACTGGAATCTCCGGCTTGTTAAGGTAGGCAAGGCGGCGGATAGGAGCCTTTTGTGATTGTTGAATAGTTGTTGTACCTGGTTCTTCTGTAGAAGTTTCTACTATCTCAAGTCCTGTGGGAAAACCGAATGGGAGTCTGAATGAATTGTGGCTGCTACTCCGTGCTCCAGAGGAATCATGGCTTAAGGATCGTTGGAATGACTTCTTTTTACTTATCTTCCTAAGAGATTCTGAACTTATTTCTGACTTCGTTGGATAGTCTGCAGCTTGTTCTGTGGCTTCACTTAGCTCTTGCAAGTGTATAAGCTGAGAGTAGGCTCCATCAGGATCCCTAACTAGCTCTGAGTGTGGACCTAATTAGTGGGACAAAAATCATCAAGGTGAAAAGTTATTTATTTTTTTTATGAAGTGAGAAGATGTTACTTGCAGCCAGGAATAGTAATTTCTATTGAAATGTATGTCTTGTACTGTGGTGATGTAAGATGAGAGTAACTAGTTTTGAGAATTGGCAATTGAAAATGAAAAATATTTGCATGATGCATAAGTAGTACCTTGTTCAACCACCTTTCCTTTATGAAGAACGGCAATGATATCAGCATTCCTCACTGTGCTCAAACGATGAGCAACAATGAGAGTAGTTCGATTGACCATTATTCTGTCCAATGCCTCTTGTACAATTTTCTCGGTTTCTGCATCCAATGCACTTGTAGCTTCATCTAAAAGTAATATTCGCGGGTCTTTGAGAACTGCTCTAGCTATGGCAACCCTCTGCTTCTGCCCACCAGACAGCTGAGTCCCATGTTCCCCAACCATGGTTTCCAGTCCCTGAATTCAAAGTTCAATATCAAATAAAATAAACTTATAAGATCATGAAATGGAATGTAATGTGAAGGAAAGAGTATTCGGTGTACCGAATAAAAAAACAAACGTGAACAGTGCAGCACATTACATACATTAACAGTGTGAATGTGAGTTCGACACTGTTCATCGCAATCGGACGGCGTGAGATGGGCAGGTCATATGCACCATCGGTGCACCGAATAATTTTCGAAGTCGAAAATCATTCATACAACGCAGCAAAAGGAGAGAATTGCTCTAAAGTTACAAATAGAAGGCATTAGGTAGGTCTCTCTTTAAGTACTGACCAAAGTAAGAGTGAGCTACAAAGTTCATTTAAAAGAGTAGAAAACCGAAATCCAACAAATGAGCACGTCTGAGGCTATAATGAATAGAGCAAGTAAATATTCAAAAGAAATGAGACCAAGAGTCCAAAATTTAGAACCTGGGGAAATTTGTCAATAAAGTTAGCAGCATTTGCAAGAACTGCAGCTGCTCTAATCTCTTCAGAAGTTGCACCATCTTTTCCATATGAAATATTGTCTCTGATGCTCGATGCAAACAACACCGGCTCCTGGCTGACAAGACCAATTTTTCCTCTGATCCATTTAAGCTGAAAGTCTCTGACGTTGATGCCATCTATTAGAACTTCACCACTCTGTGGATCATAGAATCTCTCAATCAGGCAGATCACTGTAGACTTTCCACTTCCGCTTTGCCCCACCAAAGCAGTAGTTCTGCCGCTAGGGATACACATAGTCAATCCATGGAATATTTGTTCATTTGGTCTGGTTGGATAACTGAAGTAAATATCTCTCAGCTCTATATCACCATGAATGTCATCCAATACCATTCCTTTTGTATCACAAGAATCTATCTCTGGTTTTCTCTTTATAGTCTCAAACATTTTGAAGGCTGCAGCTTGACCAGCAGCAAATGCAGTCACACAGGGAGATGCCTGGCCTAGAGACCTGAGACGATCATACAACATCCATAAAAACTTAGTTCATTATACAAGAACTTGGAACAAAATCAGTTTAAGATCTACAAAATCAGTTTAAGATCTAATGAAAAGCCAAAATAAAAGCTTACATGGAACCAGCCATCACAGCGACAATCACATTAACCACAGTACCTCCTTTATATCCTCTTTCCAATACCATTTTTGCACCAAACCATACAGCCAGACCATAACTGGATAACATTACCAACATAAACATGCCTAAACCTAATCCGGCTGCCAAGCCTTCATGAACACCAGACTTGTAAGCATCTACAAGATATTTCTTATAGTTGGTAATAGCTTGTGTCTCTCCGGTAAATGAAGCAACCTGAGTAGGACAAAGTTGGGAGCAGTTATATATTTTAGCAAGATTTATACATGCTTCCAGTACTAATTCACAAACATGTATCAAACTTGTGACTTCAACATCACATACAGTTCTGATTGAGCTGATTGTTTGTTCAACTACAGTCGCAGCTTTCGCATAGGCATTTTGTCCTCGGGAAGCCATTTTGACTATGACAATGGACATTATTGCTCCGGCTGCCACAAGAAATGGAATAGTGGACATCAAGACGAGTGTTAGAAGCCACCCTCTGATGAATGCTATCACAATGCCTCCAATGAATGTCGATATGAGGTTAATAAACTTTCCAACCTGCATAAACTAACCTTTTAAAACCCAGCATTATGTGAACCAACAAGTACTCCAATTTTTCAGCACCAGTTCAGTACCTTCTCGCCCATTGCATCTTGTATCAAGACGGTATCACCAGACATCCTCCCAACAACCTCTCCGGTGTTTGTTTCCATATCAAAGAAAGCTACTTCTTGCCTTAATATGGTTTTCAGGTACAAACTCCTTATCCGTGCAGCCTGTCTCTCCCCTGTGGTCATCCAGCAAGCTACCTCTGACAGACAAACACACATGACACATCAATAGGTTTAATGTATTGCTTACATAGTCTCTAGCAATCTTAAGTAATGATATACTTACGGAGGAATGCTGCAACACCAGCTCCCAAAGCCAGGTACACATATCTTAGAGAGACCTAAAATTATACCAGAAAATAATGAAGGAATCTTCAAAGAGCAATTTAAGATGGCGAAATAAATATACAAGTCCATCAGGTACCTTGGAAACAGAATGAACTATGTCTTTGGTATTGTAGCTATATCCAAAAGAATCAGTCAACTGGCCAAAGAGTATAGTCATAATGGGCATACACAACCCATTTCCAATGGCACCAACTGTTCCTATGGTCATCAACAAGATATCAGTTGAATCTGCAAATGAAAACAGCTTATGAAATGGAACAATCTCAGTTCCTTTGGTCTTCTTCTTCGAGTCTTCTTGTATTTCAGTGATGCCGCAGCTTCTGCCTTCTTTTTCTGCTTTGCTTTCTGATGGTGGTGCTTCCTTTTCATCCATACTTGTATAGCCACCAGAGCCATTTTCCTCTGCCATATTATAAACTCCAAGATATCAACAAATGTTGAGATGCTTCAACTAGTTACAATATACAGAAAAGTTGTACTCGTACATGCTCTCAATTTATAAGCAAATTATGATGGAGATGTTGAAACAGTAACAGTAGTAAACTGCTAACCTTATAAAATCACAACAAACTAACTGTGAGTATTGGAGGATGCATCAAAGTCCATGAGCAAAACCCAGAGAAAATTATCATTTAAAATTAACCTATTAGATTATATCTTTGAATTCAATTAGATTAGTCACAAGACATAGATCATGAATATGTATGTGAAACAGAGGCAGAGCCGGGTGTTTCAAATTTAATTACAAGCAAGTCAACTGATCGATCAACATAAGACAAAACTTATTTAGGATTAGGATTAGAGAAAACATTGTATAAGTTTAGGATTAGAGCCGGGTGTTTCAAATTTAATTTCAAAAACAAGTGTGCACGTCAAGAGCCATCAGAATAAATAGAAAACACTGTTCTTGCTCCGTCATCAAAACTTAATTAGGATTAGAGACCGTAGCCTACGAATGATAAGGGAACATGGTTTTGTTTTATCTGTGGACTAATTAGTTTTTGAAAAAGGATATTCGCAACTTAGAAATTCTTCAACGTTGTAGATGAAAATATCTATAAATAAATTAGTATTCAAATGCATACTAACTCCAGAACCTCTTCGATCAAATTAGTTTGTACATCTGTAATTGGCATTAGTTGGCAGCTGGGTTCATTACCGTCATCACAGTGTCACACAGAAGTGGCATTAGTTGGCTTCGGCACAGCCGACACGTTTTTGACCGAAATTTGGTCATCTAAGATCGCCATTGAGTCTGTATCAAAATTATGCACAAAAGAACGAGGACTTGGATTATTGGTCTCCTCTATCTGAAAATCCCCGTGTTGAAGCCGGGTGAGTGTTAATCTGATGAGCAAGCCGGGCGGCATTGTGATTTTGGTATGGTCCTCGTGTACTTCTGTTTGCTTCACTTCGCACCACAAACAATCTGTAGCTGCTTCCATACTCTACATCTATGCTTGATCTTAATTTTGAATGTCTGTAGCTTTAAAATTTGAGGTTTGTTTAAGATTTGAGCTCGATCTACTTAAGATCGATTTGTTTCTGAATGTTAGTAGCTTAATTGTTGAGATTTGTTTCTGATTTGATGGAACTCCTTTCTTCGAATCTTCTTAGGATCAGTAGCTTCTGAGACTAGGTTCTCTTGTTTGTTGATTTAAAATGAGGATTGTAAATCTCAGCTTGCATGCGAAAATCATTATTCATAGGTTTCCTTCTTTGAAATAGTTTGCTACTGAATCTCAGTAGTGCTGCTCACTACTTAGCCTCAGTAAAATTGTTCTTCTATGCATGGTGTGTAAACTATGAAATTGTGTGATATGGTTTAGTAATTGAGGTTTAGTAGTTTGATTTGAAATTGAGTGTTAGTAGAAAGCGGGAAATCATGGATTTGTGTATTGCGTATCATTGTACACAAACTGCATCAGAAAAATGGCAAATGGGAAGTCCAGTAGGAAATGCCGCAAGAAAACACTAAGAAAATATGTGCAAAGAGGAAGGCGGATGCATATGTCGAGGAGGAAGTCACTAAGAACAAAAGAGTAATGAAACCCGATTACATGCAGTACAAATGTAGTCTGGATGGGTTTTGGTCTATCATCGACAAACACCAGAAGGACATTAGAAAGGATGCATTAATTGCGTAAATACAGTACTAACAGGAAAGTGAAGAAAGAGGGGTATATACAGTAACAGAGAGACTAACGTCCCTGCGTGTGAGAAATGAGAAAAACGGCATGTTGATGGTAATTAGTCACAGATTTTATGTGCTTGCATCAAGTTACAATAGTAATGTTATTGAATTTTGATTGCAGCATCTATATTTTACATTGCTTTATCACATTGTTTCAATCATGTTGGTGCTTCTTATGATGATATATCTTTTAGTTCGAATGTAGTAGCTAGTGAAGGGAACCTTAGATCAGACCATTGCAAATTTTCAGTTTGATTGCTATTTGATTTGGGTTTGGTTCATGATACTGTACAAGTGTATATTATGGTTTTTGTAATAATCTGGGAATCTACTTTATATGATGATTACTTTATTGGCAGTTCATTTGGTTTAAGTGTGTTTTGAGTTTTGATTACTGGTGTATTCTTTATTTCTTTATAATGGATTCTAACTATTTGTTTTGTTTTTATATATTTTTTTAAAATTTAACCAGGGATGCAGAAACTTGGCTACTTTCGCAGTAGCTAATATAGTGGTCAGACATTCTCATTTCAAATTGGTGTTTATTTTTCCAATGCCATCTTTTCTTAGTTTCTTTAAATAATTTGAGTTTCATTGTATTATCATAAGTTACAATAAATAATACCAAGTTACTGACACTGGGTTGTTTTTATCACAAGTAAAAACATTGATTTTGTAAAAAATCGAGCAGTAAGAACACAATTCAGTCTTCAGGTACAGTGAATAAGCTTACTTTCCAACCTGGTGGGGAAAAATACAACCATCATGGTAATTCAGATAAACACTTATTAGTGTCAAATTGCTCCATTTCACACATATCAAACAATCAAGTATTACTCAGGTACTGTCTCCCTCCCAATTAAGCAACACCAGTGTTCATTATTCATTCTTAGTTTTCACCTTCTTTATAATAACAAATGGGAAGGAGGTAACATCATCATCTTTACCAATACCAGTTGGAGAAAATGAAAAAGGAGTAATATTGATGGAACAGCTTTTAACAGTAATGGGCCTTTGTGTTTGAGCCTTCTTTTCATCTGTAATATTGAATATCTTTTCCTCTGTCTTTCTCTCTCGAACCTATGTGTCTTCGCTCTGCCACTTCCATCACTTTCCAGATTTTAACACGTAATCTCAAGCCTTCTTTCTTCGCCCAATTGTAGGCGTCTACCCAAGTTATCTTCTTGTTGACTCTCCCCCAAGATTTCTCTCCAAATCCTTTGCAGATTGCGACTCCAAGAATTCCAGGTCGGTATTAGGTTATGTTCTTTTGCGTCTGTTTGATACTAAATTCTATTGTATATTGTTTCTTGATTTCTATTGTATATTGTTTCTTGATTGGTTGCTAATTTTTGATTTTTTTTCTTTTCTTTTTGGGTTTATTTTGGTGGAGGTCTTATGTAAAGTTTGGTCTTCTGAATTTCTACCGTAATATGTTCTTTCAGTATTTTTCGGTTAAATTACCCTTAAAATTTTTAAAATCTCAGGCTAAAATTTTAAATTTTAGTCGACGACATTTTGCATTTTATCGGCTAAAATACCCTCAAAATTTTAAAAATTTCAGCTAAATATTTTGAATTTTTTTCTATATTTTTCATCATTCTCCTCCTCCTCATCTCTCTTTCTCCTTCTCATTGTCCTTATCCTCCTCCTACTTCAGCTCCTCCTCCGGCGACAACTCCTCATCATTCTTCTTCTCCTCCTTCTTCTCCTTCTCCTCCTCCTCCTCCTCCACCGCGGCTCCTCCTCCTTCTCCAAACACCTCCGAACAGTGGTGTGGTGGCGGAAAAACGAAAAAGAAGAAAAATTAATCGAAAATAAAAGAAATTTAAAAAAATAAAAAATAATTATTTTTTAAACTTTAGCCGACGAAATTCAAACTTTTGGTGACGAAATTCAAAATATAGGAGAAGAAAGTCAAACTTTAGCGCGACGAAATTCAAACTTTAGACGACGAGTGACAAACATTAGCCGACGATTTACATTTATTTCTTCGGCTAAACTTTCCACGGTCAAACAGTTTTGACCAACGGTTTGATGTTTAACAGAAGACATTTTTGCGTAATTTCGTCAGCTTTAGTCTAGGACTATAGCCGACTACATATTTTATTTCTTCGGCTAAAACTATAACTGACGACACTATAGACGACGAACCCTCATCGGCCAACAGCCGACGAAATTTTGTAATAGGCCGACGAAAAAAATTTATCGCCTATAGTAGTTGTTCTGGTAGCGTTGTGATATCCCTCCTTTTTGACTGTGTGTGTTGTCCTTTTCTGAGTGACAATGAATTTTAGTTCACCTCCAATTTTAGATGTCCTTTTCACTATTTTGATAAAACTGTTTTTTTCAAAGTATTAAAATTTGTTATGAACTGGAAGTATCTTAAGGTCAAATTTTATGTTTTCATGCCGTGTATAATGACAAAATAAAGCTGCATCTATTATTCTGACAATATATGAACAAATACAAGCACAATAAATCATTTAAAAGCACATCACGTATCATTTGCAGTAAGGTGCATGAGGATTTCACTTCAACATTGTATAGTGATAGTATCACAGAAGAGAAATATATTCTTCTCTATACATATAAAAATGTTTCCACTTTTAAATGCATAAAATGATTACATCACTTTACTTGATACTGTATTGTGAGTGAATTGGGAGCAAAATGACATTGTATTTGTATTGTTAACGTTTGACATTCCGCATATTAGACTTATAATAACTCATGGATTTATAATCATTATATAGTTGATGCAATTTGAGAGCTAGCTAGATTTGTCCATGCCAGCTTTTTTGTAGCTACGATTCCCATTGTTGTCTTGCTCACTCTATATCTTTGACATGCTACTCCTTTGCAGGTAACTAAAATTGAGGATCAACTCCAACATTTTGTACAGGGCCAACAAGTTTTGCTAAGGAATTAATCTGTTGTACAATTACCATTTTTTGAACCACTCATGAGTTATTTGCATAATATACTCCAGTTGCAACTTCAGGTTGACATTTGTATAAAATATTTCTTTTTCCCAATAGAATGCTTCAACTTTCCTTCCCTGATCTATTATCATTTATCTACAATAGAGATCCCGCAGCCGAGCGCGAGCATATTGTCTAGTTGTGTATATATATATATATATATCAAGGATGAGGATGCATGTTGCAGGAGCACAAGTTCAGAACCACCCTGAATTTATGCACACTGGACGTGAAATTGTTCTCGAAGTCTCATCAGTTTTGCATTGAAGAATGACAAATTTAAGTACATGGGATGTTATAATCATAGGAGGAGAACCAACTCGATCTCTTGAGAATAGGATTATAAAGGATAATTAGATTACAGCAGGTTTTTTAACTACAAAGACTAACTTAAATTAGTCCCGGCCACCAATAGCTTCATACAAAAATAAAATCAAAGAAAAAAAATGTAAAACAAGGTATCGAGAACCAGCAATTTCTTTGAATTCTCTCGATAATTCTTTCATTGATCGAAACGTCGACCATGCATGTCAAAAGAGGATGGAGGATTGATCAATGCACAAATTCTAAAACTGCATAGTACCCGATCAACACAGGAAGGGACACCAACATTCCAAATATCACTCTGCATGTATGCCATCATAACCCAAAGTGATCAATCAGTACTAATTAAACTTTAACTGGAAACATATATAATACGAAACTTTAGTTAGGTAATTTGAAATCGAAATCACATACGCAGTACTCAAAACTTCTGCATGAAGTCCATATTCTTTGGCAAATATGAAGGAGGTAATCGATTGGGGCAATGCTGCCTGCAAAATTAATTAATTAATTAGCTACCTATATAAAAGTGATGTATGCAACATAACATGTATGACATTAGTGACTAAGCACGAAGGTATATATAGTGGGATTGATTTGAATTAATTTTGTTGTTGTTTGGCCAACAAGGAATTATCACCATTTTAAAAACTGTATGCTGCTGCATGTTGAGAGCTAGACAGATCCTACGTATCCAATTAAGAATTTCCCAAACTTTAAAACCACAATGGCTTATGCTTAATTAGCTTGGCAGCGCATGGAATATTGGAATCGCCACTTCATTCTATATATAGGTCATGGAATGACATAATATTCCATGAAAAGTTAGGAGATCAGATGCATGTATATATGTTGTTGTTATAATTATAGAAATGATACCACATAGATTGTGACATAAAACGAACTCATATGTATGATCGATTTGGTTAATTACCTGAATGATAGCCACACGTAAAACATCACCATGCAAGCCAACAGCGATACATCCGATAGCCATGGCTGCCGGTCCGGCAATGAACCTCAAAACCATCCCTATTATCGTTCGGCTTGTTCCACAAGCTACGAATTTCTCTTGCAGTGCCATGAAAATACCTACACCCACAGTACATCACGTAGATAAATTAATTATAACAACAAATTTTAGTTTGTAAGCGAGAATGTCATCATGCACTAGTTTGTTAATGCTTTAGAAATACTTATATATTGACTTCAAAGGGCAAAGTGAGTCGACAGAGACCAAAATTCATCTGAAATGTGAATGAATAGATACATATACATATATATATATATATATATATATATATATATATATATATATATATATATATGAAATAAAATGTAATCGCGGGTGATCGAGTTTAGTGGTTCTAGTACTCACCCATGCTAAACATGGCAGTTCCAGTACCAGCCTTCGACATGATCAAAACAGAGCCCTCCATAATGCTTGGCAACTCAATATGCCACCTGCAATTTTTCACGAGTCAGTTTGAAATATATTATCTATTAAAACGAAAACAAAAATATCAGTATCCTATCAATAATCTATTATCTATGATATTTTTACCTGCTTGCTATAAAAGCCCAAGCAAGTCCTATGAAAACGGCATACGAGTTGGGATTCATCCCAAGTTTGAGCCACACACCCTTGATCAAACACCAGTAATAATAAGAAGGTGAATTAGCCACAGTGCTCTCGTTCAGGCCCTCTACATCTTTCACGCCTTGAAGTTCATCTGATTGAACCCTTGTATCATTACTCGAGATGTCCAGCCCCGTCCGTCGAAATTCCAAAACGAACAGAAGCACCGTGAGCCATATGATAGCTTGCACCACCGAAGACTGAACCACAAGATCAACAGCCATCGGACCGTACATGGCTTTCATCAGGGGAACTCCAACGACAAGTGAATTAGTTAAAGTGCAGAGAGAGAAGCTTGTTATTGACCAACTATAGCTTCCCTTGCTACAACACTTTGCCCAAAACGCTAGCACAACCACGATTATGAGCTTGGAAATGGCGTCCGCCGCGATGAAGCGGTAGTTCCACTCGAAAGGATCGACGTGAGCAGTGAACTCGAACGTGAAAAGAGGGAGAGTGAAGAAGCAGACAAAGCGGTTGATGGCGCCGCACTGCTCGGGAGTGAAGATTCCCCACCACCGGACGGAGCCAAACCCTAAAATGAGTGCAAAGTAGAGTGGTACCATGGCTACCACCACCTTGTAAACATCTTCCCATCCTATCATGATTTTCTATCTAAATAGCTTCAAATTAAGCACTACTGGCCTAGCTAGGTGTAGCTGGTAATACTGCAAAAGGATTAGAAGAACTATAGCAATTTGACTATGGTTATGATCGGAGTTGGGTATTTATATATGTGTGCGTACGTGCTGTGAATGCGCAGCAGGGTAAAGCGAACTTTGCTCTTTCCTCTGGTTTATTCTTTTTTTCTTTCTTTTAGGAGGGACCGATATTATTGGAAAAAAATGTATCTTGCAGTATATATAAGTGATCGAACGAGAAACTTTGGAAGTAAACACAGCGTATTAGCTTTAGGGTACGTTAATTCTCGACCAGTCTCTCTACTACTGTAACATCTGGTTTCTTGCACATAAACTATAAATTTGATAAGCCGCACCGTAATCAAGCGTGCAAATTAAATTTACCTTGCAAGGTCGACCCAGAATCTCAAAATTTTGGATGCTTGATGTCCGTCAGAACCTTTTGTTCAAACACTTAGTAATACATTGCTGTTTATCAAATATAGATTAATTGATGACGAAATAGTTCTATATCACTATATTTCAAAAGTTCTCTAGATAATGGGATTAGTGCTTCACTAATTATGTGAATTGCGGCAAGCTGATATAGAGCTAAGGTAAATGAGGTGGTGTAACTGTATATGGTATTTGATATGCCGTGGATTCATTACATTACATTACATTACATGATTAGTTTTGCAGCTGTGAGTGCCTCAGATTGTGAAGTTGCTATCACTGCAGAATGAGCTTGTGATATAAATGATCAGCATATATTGATCTTTTTGTTTATAGATCGAATAAGAGGAACAATCGAAGTACAGCATTTGTTCCACCCACCAGTGCAAATTGGTTTATTATTTTTTGTTATTGCCAAATTGGTCACTTCTATATAGCTATCTGCAGTCTTGTAGTCAGAAGCGGATTTATTCATTCAGACATGAAATTGTTTTCAGGTGATGCTGCAATAATACGACAATTTGCATGCATAATATAAAGCTCAAAACATAGATACCAATTATGTGGTAATATTGGAAAGCACATACGAATTACAATTTCGTCATCCACAACACATACGTACGCTCTCCAATGTTGAGCATATGGAATATATTCCACCCTTTTTTTCACGTCATTAATCAGGCTTACCCTAAATTCAAGTCTTTTGTTTCATCATGAACTTAACTCACTTAAGTTGAATCGATCACTTACCCACGAATCTGTATGCGCTCTCAATCCATTGATGGGATGTGAGGCATGCTTATTGTGGCACGCATTGAGTTCTGATGGTGGAGATAGTTACTGGCCTGGTGTTTCCTCCTTCGGCGATTAATTGGATCGTTTAGGTTTTGCTATATTCTCTTATAATCTTTGTGTATAGGTAGTGTAAAGGTTCCATTTGAATGAACAAGTTATATATATATATATATATATATATATATATATATATATATATATATATCAGCCCCTTTCAGAGGCGGACGTCCGCACGGCTAAATTGCGGATGGCTACGTGTCACGCGCACAACCAACTTCAGTTATCAGATGGGTCCCACCCACGTTTCTCCTCACCTCAATCCTTTTTTTTTTTCTGGTGTGAACCATCTTCTCGCCTCTCGCATCCATTTAAACCCAGAACTCACCCTCCTCCATCTTCCTTCCTTCTCTGCAAAACCCAAACCCACCATTTAATAAAGCCCCAACCTTCAGTCGCCACCACCGCCTTCTCCGTCCTCCGCGTCTGCTACCGCAAACTCACCCGCAACCACACCGCCCCCGAAGCTGACTCCAAACCCCATCACCGCTTCTCCTACTCCCTCCTCCGACGCGTGCCTCCTTCTCCCCCACGCGCCGCCTCGGCCAAGGCGGCTCCGTCTTCCCTCGGAACTCTCCCTCACACTGGCCAAGACGTAGCCGTCAAGGTCATGGACTCCGGGTCCCTCCAGACCGAGCGTGTGTTCCAGAACTAGCTCTTCTTCTTTTTCTGTATTAAATGGTGGGTTTGGGTTTTGCAGAGAAGGAAGGATGATGTTGTTGCTGGCAACAATGATAATGATGAGGATCAATAGGGATGTGGAGTCTGAAAGGGAGGGGAAGGCTAGTTCAGATAGACCGGTTCGAAGACAATACCGAAGATTTGAGAAGATGAAGAGTGTGGGACCCGCATAATTTGCTGAGAGTCAGTTGACTAGTTGAATGTTTTAACCAGCCAATGAATGACTGCCACGTAGCACGTCCGCACAATTTCAATTTCACAGACGTCCTCCTCTCTTCTGATCGGGATATATATATTCCACACCCGAAAAAATATGAGACATTGTTTATATTTTATAAAGGTTTAGGTTATTTTATTCATCGTAGATATGTTGGTTTTAGAGTTGAATCTCAAACTAATTTATCATGATATCAGAACGGGTTATCCACGTCCACGTATAAAGCCAAAAGGCCACACGAACTCCATGTCAACCTTAAATGTTGTTTACATATTAGGTTTAAAGATTTACCACACATGTAAAACGTGTTGAGATATAAATCTCGTAAAAATGAGATAGTGCATGTGGCTCGAAAATTTTGGTCCATCAATATATGTTAGTTAATCGAAAGGGTTTTTGTCTTGTATGATCGATCAATTTGCCCTTTATTCGAGGCATGTTGTTCTTTAGTTGTTTTCTCCATTGGCTTTAATTCTATGCTTCGTCTATTTGATATAGAAGATCTTAATTAATGAATCAATTCCAACCCCACATGTTTATATCAGAAGCGGAAGTGCAATGACTTCACTTTCAACTCGGACAATCGTGGTTTGTGGATCATCATTG
Source organism: Comarum palustre (assembly GCA_951800085.1). Taxonomy (NCBI): domain Eukaryota; kingdom Viridiplantae; phylum Streptophyta; class Magnoliopsida; order Rosales; family Rosaceae; genus Comarum; species Comarum palustre. Next base: position 19,663,797 of record OX637587.1, on the reverse strand, counting down.
TACAGATACTGTAACACTCCGTCCTAAAAATTTATCTTTTTACCGAGACCAGACGTATTATAGAGGGTTGTAACTGCACTGTTAGTTTTCTCTAATTTATAATGAGTGAAATAACCTGTAAATTTATTTATAGTATTGGTGCATATTCATACCTTCGAGAAGAGTGTCAAGGTGCTCGGAGTCAAAGGACGCTCGAAAACGACTTAATTAAAGGGGTCAAAGGTTGACTTTTTGCTACGTCGAATTTCTCGGAAAACTTCCTTCACGAGAGTTGTAGTGCTCGACGATACGAGTCTGTGGACATGCGACAGGAGTGAATCAGATACCGTGTGGAGAAGTTATGATCAACCGAAGTTTGGTTTCTATTTTTAGAAAATATATAAATAGAATGGATGAGTTTCCAAAAATGGAAAGAACCCATTTTCTTCTCCCCCTCCACGCGCGCGCGTGTTCCTTCACTATCTGAAATTTCAAACTGACCCGACCTGACTTTTGCAGCGAGCTCCAACCATCGGATACGTCGAGGCTGGTTAAGATCTTTTCCTCTCCTCCGTGCGAGCCTCCATGTGGTGGTCGCGTGGTCCAGTTCGACCTGGAACGGAGCAGCTGGGCTTAAACAGAACGGCGTTGAAACCTGGTTCCCGACCCGACTTGTACTCCGGTGTGGGGCGGCGGCGAGGTGTGAAACTAGCCCAAAAAGGACAACCAAGGTGTTCTGGGCGGACCTCCCGTGGTGTTGAAGCTCAACATGGCGGCAAGAGCAGCTGAGCTGGATGCAGCCCTTTCAGGGCAGTTTTGGGCCACTTCCGGTCTGAATTGATCAAAACCTCATGTATTAAAGTTGTTCCCCTTGCTTTGATTTTATCTTTCATATTGGAAGTTTGTTGAAATTCGGTGTTTTTCGTGGAGGCGCGTGACGCCCACACGCCATTGTCTGTGGCTGCGCGTGTAGGCGCATCCGGCGGTTCTAGGAGTTATGGTTGCTCCTATAGGCTTCCTAGGGTTGTTGTGGTTGGATGTAGGTGGTTTTTAGGTGAAGTTGACAGGTTTGAGGGTGGTGACGCGTGGGGCCCACGCGCAGCGGCCTGTGACAGCGTGTCTGACATCCTTAAGGGCAGTGAGTTGTCCCAGGTTCATGTACACGTCGATACGAGCGCGTAGATATATAATTTGTCAGTTTCAGTTATCGTTTAGGGTGACGTTTAGTCGAATCGAGTCATTATTACCTTCATGTGGTAACTAAAGTCGATTATACAATTGTAGGTGTATATTGATCGACCAAGTGTTGAGGATTTACCGTGTAGTGGTAGACGCAGCGAGATTTTCGAGGTGAGTAGTTTCCACTAAGAGTGAAATCTCAGAAATACCCCTGGCGGTTTTGTTTATTTACAAAGCTGCCACTTAAGTCGAAATTCCTTAAATGCTCCTGACAGTTCACGTTAACTACAAGGGTGCCCATGAGTGGTTTTACTTATATGCCCTTGGGAGATTTATATATTTACGTGATTGTTTGTCTATTATTTATGTGTTTGTATGTTATAGATAAGTATGGTTGAATGTTTGGGATAATCTCGATAGATAGATAATTAGTGGATACCTCAGCGGGAATGTTGAACTCCGGTTGCGATAGGTGTAAGCTATCCATATTTTTAAATCGACCAATAATTAGAAAAGCGGAATTTTGCCCGATTAGGATGTTAATTAAATAAGAGCTACGTGTGGCTTGATACTTAAGAAGAACAGGGTACGTAGGCAGCCTGACCGGGATTCGGGTGCAGTCACAAATAATATTAGAACTCTAGGTCCTCTAAAATGATTGGTTTGAGATCCAAATGCGAAAATCGGGATAACCTTCGGCTGTGAGGTCTATTCCGGTATCGTTTGGATTGTTTGACAAAGGTTTGGGAAAAAATGTTATCCTTTCTCGAGGGAGATTACGAGTAAATCTCTTTTAAGATGGGTCCCACACGTCCTAATCTGGGTTTAGGGAGGTAAACTCGGGCTGGACGTGACATATACTGTCCCAACTTAACCACCTTTAAGGTGTTGGGCTTTAACCACTAAAGGACTAGGTACAATTGGATACAATCCATCAACTTATAAGTTATATTTTATTTGTCCATTCTGATGTGGAATATTTTCTCTCCAACACTCCCTTTCACGTGCAACCTAATTTTTAGGTACGCACGCGTAATTAGTTTGGTCCAATTCTCAAATCGAAAATCGGTAATTTGATTCAGAATATAATCTGGTCTAATTTCCATTTCGGTAATTGGGATATGCGGTCCAAAACCCACTGCGAACACTTGGTATGATATGAAGCCAAAGACTTTTCGATGAACCCAAAATTGGACTCATTATGTTTGGAAACTTTCCTCTGTTATGCTGGGAGAAGTAATTGAAGAGGGACCCACTCTAATACCAATTTGAACTGGGACAAGCGTGGCCCGTGGATCACCATTGTACCGATACTGTCCCAACTTAACCACTTTTAAGGTGTTGGGTTTTAACCACAAAAGATCTCGGTATAATTGGATACAATTCATCCACCTATAAGTTATATTTTATTTGTCTATTTTCTGACGTGAGATCTTTCATCTCCGGCCAACAACTTCCACAACATATACAAACATATGTGATTGTTCATCTAATTAGATACTCATTAATCAAACCAATAAAATGTAACAAATGTTTATGTGGTGATTTGCGTAGTCATACATCAAACTAAAAAGTTTGGTTTAATTAGCTTTCATTTCTCGCATGTTTTCATTGTTCAACTGGGGTTTTTCTTTGATAAAGTACGTCGTAAAACTTGCGTTGGAATGTTGGATCGGAAACAAGGTACATATATAAAGTCGTAAAGATCGAAACTGATTGGTAGTTAGTGAATTAGGAATTTAAAATAGATGGTTAAACTAGAAAAAGAGGGAAGATATCGTTCAGTCCAAAAGAACGCCTCAGTTTTTGATCTTCATGCAAGTTTATATGACTAAACATGTCTGCATGGTTATCAATTAATAAATCAAAACGAAACTTTGTTTGTTAGAATTCACTGTCTTTACCTTTATGTACCGGGAAATTCTTGTATATGTAAGGCATCTTTTGAAAGAAAATAATGCATCTGTACGTATATAAATACAATACCATTGAAGCAAAGATGACGAATTGATCGAGGCCAGGTTTTGGTTCAAGCAGTAAAAGTCAGTGCCTTATCGATTATTATTTTTCGTAATTTGTTGACAACATAGTGCAAGGTGACTGGGTCTGTACGTGGTTGACATTTCGAATTATTACATTTAATGAAACTCGAATAGCAAATAACCATAGCCTGCATCACTGTACTCGTTGGTGAAATCTTCACCTAGCTTCTGGCTGAAAACCTAAACCAAGAGCTGCATGTCTGACCGGAAGCGGTAACCTGATGAAGCCGGCCATGCTTATCATCCATTAGATCGAATACATCTATAAACTTTAATATTCATATACTTGTTTTGCTTGCTATAGCAACTAGCTAGCAAGCCGGCTACTTTGTAACCAAAATGTACCGATAAGCATTCCGATCTGTTTGTTTAATTATGAGATGGATGAATCGGTTCGCACTGGCTAGCTACTCTCCGCAACAAAAAGATGTATTGTTTCTTGCGTATTATAGGCGTGCTTTATATTAATCCCGTCCATATATATATGATGTAATAACACGATCGATCGAGGACAAGATGAATGAAGTGCATGCATGGCGGCAAGGAATTGTTAATTTGCGTTTTATTGTAGTTCAAAGTGTTAAGATATATATTTCGCATCGGGAATATGAGACCTTGTATGTATGTTTATAAGTGTTTGTGCTACTCTCTCCATTGCCAATTGGTTTTGGAGTTGAACCTCATACTACTTTATCATGGTATCAGAGCAGATTACCCACGTACACGTGTGAAACCTAAAGGCCACACGAACTTCGAGACCACCTAAGTTGTTGTCCACGTATTAGGCTTAAAGATTCACTACACGTGCGGGGACGTGTTAAGATATATATCCCACATCGGGAGTATGTGACCTTGTCTGTGGGTTTATAAGGGTTTGAGCTACTCTCTCTATTGACAATTGGTTTTAGAGTTGAACCCCAAACTTTTATCATGGTATAAGAGCTAGTTACCCACGTACACGTGTGAAGCTTAAATGACACATGAACTCCACGACCACCCAAGTTGTTGTCTACGTGTTAGGCTTGAAGATTCGTCACACGTGCGAGAGCGTGTTGAGATATATATCCAACATCAGGAATATGCGACCTTGCATGTGGGTTTATAAGGATTTAGACTACTCTCTCTATTATCAATTGATTTTAAAGTTACGCATCAGACTACGAAGAACATATTCCAGTAGTAATGTTTGTGGTGCTCAACATGACAATTGTCACTTACACATCCTGGTGGTGACGACTGAGATCGATGGGAAACACCTTTGGACAGCACCTTATCAATCTATTCTATTCCAATCCTTTTACATGCATAATAATGGTACAATATTTTACGCAATGCATGGAGATTGAAAGAGCGAGCATATAGAGCCAAATTTGAGGACGTATTATACCCTAATATTTGTCACAGTAGTGTAATTCGAAATTATAAATCCATGACTCGATCTCTGGCTTCCTACGTACGAACGCACTAATGCCTCCAACCAAAACATTTAGATTGAAAACTATTTAGTTGATTGATTGATTTGGTTCTCGCATATAAAATTACTGAGCATAAATTCGACTCTGGCTTATAATTGAATCGTTCATGCCAAATTGGCAAGCATATATGTTGAAGCAAAAGGTGAATGTATAACGAGGCTATACAGAAAGGTGGAGTCGTGGAGATATATAGAATATAAACATGCATGGTTGATTTGACGAAGTACGTAAAATAAGAATAGATGGTTGTTGCTAATGCTGATAGAGGACATAGAGTGTTGCTACTGGTGTGTACCATGTAGTAATACGTATGTGTAATGTGTGTTATGACGATATGTGATGAGTTTAATGACGAATTAGGGATGACACGGATCTATAGTGGTTCATTTTAATTATCTTTGATGGGCAAGGTTACGTCCACTTAATATGTACTAATCTTGGATGTCTTATAATGACGAATTACAAGAGTAACAGTAATTAACCGATTGTCTAATAAGGAGGATGGAGTCTCTTATTTATAGAAGAATGAGACTCCACTCTTTTATACATTTCTGATGTGAGAAGATGTCCAAATGTGTCCAGTGAGAACATGTTGGTGAGACCGGTAATGTGACTTCTCGATATCGGATCAGCGACTTTCAAGTGTCGTTACATAACTTGTATGACAGGCTTTGTGATGTATATCATGGTTGAGTTTTGTTATGACTACGAACCCACATAAATAATAGTGACTTATTTTTGGTGATGGAAGCACATTGTGGCCACTCCAACGTTGAGCTAGGTTGGTGGATGCATGAAGAACAGTAGCGCGCAATCCGAAGAATCACCTGATGATTTATTTTTTAAAAGTTTAGGTGAGAGCTTGGTTACGCTACACCACCATCGTCAGGGCATACCTGCAACCTCAACCCTGAAGGACTGACAGTGGATACGTGCCTGTCACACCAGCCTCCAGGTATGGATTTCCACAGGAATTTAGAGATCGCAAACCAAACGAGGCCTGTTGGTAGCGGGGATCGAACTCTGATGGAGTCTCCACCACAAGCCCGCTCTTGCCAACTGAGCCAAACCTTGTTGGCGAAGAATCACCTGATGATTAAGGAAGCCAATTGAGGTAATTGAATGATTGATCTCCATACATATATATATCGAATTATTAGGCATCTCATAGATCGATCATTTCTAAATATTATTATTCGAACCATCAGAGAATTCATGACCCATCGATCTTCACAAGCGACACAATTCACCCAAGCATATACCATCTATCTGAAATTCTGAATGATACAAGCATAAACTGCATGCTCAGAAAACATGCTAAATTTGTGTCCATGCATCTTATGCGACATGTCTAGCTAGCCAGCTAGCTTAAGATGCGAGTGGTTCAATTTCCTGATATTCACTAATCGGCAATGGGAGTCACTCACAATGGGAATGACTGATGGGAGTGATTCCCTTCTCTTTAAAATGGTTTTTTACTAATTAAGAATGGCGTGGGTCCTATAAAAAGGCAGGGAATGAATTCCTAATTTTCATTTCGGTAAGGGGGTAAGTATTGATTTCTGATGAAAGGACGATCAATTTCATATTTCTATACTGTGTTTATGATTTACTGATATTTCTAAATTACACATGCTGATGTTAAACTATTTTGATTCAGTTTTAACATATATGTGAGGATGCTTTTGTAATTAACTTTATTATTATTCTTATTCCTACATTTTATTAAAAACATGAATTTGAATCAATCCAAGTAGTGTTTTCTATTTCTGATAATAAGTAAACACATAAATAAGATAAATGAGAATCACTTCTCATCTTTTCTATTTCTCTCCTGACCCATTCTTTTTCAATCATATTATTTCTTAATCTTATTACGATTTAATAAATATGACCTCTAGATTTGAAAACTCTGTCGTTTTTATTGTGGGTTGTTGAGTTCAAGCCCGACATCTCTTTTGGGTTCATGTCTAGATAGGCTCTCTAAGCCCAATGTGAGTTGATAACTATTCGATTAATTATTGCGTCTAGACAATCGAGTGCAAAGGCTAGATTTGTAATAATTAGTTTGATGATGGTCATTAGTGATTGGTTAAGAAAATCATAATGATTAAGAATAGATTTGAATTGGAGGATTATTGATCCAACATTTTAAATATCTAAAATATTTTTTATATTTTTTTAAATTTTTTTTATTTTTTACAAACATCAATATTAATTATCATATATTTTTGATATTTTATATTTAGTTTATTTTAGTTAAAATATATAAATTTAAAAAAAAATTCATCGATATTCGATATTTTCACGATATATCCATCGAGATATCAATTTTTTAAACTATCGAAATTTTCATTATTGTCGATATTTTAATCATTAGACTGTTCATAAGAAATAGACTTGATCGAAAACCTCTACTTTTCATAAGAAACCGACTTTTAAGTTCATGGATTTTGTTTCATTTATGAGTTTGGTATGGTATTATTTATATAAAACTTGATCATATCGTCACGACTGCCATACTCTAAACTTAATTTCCACAAAATCAAAAGTCAATTAGGCGGGTGAAGATATGCTTTGAATATGTTTAATTGGATCTAAGTATGTTGGAGCTGACCATAACTAAAGCTTGAAAATGATCCGCTAATTTCTTACTTTGAAGTTGGATAATTGTACATCAAACATTTTTGTATAGAAAACCAACACACAGTTCAACTTAATCATTTATAAGTATTCATAGGTAGGAATTGCATTAATTTATATTAATAATATCATTTATTTTGATAATTTATATAGTATCATTTATTTTGATAATTTATATAGTATCTACGAATGATCTGTTTCTTTACTTAAATATTTATTGTTTGGATTTGCTTGGATGATTTAAAACCATTATATTGAATAAATATGATATGCGAATGACATCATGGGACCACATTGTACTCAATTCAATGACTTTAAATCATCAAAGCAAATCAAAGTAACAAAATTCTAAATAGAGAAACCAAACTCATCTAAATATACACACCATGTACCAAACACCTTATGTATCTACACATAAGGGCATAGGGAGAGGAGGGCGAGAGAGGGTAATTGCCAATTTTCATATTTAATATTTAATCAAATCTTGAATGTTTATTGTATAATTTTTCATAATGATCTTTCTAATTAAAGTTAACAAATCATAATAATGTTGTTTATCTTTGATTGGTTCAATTAAATGCACGATTTTAACTATTTTCTTTTCATTTTGTATCATATATTTTTTTAATATTTTTAGCAATTATGTCATACAATTATAGAGTATAAATGAAGTAGAGCTAAGAATGACAATAATCCACAAGCCAATATGAAATGTATGAAAACTCTAAACCGCGAGAAGATATATAAATTAAGTGTTTTGTGAAAATCATATTCAGATAAACTTCATATGTCGACAAAATTTTGAATTAAAAAAAAATATAACCGATTAAAATTGCTATAAATTATTTATAATCTAAACCAACTTAACAATACATACTAACTATTTTAGTGTTGTTCATGATTATATATATATATATATATTTAAAAATAATATAATATGTTATCAAGTGGGAATATCAGTATATACTGGTTATTAGGAAGCTTCCGGTCACCGTTACAATCGAGTCTTGACCGATAAAAAAAGTCGACCCAAAGAAAACCAGAAGCGATGAATGTTACTAGTCTCCATACTCAACACCTTTGAAGTTCCCAGAAAGGCATCAGCACTGTATAACAACAAGAACACCACCCACGTTTCACATCCCAACCCAAATAGTCGCCACAGCAGTTTAACAACACGTTTACATTGCCCCGTTTCAATAGTTTTCATTCCTTATTCAACTTTGCACGTTGATTCCAATCATTCCTGGCTCCCAAACTCATCTGGGTTTGCCTCAATTTCGCAACTTTCCCTTACCCATAATCGGAATTTGCTCATTCAAGACTGGTCTCTGGGCTATAATCTGACCCGGGTCTGGTTCAAGTTCACAAATTTTCGATTCCAGATTGGTTTTCAGCCAAAAAAATCTAATTGGGTCAGCTTCAGGAAGCCCAATTGGTCTGGGAAGAAGCATGGTTTCTCTGGCCAATTCAGTTTTGTTTCCTGTTTCTAGACCGGTTAGATTACCAAAGACGGTTAGTTGGTGTAGCTATAAGACGAGGAGAGAGCCCAGAAACATTGTGTGTGCTTGTATGGCGCCTCCCCAGAACTTGAGGAGCGATGAGTCCTTTGCAGCTAAATTCGAGGTTAGCAACATTATCCCTCTAGCTATTTGATGTTAAAGAACTCCGCTTTTTTCTTTGTGTATATATAAGCGACCATTTTCTGTTGTTATAGGGTGTTCATCGACAGTTTAAATTGAAATGTGGTTACTGGTGTTTGTCAATTTGTAGATATTGCTATTGATAAACTGGTGTTATGATTGAGTCACTTGTTATTTGGTGCTAGACTTGCAATATACTATTATCACTTAGGCCATATGAAGGGAATTGTAGTTATAGTTGATTGCAGATGACATCAATAGGTTATGTTTTAAGTTCGAACAACAGAGGTTGACTGTGTATCTTTTCATGTATCTTTTCTATACATTGGTCATGTTAGATGAGTCTATTTTGAATGTTGTAGTAGCAGATAGCAAGTGGTTATATGATAGCTGTGGCTGACAAGTTGTCTCTGCAGGATTCACTGAAATCAGAGGATTTGACCACAGTAAGAGAGCCCGAGGATGACTTTGATGTTCTTATTGAGTGCAGAGACGTTTACAAGTCATTTGGTGAGAAGCATATATTGAGAGGTGTGAGCTTCAAGGTGAATCTAATGTCAAATATACTATGTTGATTTGCTTATGGCTTTTGAGTTGTCTACATGCATTGATTTTGTGCGAATGTGGGATAGGTTTGAACTTTGGCATGTGAAAGGGGTGTTGTTTCTTGGTGATTGAAGTGTTTTCGCTTGGACTGTTGCTCATGAAGAAATGACGATACTGATTTGCTTTGAAAAGTAGATCAATTGTTTGTTTATGAATGTGATTTGGCCTATGTTATCTAGTATATTATTATGCTTACAGAGGTAGTTTTGGTTTTGCCTCAATATTTTTGCTTTTCTTTTTAAGCGTAGGCCTTCGAAGTTTAAGGAAGATTGGGTGGGGTAAACTTTTAGAACAATATGCTGTGAAAAGTGGTCTTATAAACAGTAGACTTCTGGATGAGAAAAAAAAGAGTTTAAACTGCTTGAGGGGAAAGATGTTCTTACGTCATTGACTGGCTCCTGACTTCTTCTGTTTTTGAGGGAGTAGGGATCTATCAGAAGTTCTTTATTAAGGAGCAGGAATAGTGTCAATTAGTATTGGTTTTTTTATAATGATATGTATGGTTCTTCCTAGTCTTTTTGTGTTAGCACATGATTAACTGCCGGTCATCCTTTTGTTACTCTGTGCTTCCTTATAATTTCCACAAAATTTTGTATTAACGGCAATCTTTTGGTTCAGAGCCATTCCAGATTGCATCTTGTAAAGGACTAATTTTGGATCCATTTATAGATTAGACATGGCGAAGCAGTTGGAATAATTGGCCCTTCTGGCACTGGGAAATCTACAGTTTTAAAGATTATGGCAGGGCTTCTTGCGCCTGACCAGGTAAACAGTACATCTGCCGCTGATATTATGCTCACATTTGTTGATTTTAATAAATGTTTACACTTAATTGAGCTTTAATGATTTATTCAATACTTATTTGCATGTTGGGCTTCTTATGTACTGTGTTCCTTGTTGCCATAAGCAGGGAGAGGTCTTTATTCGAGGTCAAAAGAGAGCTGGTTTGATCAGTGATGACGAGCTATCTGGTCTTCGAATTGGATTGGTAAAACTTTTTGTTCCCTTGTATGCTATACATTTTATGTTGGCAGTCTTTCTGGTGTATTTCTTATACAGAAAAGGTCAATTTCATGGATCTATTTCCTATCTAACAGGTGTTTCAGAGTGCTGCACTTTTTGATTCGTTGACTGTTCGTGAAAATGTTGGTTTCCTTCTGTAAGAAACTTTAAATTCTATCAATTTTGTCTTTTATATTGTGTTCCACTTGGGGCACAGTTCATTTATTAATCAATATTCTGCAATAGAACTCATATTATTATTTGATAGGTATGAAAATTCAAGCATGCCCGAGGAACAAATTTCAGAACTTGTGACTGCTAGCTTAGCTGCTGTTGGGTTAAAGGTTTGCAATATGTCAATTTACTGTCTGCATGGAAACTGCCTCCCCAAACTTAATTATGTTTATCTAGATTCTCTCCATCTTTCCACTCTCCGCATGAACAATATCTAATCTTTTACTATGTTGTTTTCTCAGGGAGTTGAGGATCGATTACCTTCGGAGCTATCTGGTGGAATGAAGAAACGAGTCGCATTGGCTCGATCTATAATTTGTGATACCACAAAGGAAGCCATTGAGCCAGAGGTACAATAAATAGCTAAAAACTTGTATTCTTCTCATGTTTGATTAGATAAAGCATTCATGACTGTTTTAGTAGACACTTCAATCTTGGGCCTTTTAAGTGATTGGGTTGTGTTGATGTCATAGTCAGAAATCAGAATTATCATTAGTATCATCATCTTAATTGAGGATTGTAGTAATTTATGTTCAGATAGTCAGACTGATGAAGAATTTAGTACTGCATATGAAGTTGCTTTCCATTATATTCTGCTAATGAGGGTTGGTAGATAGCCTAACTATCAGGTAAAGGAAAATAGCCTTTTCTTTTTCTATCAGCTGGAGGGAACTAGATTTTCCAGGTGATAAGCCGCTATAAGAGTGAACATAGAACCATGACAATGCCACTAGAATCGGCATATTTTATAAGGGATGTTGGGATGTGGAAACATGTATACTCTCACTTAACATTGTTAGCTTACTTGCATTTGTACATTTCTGGTGGTAATGAACTACTGAGTTTGTCTGTTTTATGAGTCCTGACATTCTTATCTTCAACAGGTGCTCTTATATGATGAACCAACAGCTGGCCTTGATCCGATTGCATCTACTGTTGTTGAAGACCTCATTCGCTCTGTCCATACAGGACAGACTGCATCAGAGAAGCCTGGGCAGATTGCATCGTATGTTGTTGTAACTCACCAGCATAGCACCATCAGACGAGCTGTTGACAGGTGGTGTCTTTAGTCAAAACTGTTGTGTTGATACTGAATACTTTGTTTGGTTGTGTCAGATGATAATAGGAATATATTAAATGTGTAGGTTATTATTTCTGTACGATGGCAAGATAGTCTGGCAAGGAATGACTGATGAATTCACAACCTCAACGAATCCAATCGTTCAACAGGTATTCAGTGACCTGGCCCAAAATGTTATGACAACCTTCTACATGGGTTTTTATGACTTAATCTGACTCCTTCAATGATGACATATATTGTTTCTACTGTCAGATCATATCTAAGTGAACGAAATCATGATTATTATTATTATTATTATTATTATTATTATTATTATTCTGCAAGTTGAATGCTTTAGCTATGTAATGATCCCAATTTGTAGTCATAGTGTTAACTCTTGTTTTTTCTTTTGGGGTTATTTTCAGTTTGCATCTGGGAACTTGGATGGCCCAATCAAATACTAGACCTTGATGCTGAATGGTATGGTGGGTGGTATACATAAACAACACATGGTGATTCGCTTGCTGTGTACCAGTGTAGAGGACATGAATCCATGCTAGAATTAGGTCAGCTGGTGCCTGCACAGTCAGGCTCTGTCTGCCTCGTTTCTTAAATATTTCAGCATGCAGTGTGCAGCGGAGCTGATACATGCAAATTTTAATCACCATAAAAAATGGTGCTTATGCATCCTTGGTTGCATCCTGAGGTTTTAGAGAGCCATCATCTTCTAAATTACATGGCGAGTAGGGGTCACAGTTAACTTCTTTTTACTATTAACTTATTCAGTGTTTCTAGTTTTAGTGTCTAATTTTAGTAATTTATGATATTGGACACCTCTCTAAAGCCCCATTTTAAATAATACAATCAGAACAATAATGATCAATCTGATGTGTTTATGTGAGTAGAAATTTCTTCATTCTCTAGCATAACTGAAACATGAGTGATTTTTGACAACCATAATGCAATTTGCTTGTTCATTCAGAGTTCTTCCATTCTATGATTTATATCTGGATAATCCCACACTCCAGGTTTTTTCTTAGGTCATGGAATGGTGAAGAAGACGTATGGGAGGTGTAGGATCTGCAATTCGGGTGCACTTATGGTCCCCCGAATCATTATGGCAGCCGTTTCCTCCATGCTTACAGAACTAGAAGTCATTGTGAGACAAAATGACCTTTGGCTTTTATCTTTTGAAATGCTTTCATCAATGGGTACGGGTGTTACTTTTGCCGGGGACTATTGGTTCAAGTTAGGCTGCAAAAGTTTTTGATCAGGTTACCTGCATGGGATATTCCCCCTCAGAAATCTGTGTTCAGTTTGTTTTGCAGTCTGCAGAAGTTTCTGTAAATCATCTGAGCTTTCAGTCAGCATACATTCTGAGCCATGTGCACAGAAACATACATGTCCTGAACTTACTAAATTTATTTGTATGCAAGTAAGATGCTTCTGGAGCAAGTCTAAGAAGACTAACCCTATGCAACAACCAAGACAGCATTCCATCCTAATTCTTCTGTTTTGTGGAAAATTTTCTCCTCAACTACTTGGAATGTGAAAGAAGGAAACATAAATGACATATCATTTGTTGCATTTCTCATTCCACATTTGGGTGTATGATCGCAATGGAATACAAAACTCATCCATTAGCAAGGGTCAGCATGGACCAAACAAGAAAATGAGTAATTCTAAATAAATATACAGCTTGTAGTTTCATCCTCATTCACATGTACAGTGCACTAAGCCTGTGTATGCAGAATGTACCTCCGAGCTCGAGGGGAGCAAAAGAGGGCCAAACCCCCAAAGTAGAAACTAAGGAATGCACTTACACAAAAAATCCACACAGAAATCCGCCCCACAACCTCTTCTTCCCCTACAAATGCCTTCCCAGGCACTACCGGAAGGCTTGCAGGATCACATCCTCCATCAGAGGACTCCAAACACAAATTTGGATTTCCGACAAATGCTCCCGGAAACTTCTTATATCCTTGCTCCTTTTTAACAAACCCAGAAAAAGAGTTATATGACAAATCCAGAAGAGTCAGCTCTGGAAGGCTGGAAATGTTTCCTGGAATGGGACCTGATAAAGAGTTGTGCGACAAATCTAATGCTTTTAAACTCCACATCTTTTCTAAATCTGGAACACCACCATGAAGAAAATTGTGCGACAGATTCATGTATTCCAAACCAGTTAATCCAAATAGACCCACTGGAACCTCCCCATCTAGACAATTGTTAGATAAATCGATTCCAACCATTGAAGATAGTATATAACTGAAGCTTAATTCAATACTACCAGTGACAACAATCAACACTTTTGTATCCACACTCAGCATCGAAACAAATGGATCTCTCTGCATTCTATCAACCTCTTTATTGTTATAACTTATGCTCATGTTAAAACTTCCTTCTGGTATGAAGCCAGAAAATTTGTTTCCCGAGAAATCCATCATTCTGATAACTTCAAAAGTAAACAGCCAACTTGGGAGATTTCCAGTAAATTGATTACGAGCAAGGGACAGATACCTGAGGTTTGGCCATTTGGTTATTGCATCACTCAAAGTTCCAGAGAGATTGTTGGAGCTGAAATCTACAATCTCGAGTGATTTACAGCCAGCCAAAGTAAGTGGGATTTCCCCAGATATGTTGTTGTTGCTAATATCCAGTATCTTCAAGCTATCCAATGCATCAAGTTCAGGTTGAATTTCACCAGAAAGATTGTTGTTATTGAGTATCAATGCAAGCAGCTGAAAACAACCAACAATGTTTAATGGAATTGAACCTGATAACGAGTTGTATGAGAGATCAATCACTTGTAGATACGTTAAGTTTCCGATCCTGGCTGGAATTTCCCCAACAAGAAGATTGTGCGATAGAAACAGTGCCTGCAGGCTCTTCAGTTCTGTAATCTTCAATGGGATTTCACCAGAGAAACGATTGTGAGACAAATCAAGAAGAACAAGCCCGGATTTATCCGTTGTCTCTGCAACCTTGCTTGGAAGAGGACCAGACAAATCATTGCTACTCAAGTCCAACAGAAGAAGCTTCTCTGAAAACACAAGTCTTGGAGACATCTCATAAGTCAACTGATTGAATGAAAGGTTCAGATGTTGCATAGCTTGAAGTGAAGCAATACATGACGGTATGCCTCCAACCACAGAATTGTTAGCCAAATTCAAAACTCTAAGAGACTGCCCACAACTAGAGTAACAAGGCAAAGTACCTGTAAACTGGTTCGATCCAAGATTGAGAAACACCAAAGATTGGTGAAAATCACTAAGACTGCCAGATAAATCATTGTTCCCAAGATCCAAATACTTCAGAGATCTCGAGTACAACAAGCTTTCAGGAATCTCCCCATGAAATGAATTAAAACCCATATCTAGCTTCTCCAACTGCGTCGAGAAATTACCAATCCACCAAGGAATAACACCTCCCAAATCATTATTACCATTCAAAACAAGCTCCTTCAACTGCCCAAGCCTCATGAAGGTATCAGGCACCACACCCTGAAACCTATTGTGACCTAAATGTAGAGTCCTGAGAAAGCTAAGAGTGCCTAAACACACTGGTATTGGGCAACTAAAGTTGTTCTGGGACAAAACCAAATCTTGAAGAAATGGCAGCTTGCACAAACTGGGGTGAATTTGGCCGGACAAGTTCATATTAGTCAAGTTGATCGAAACCACTCTACCAGTCTGGTTCTGGCAAGTGATTCCAGTCCAGTTGGCACAATTAGACCCAACCCAGCTTGACAATCTCAGGCTAGGGTCTTGAACACCTGACCTAAACAGCAACATGGAAGCTCTATCTTCTGGGTCAAGATCAAGACTTTGAGAAAGGTTTGAGCATAAAACTACTAACAAAACCAGTAACTGTGCAACTAACATAAGATTACCAAAGGGTATAAACACTGATTCCCATTTGTGCCCCATGAGGAACAAATAGAGGGTTTTACAGAGTTAGGTAGATAAAGAAGTAACACCAAACCAATCACAGGTACGAAAAGCTAAAACCCATCATCACCAAGATGGTTTAGAATCCAAAATCTTGAACAAGCAGAAAGCAGAAGCTCAGTTACAGTAGCTAGACCTAGACCTAGATAGAACAGAGGTATAGTACTGAAGGCAAGAAGCTGAATTGGGAAGCATAAATTCTGGACTAGTGTCTAGTGTTCACAATCAGAAAAGTAAAGAATGGAATGTAGTAATGGGTTAAGAGATTAAGATAAAGATGGGAGAATCAGACTTACAGATGGAAATGAGGAGATTAAGCAGAGACGACTAGTGTGAATGAGTGCGAGAGTGAGAGAAGCAAAAAGGAAAAAGAATATGGAATTTGGGAAAGCTTCTTTTTCTCTTTTTTTTTTATAATGAGTGGGTGAGCTAGTCATCAATTAGATCCACAGGCAATTGAGATTTGGATCAGTTAATTGGTCCAGTGCTACTTTGGGTTGGGCTTGCTTATGAAACTGGACACACGTTCTTGTGTGGTCCAATTACACTGGGATGATATTTTGAGTAAATTATGGTTAGATTGGTTACCCGTCCTAACTAACAAAGTGCATAACTAATAAGTAAATGGCAATAATTACATGGTAAAACATCTCACACTCATAACGTCTTAAGGTTCTTCAGTCCACCAGATGAAATTTCACTTGATTGATGTGACAACATCATAGCCATCCGTTTTAATCAAACTCAAAAATCAAACTGAAATAAGTGGTTATGATGCTGTCACGTCAGCCAGATGAAATTTTACCCGATGGACTGAAGAATTTCCACATAACGCCTCATTTAGTTTAATCAAGACGACCTTCCTTAAAATTACCAGCTATGTTCACCTTCCAAGAATCTAAGTGATGCAACTCCAAAGGTAGAAAAAGATTTTTTTTCTAAACATAGTTGTTTCACTTCATCCGTAAATGTAAATCTAAAAATGATTGAGCCATATGTATTTGGTTAGTGATGAAACCAACACTTCATCTAAATAATACATTGGAAAGTGGACTAAAACGTTTTACATGATTGATCCAATTCTATTTCCCCCCTTTGTCATGTAACATCAATTTAGGTATCTTCATACATAAAGTTTGACTAGCTATATTTGCTTTAGATCTATTAGTCGACATTCACGAGATTAAAGATGTCAATATTCCAACAGAACCAGAACCTTGTCTACAGTGACGGATCCTTTAAGGGGCGGGAGAGAGTTGAAGCTCTCATGACAAATCTAAAATTAACCTGTAATTATGGTACAATTGCTATGCTTTTGGTATAATTACATATAATTATGGTATAATTTTTTTTCAAAGTATGATATAATTGCCTTTAAAATATGATCTAATTGTATAATTATGTTATAATTGCATTCTAATTATGTTATAATTATATATTTATTAATATTTACTACAAGAATTTGATATAGATTGGTCCCTTCGGAAATTTTAGCCCCTCCGGAATTTCGTTTGAAGTTCCGCCACTACTTATCTATGAGGGGGGTCAAAGATTAATGATAAAAAATTTAAATAATAAAAATAAATTATAATTATTGAATATGTTTTACAAAAGGAAATTATATTGTTTTCTTCATTTTCAAAGCTAATAAAATTCTCTTTTAAATGCTTCAATAATATTTTATAGTATATTATATGATATATTAAGTATATAACCAACATGTTTATCAATTTCTAAGAAGTAATTAAAGTAAAATTTCAATTTAAAATGGCTGTAATCATATATTTTAGTCTAAAATAACAGTATCTTTAACATTTAAATATTTTCAAAAGTTGTTATGAGAACCACAACCCTTTGCGGCCCATTAAAAGATACGTTATTGTCATTATCCTAAAGAAAAAATCTTGAGGATGAGTTTAAGATAAATGACATTATGGGCATATAAGGGAATGATATATTTTTGTTTGTTTCCTTTTTAGGTCATAAAGTAGGGATAAAGAATAATTGTATAGAAACAAACACTAAACTATATCAAAATTTTTGCTGAACTATATATAATTTTGATTAAATAGGGGAAAATTATTAAAATTAAGATAACATGTAAATTATAAATAGCAGCGACACCAGAGTCTCGCTCCCAAGTAAATCACTCCCATCCACAAAAAGCACCATTCAAGCTCTCGAAGACCAAGACACATACGCCGAGAGAAAGAAAGAAAGAAAGAAAGAAAGAAAGAAAGTCAGAAGCAAAGCTCAATCACTTTCCTCTTCTTGTGCTCAATCATCAATGGCCACTTCTCTTCTCTCTTGCTTTCTGAACACATTTCACAGATTACCCATCACCGGAATCCTCCTCCTCCTCATCTTCCTCCACTCCCTTTTCTAACCCTTTTCGATCTTCTTCATTCAGTTGTTTAATATATCTCCAATCCAAGATTAGTCTTTCAGGTAAATCTTTATTCCTTTTTAGTCAAAATATACCAATCAGTTTATTTAAACGTTAAGTTTTACATGGTGATTGAAATCTTGAATAACAGAAGGAAGGATTGGCAATGGCGTCGGTGTTTCTGTACCACGTGGTGGGTGATCTGACGGTCGGGAAGCCGGAGATGGTGGAGTTATGTGAGACGGAGTCGCTGGAGGCCGCGATCAGCGCTATTGGGGAATCGACAGAGTGTGGGATTTCGGTGTGGAAAAGGAAATCACATGTTGGGATTGAGACCAATGAGATGAGGCAGCAGAGGTTTGAGAAAATTTATATTTGGACGTTGCATTGGGGTATTTACAGGGCCGGAGCTAAGTGGAACGCGAAGCCAGCTTAAGTAGTTGAAAAATCAAACTTGGGTGTATAAGGAGTTAAGTTCCAGAAACTGTAGGTTATTTGGAATGCCACCATTGAGGTCTTAAATGTGATGTGGAATGTGTCATCTTCTCTTTCCTTCTGTTTATCTATTGATCAAGCACTGGCGTTTGTAGTACCTTTAGAATCTAATTTGATAACTAATTGGGATTAAAGGTCTCTTAGCTACTGGATTTAGAGTGTACAATATTGTTTTACATTTTTGATTTAGAGAAAGAAACAAGTATGGCTCCTTTAAGGCAATGTTTTAAATCTCTCTGCTAGGTTGATAGATGCACTGGAGATGATGAAGCATGGTGTAAAACGTCTTCTTGTTCGAAAGAGTGTCGTATGACAAGGCATGAGCAAGCGATTCTCAGTTCTCTATAATGGTAAGTGGCTCAAGAATGCCAATACTAGCGGCAGCAGCAATAATCTTGGTGCCAGTTCCAATCGGCCTTCCTCATCGTCCTCTACCAGTGCCCGCGACACATTTTTCTGTCTATCAAGAGAAGATGTTATACGGTTCCTTATTGGTTGCCTAGGTGCCCTAGTACCGCTTCATCTCTCTTCTATCTCCTCGGTTGGAGCTATCAACCCAAACTACAAGTGGATTGAAGCAACATCCGCAGCCATTGAAGCCAGTCAGAAACTTCCTGAAGACCCCAGTGCAATCACTGTCTGTTATCGAACCGTTGCAGGACGGTCAGTATAAGATTATCGGAGAGATCTCTGCCTCCAAACTATGGAAGTGTGATCACTTAGCAGCAGCATGGGCTTTAGCTAATCTCTCTGGTGGACAATTTGTAATGGGAGTTGAGGATAACATGTCGTCTAGGTCATTGAACAATTTTTCTGTTAATGAAGCTGCTGGGAATAACGCTGTAGCTAATGGCGGTGAGTCAACAAAACCAAAGAAATTCAGTAGCAGTATAGGTTACAACCCTGCAAACCAGAGCTTGGCAAGTAGAAGCATGTACAGGGGTAGAAGTGCACCTTTGACATGCAAGGTTACAAGTTCATTGGCTGCTGTCATGGCTCAGATGTTGTCTCACAGAGCAGCCCATGTCTGGGTAACTGAGGATGAAAGTGACGATGTTTTAGTTGGAGTCGTTGGTTATGCAGATATTATGGTTCCTGTCACCAAACAGCCGGCCTCCATTGTCCCTCCACCAGGTCGGTCTACTGAGCATTCTGGCATTGCTAATGATATCCACATTTGAATTAATTCATTTTTCTGGTTCTGAAGTATTTCGCAAGCCCTGGAAAAAATGAAGTATTTCTTAAGTTCTGTTTCCTGTATGTGTGGTAGAATGTACAAACAAGAGACTGGGATTGTGAGAACTTTGTTGCAATAATGGATAATGCATCTAGTGAATAATGCAGAAGCGTGAAATAAATTTGCTCAACCGTAACAAATTACACGGTTTTACTGTAAGTTCTGTAATTTGTAGTAGGGTAATATCATATGATAAAGTTTCAAAATATTAGTTCCATAGAAGTCTCGGAAGTTACAAAATCATTACACACACTGCGGTAGTCAAGTTCCATAGAAGTCTCGGAAGTTACAAAATCAATACAAAGTCTGACCATGACATCTCATCAGATTTGAATGCTCTACGCATGGAGGAGTTGGATTCCTCTTGTTTCCAAGCTCCCTCTTCTCAATCCTTGCCTAGCTATGCTCAATCGATTTACTGCAACAATGTCTGAGGATTTTGTTTTCATTGAAAACGATTGTACCTACTCTCAGGGCAAGCATGGCCTCAACGTCTCTTTTTCGGAGAAGGTCCACGACAAAGTGGATTTTGGATGGAGATGTTCTGCCATCATTAAGCTCATGGGTAAGCCGAACTCAACGAACTCCTTTGATTTTATTCTTAAAGGTCTGATGAGATGGATGCTTCTTCAGAGCTACATTATATTATTAAGGAAGATATGGAACCATGGATGCTGATGAATTATAGGAATAAGAAGAAGAATTTTAAGTTTGGTGGTCAGTCTAAGAGCCCTTCAAAAGGATCTAGATTTTCAATCCTTCAAGATGACACTACTATTGCTGATAATGAAGCTAAGACCATTCTTGACAATTCTACTCTCATTACCGGTTCTCCCATTGTTAAACTGTGGTCTAATCTCCAAATAAAGTTGAAGGATGTTCCTAAATCTGCCGAACCTGTTATTTCTAAGCCATTTTCTACTATTACCAAAGGCAGTAATCCCTCCACCAAGTCTGTTAAAGAATCATTGCACCTCTCTACTGCCGATCCCTCTTCTGATAAAAGAAAACCTATGTGTGATGTTTCCAACAAGTCGGCTGGTGGTTCTATTCCTAAATCCTCAATGCACTACTAAAGAAAGCTTAAGAGCTCTTCCTCCAAACAACAGTCTAGCATCTCCAAGAAGTTATCATTTGAAACTGTTGAGCCTATTTCATTTGGTGGGAGCCCTGCTGCTTTGTTTGGCCATTGCCCCCATGAGAATAAGGTTGAGGTATGTACTTTGAATGTTTCTGCTTCTACCGATGATAATGATATTTCCACAGTTACGGATGCTTCATCCAACGTTGCTGAAATGACTTTTGCCTCTAATAGCTTATTGTCTACTGATGAGAACCTACCTTCCACTAGTATGGAAGGTATGACTGTTTCCTAATCTGATTTATATCAGTCCCTCCTCTAATAGATTTTAATGTTTAAAGCCATTTTTTGGAATTCTAGAGGTGCTGGGAGTGATGGTTTTAAATTTGCAATTACAGATTTAATTAAATTCCATTATGTTGATATTGTGGCTATTTGTGAGCCAAGGATTCAGTTTGATAAAGTTAAAAATGATTTTGGACATATGAGTTTTCCTGACCATAGAATTTTTGAAGCTAGTGGTTTCTCTGGTGGTATATGGCTTCTGTGGGATAATAATAAAATTCAAGTTGATTTCGTGGATGATAGCTCCCAATTCATTGCTGTTAAAATTTCCATTCCTGGTAAGCCTACCTGGCTTTTTATTGTGATTTATGGCAGCCCTGATCATTCTATTAGAGCTACTTTGTGGCATCAGTTGGATAAGTTGATGCTTTCTACTAATCTCCCTTGCGCTTTTATAGGTGATTTCAATGAGCTTGTTTCTGCAGCTGATAAGAGTTCTGGTAACTACTCCGGTAGATTTGCTAGTCTTAGGGATTGGATTAACAGAAATGGTTTGGTTGATATGAGATTTCAGGGATCATGTTACACTATTGGACATAGGGTTTTGTTGTTTTGATTGGAGAACTATTTTTGCAGAGGCTTTATTAAACATCTTAGGACAAGATCGGATCATTGTCCTCTTCTTCTTCAGCTTCAATCAAATAATTTGGTGAATAAAATTTGGTGAATAGGAGTGCCATTCCTTTCAGATTTCAAGCAATGTGGACGAGTCATAATGAGTTTTCTGATTTTGTCTCTAAGTCTTGAAATTCGTTTGAAGGTGATTTTCAGCAAAAAGTGTCTTGTCCGAAAAATAACTTGAATTTTTCGGTGATTTTCTGATTAAGCCGTAATACCGCACAGTAACTTTATACTTTTGTTCATAACTTTCTCATACGAACTCCGATTTGAGCGTGCTACGTGTCCACGAACTCGTAACGACGCCCTCTACAACTTTCAAGAAGGAAGTTTTCCCAAATTCTTGACTTAACGAAAAGTCAACTTCACGATCATTGTACGGTTAAACGGTCACTTTAAATGGTAAAAGACCAAAGTAACCAACCGTAAAATAATTCTAGGATCGGGGTGTGACAATCCTCCCCACCTTATAAAAATTTCGTCCTCGAAATTTCTATACTCAAAGTCCAACACAGAGGGGGATAGTACCACTTAAAATAATAACATTGTTCTCCAATATCCACTTCCTTCTGAGAACTCTTCTGAGACGCCTCACGAAAAGCATTGTCAAAACCTAAACACCTGCTCTTTACGATCAACATCCTTACTGTTCCTCCTTGAAAGCCAATTTCCAGTACCAACCAGAAGTCTATTGACATAGGATGTAAGGTAGTAAACTTATTTACGTAACATGGACATACGTGACACTAGGTATCCATTAACTCTAAGGATACCCAACATATTCCTCAAACTCATGTAACCTTGTCACGTGTCACATCTAGCCAACGTAGCACTCCTTCCTACGTGGATGATAGCCTCCAATACTCCCTCATTTTCTGACACCCGACCACTCTTCTCGGGTCAAAACTAAAGCATAAGGTCTTACCGTGGATCACAATGATTTTCTCTTGAATCATTGATTAACTGAATCACCGAATTCTTACTGTACTTCATCTCATTTATGAGGTGGAATACGACACCGCCTATCACTGATCCACCATCTGTAATCCTCGTGAAAATCACTATTGTTCTTACGCTGAAAACATCCTTTGGCAACAATTCCCTGTTGCCTATACCGGATTATAACCATATCCTTGAAAATCCAACTGCACAACACAACAACTTCGATCAGTAACCAACCTCCTATCGCTACTCGTTTAGCCAAACAAACACCAACAACTGTCCTTACCAACCGCATGTGACGTTGTCACAATGCCGCTAATAATCATTCTGATTCCAATAACCACTCGCTTGTCGTGAGTATAATTTCTTCAAAAATACTCGTATTCTTTTGTTGAACTTTAGATATCAGCTCCCACATTCCCTATGCAGGTAATGATTACCACACCTGAGGAGTAGGGTTCGATGTCACTAATGGATTTTAAATCCTCTGATAACACAATACCACGTGGAGTCAAATCTACTGACAACAAGTCCACGAGAAAACCATGATGACTTGTGTTACACAAACCAGCACCTCATTTGAACAAGGCTCCCTGATCTGATTTACGCTTTATAGAAACCATTCTGTCAAGTTGTCCTGTTGTAGAGTAATTGTCTTCCCTTACTCTATCATTACTCAAACCACTTGCACACACAGGACATGAGTTGCCATGACTTTTAGCGTATTCCCAAAACCATAACCTTTACATCAGGGAGGTCCAAAAGCTCCTGACATCGAGGTCCACAATACTTACTCCTCGCATGAAGACAAATTGTCAGGCTTCACACTGCCTACAAAGCTATTCTGATCGGATAAATCTTGATTTTTACCAACAACCCCAAACATTAGAGTTGCTAACTCAATTATCACTTGTGGGGTTACAGCGTACTTTACAATTGGTAATACATCACCGTACTACTCATAGGTGAGGTGCCACTGACCTCCCTATCTCTTACCTTAACTTGGAATGACGCATAGTGCAGAACTTGCACTTCAACCATAACTGTGCGTCTAATAAACATTATCCATAACACAATCTGAAATAGACTTACCAATAAAAGAATTCCAGAACCTTACCCGCTCAACCAGGATATTTCCTTCATAGATGCCTCCATTACCAACTCGTCTGGTAATAACCGACAACTTCGGACATTTAACCAGATCAGACATCTACATAAAATTTAGTGCCACTGGTGCACACCCAAAGTAACCCCTGAGTAAAGCATCGGGAATTAATTCCACTCCGAACTTAACCACAATGATCACCGAGTATCCAGTTATCAAGGCACAACTTATCAAACACCATTCTCGCACTGGGCGTATCAACTTCACAGAGTCAACTCGCATAACTAGACAGTTTCTAACAAAATCTGTCCCCCATGCTCTGCAAGTTTACCAACCACCGCATCCTCTATTTGGTAGGATTCAGGATTCCCAATCACTTACCATTCTAATTGAAGAGGAAAAATAACTGCGTGCACCGAAAATCACATTACCACTCCAGATCCTATAATACAAGATCCACCGCCACACGTTAACATCCCCTCAGATCATAACTTAATCTGAACGTGGCTTAATCACTCCACGATTTCTAATAAGATGTCACTCCACTTAGCAACATACCTTACTGCTCTTAGTAACAAATATTACCACACTTGGACTCGTAAAACCTTCGAGTCATCAAAGGAACCCTTACCTAGTTTCACCGCACTTCATACTTACCGAAATGTAGAAAATTTTGAGGGTCACCTCCAATGACCTTTCTTGCTACTACTCTACACTCGTGGTGCCCAGAACTGCCGCTAGGTCAATAATTCCTAACAAGAAGAGTCACTACTCATATGACCAATGATCATAGCAACGCCAACAAAACTTTAATCCTCTTAGGATTTCCTTAAATTAACCTCAATAATTGATCCCCCAGATCTAATCCTCACTCCAATGATCATAATTGAGAATATTGTCTGTCACTGCAGTGGATGTAACTTATGACCCCAAACACGACTAAGTACACATTCGGTTACAATAATTGATTAACCCACAGCTAGTGAGTGCACTGATTCCCATGCCAACAAACTCAGTTAGTCACCCCTGGTGGAATCAAGTTTCATAACAGACAACTTTGGTTACAGGTTGAAGCTTGACCATCTACAACCTTCTCACTCCTATCCAACGATTCAGTAAATCTTGCCACACTGCTGTCACTACACCATTCCCGTGCATCTATCACAGCACGCAACCAACTACCTACTAACAACTTTTAACAATTTAACTAACCATCTTGAAAGTCGAAGCGTCTACCAATAACCCACTTCCGACCCGTTCTTAAACGGTTAGACCATTTAATTGACGTTTTGCACAAAACTATTGGCAAACGTCCTTCACCTCTGTCTTCACAGTATGGGACTCTCACAATACATTCTTGAAATATATGAATGTATCATTTCGACCACACACAGCTGCACAAAAACAAATTATGCCTTACATGTATGTGCTACCCAAATTTCAGCTTTACCACTTCCCTACACAGGAGGATACACGTGCTCCTGTGGGGTATTCCCATGTACAACTTCGGCCGTCGAAACAATACCGTTTGCACAACCACCGGTTCCTACACCACAATAATACAAAGTCAATCAAGACTCGTATCACTATCTCCGGTTCCCCAAGCATTCTTAGCCCATGACCCGGTAGCTTGTTGCCACTCCTATCATCTCCTTAAATTTCGAAACCATAAACCTTTAGCTACAAATCAAAACGCTCGCTTGATCTGTCACTGAACCCCAACACAGCCAACCTGGAGACTCCTTCACATGTGTACTAATTAGAATACCTTGACCATAGGTGGATAACTCACCTTATGGTTGACATGAGCCCCAAGATCCGGTGACACGATTTAATTTCAACCTTCACGATATTTGGCCCAATGACCATTGTCACCAACCAGTCAAATCATGCTTGGACTCACTAACAATCCAAATCTTTCTAGTACTCCAATCATGGGTGGCTGAAGCGAAGAGGATCTGGTCGTAGCTGACGACAACAATGTCCGTACCAAGGTGATCCAAACCATCAGTTTCAGTGGCTGTCCCTTCAGCATCAAGTGACCAACTAGCCTTTACTTCCTTAACATTCTCCAGTAGTGTCACATCATGGATTCGTCACCAAAAACAAGTCCGTTGATCCTAAAATGACTACACTTAGATCCCTGAGTCATTCTACTTCGACACATTCGCCAGTTCCTCTGGAACAACACTGAAAAAACGACAATCGACAAAATCTTGACAGTCGTCAAATCTTAATATTCATCTTCTCTGAATAATCGCGCTAGGCGACTTCAACTCTTTTTCCCATCGCAGGATGCAACCTCTTTCAATAACTCGTATGACTCTTCACTGCTAAGAGTCTCATAACACGAATACCCAGGCCTTGCCTTAGATTCCTACAACATTCCTGCCAACAACATGGCAGCCTTCTAGACATGAATTTACCGTTTCACCACCGAGCACTCACACCAAATGCTCAACCAACGTTAAACAACGCGAGTTTCCAGCTCGATCCCCAACTCAAATCTCCAATCTCAAATACTCATTGGGGGAAACTTATAAAAGTAACTACGTAACGAGCTTACCTTGTTCATTACAGGAGCTCTTTTTGAGGTCGGCGTACTGAGGCATAGTCTTGAAGATTCGAACGTTTATAGGACCACTCGGTCCATAAATTAACCAGAAAGTACTAAATCATATCCTTAATAAACACTAAGCGTCCAAAGCATAAAATGCCGATGGATCCGCCGCGGTCGGACCATCACTCTATAGACACTAAGTGATACTAAGTATATGAGGTAGTAACAGGAAACGATAACCTAATGCTCTGATACCAATTGTCAGGACCCACCCCGAGTTAAATCCCTTTAACTCGAAGTAAATCCTGCGGGGACCACCCCAAGGGAACTTCTTACCGAAACCCCCTTGAAATGGCCAACCCTTCCTACAATCCAACTCAGCACTTCCATGAGTATCTACAACAAACCCTAACTCATGAAGGTATCCTGCTCCCTAACCTACTTAATTAGCTATACTGGGTTAGTCAGAGCAGTCTACTAAGATGATTACCCTAAAGAATTTCAAGCAGCAACGGATTGATCGACTATGCCTCGACCCATGTACGCGCACGACCTCCGCTCGAGAACCCTGCACCACTGGGCATTTGAAAACGAAGGGCCCAGGGGAGAAACATTGAAAAACTGTCAGGGTGAGTGGACAAAAATAAAACTTAAAAGCTCTATTCCTCTAATGTTCTCCCTCTACTTTTTCTAAGGAAAATCCGCATGCAGGTAAAGCATAAACAATGCATTGGCTCAAAACATAAACAATTATGTGGGGTGTTAACCTCATCCACGAGAAAACCGACCTGCTCTATTCGGGAGGGTCTAATGACCAGCTACCACCGAAGAGGGTCCCCGACCTGCTCTATCCGAGAGGGTCTATTGACCAGCTCAACCGGAGAAGGTCCCTGACCTGCTCTACCCAGAAGATGGTACCCGCTCTAACTGGAGAGGGTCCATGCTAGCAAACAATCCTTATATCCTTTTCCCTTTTCCCTTTTTCAAAATCCCTTGAAAACCTGTAAAACCTGTAATACCTCGTGGAAACAATAAATCGAAAACCCCATTTAAAATCCGTGAGCCACATTTCTCCTTTAAAAACATCCCCCTCCATATTCCCAAAACGGTGATAATCAATAAAACCATACCCCGGGAAAAATCCTTTAAAATCACGGGATGGGTATGAACCTCTTTCCCGGTTTGTTGCCTTTAAAATCCTTAAATCCCCTTTTTCCCAAATCACCGTAAAACATACAAATAGAGGAAATTATATATATATGCAGGAGAAACCAATCAAGTATAAAGCATGCAATTTAATTTAAAACAAAGTCCACTCACAGTACTCCTCGCGACCTCCTTCCTGCTCGGAAAACTCCTCGAGCGAAACCGTCGAACTAGCCACGTAGTCGAGCCCGTCTCACTTTCATCCAGAGACTGTACAAATAAACCAATAAATTAGTCTCTCTATAGTTGACTTGGTCTTTTCCTAGTTTGACCAGGAATCCTATTTGACCACGTGTTGACCAAGTTCCTTTCTTATTAACAGCTTTACAACAATACGCTTACTTCCGATTATCCAACCGTAACAATCCGACTTTCTTTAATAATTCACTTGATAATAGGTTCACCCATAATAATTCGTGGAATTACTATGGACACCCATTAAACCACTTCACCAATACCTTAGGAGTCCTTAAAATAATCCTAAAACCTTAACCGGCAATAATCGATGGTCGGAATAATATTTAATTATCCGCCAATAATACTAACCTAGAACAATTCCAAAACCTAACCAAAACACCTCCAAAAATTACCAAATTTTAACCATAGACTCCTCACAATATGTACTAATTAATGAGCATGAAAAACTGCCCAAAAAGTGGCGGCACCGCCGCCAGCTCCACCACCGACGGCGGCCGCCGGCAGAAATTCCGGCTAAAATTCCGGCGACCTCGGATCGCCACCAAATTTTACCAGTAGCTTCGTCTCATCATTTGGGACAACTTCCTAGTTCAACTCGAAGGCCAATTCGGCCTCTAACTAGGTCAAAAACCCGATGAACAGTAGACCCCGAAAAATTACACTACCAAACTTCAAATCCTCAATTCTCCCTACACACTTCAAATCAAGCTACCAAATTCTAGGGGATTGTAGTACACCTAAAACCCATCCTAAACATATAAAGAACTCAACAATTGGTGATCTAGGGAGGGAGAAATTCAATCCCGAAAATCTACTGTACACACCAAGAACAAATCGGAATTTCTCCCGATTTACGGCGAGTTAGGTCGGAAAGCTTACCTAGGATTGAAGTAGACTCGGAGGCCGAGCTTTTGGGACCGGTGCGGTGGCCTGAGGTGGCCGGACGGCGGCGCTGTGGCGGCCGGAAGCTCCGGCAGCGATTCCCGTCGGGGGAGAGGAGAGAGAGCCGGGTGAAAAATCTGATTTTTCACCCCGGTAACTCCTATATATAGCCGTAATACCGCACAGTAACTTTATACTTTTGTTCATAACTTTCTCATACGAACTCCGATTTGAGCGTGCTACGTGTCCACGAACTCGTAACGACGCCCTCTACAACTTTCAAGAAGGAAGTTTTCCCAAATTCTTGACTTAACGAAAAGTCAACTTCACGATCATTGTACGGTTAAACGGTCACTTTAAATGGTAAAAGACCAAAGTAACCAACCGTAAAATAATTCTAGGATCGGGGGGTACAAGGAGTGGAAGAACGAGTTGTGGAGCCACTGTACTACGCATGGGAACACACGTTCTGGTACCCCTGTTGAGTTCCAGTTCAGAGAATACGAGTGGCGTTGAATCTGATTTCAGAATTCAACAGTCCTCATAAACAGGTAATTAAAAAAATTTCTTATATTGTTATTAATCAGTACGTTTTAAAATATTTTACTAATATTTTATTTTATTTTTCTTTTGTAGGCCATTTCTCGGGTGAATGCTCAGAACTGGTAACGCGACACAAGAAACCATCATGCCGATTCTAGACCGTTCGCATCGTTGATGGACGAGGCGGCTAGGGAACATCCAGAAGTCAACCGATATGTCTATACGTACGAGAAGACATATCTTGAAGCCTAGGAAAATATTGTAAGTCGTTTTACGTTTTCAAAATTTTTAAATTATATATATATATATATATATATATATATATATATATATTTCAAGATGTTAATTAATTATTTTTTCCTATCCAATTAGGCGAAGGTGAGGCAGGCTAATGACGAAGTGATGATTGCTATAGTGAGGGAGACATGACCAGACACGCAGGAGGAAGACATGTCTGAAGCCATGTTTCAGATCGACACTTCGGATCTCAGGGTTGGGGCGAGGATCATGGGCACAACATTTCCACCACAAGGAAATAACTTCTACTGCCGGGTCTAGGAAAGAAGGGCGAGGGGTACTAAAAACCACTGTCGGATTTCAAAAAAAACAGCCTCGACCAGCAGCAGAACGACTTTGCTAGATGGGGAAGTTCAGATGCTACGGGAACAGCAAGCCGCCCAGACAGCCTATACTGCCGCTTTACAGGAGTATAATGCGGCAGTATATGCCACCCAGCAGACACAACAGTAGCAGATGTTCAAGTACTTGCAAGAGTTTTCAACTGCCCAGCTTCAAGGACTTCCGGCTTCGCCCATGCCTACCCCTATTCCTCTACCTCAGCCGCTGCAACCTCCTCAACAGCAACCTCCTCCTGACGTAGATATAGATTTAGATGATATATATTTTATATAGTTTTATGGGTTTATGAACAATTTATAAATAATTTAATGAAAAACGTTTAGACCACTTTTGATGGTGTTGTTGGTTATATGAAATTGTTTGTGTAATTTGCAGCTTGCTTGGATGGTAATTTAGAAATTTTGTGATTTTTTTAGTATAAAAAGTACTATAACCGACTAAATTTACCATAATTCGTCGGCTATAGTATTTTTTTTTATTTTTTTTTAAGTTTTAGCCGACAAATTTACTATAATTCGTCGGTTATATTTTTTTTTCAATATTTAGCCGACAAATTATAGTAAATTTCGTCGGTTATAGTTATTTTTTTATTTTTTTATTAAATACTTTGGCCGACGAAAATATTTATATTTCGTCGGCCAAAGTCTTAGGTTAAGGCCGACGACAATTTATTTCGTCGGCTTTAGTCTTACTTTAGCTGACGAAAAATAAGTCGTCGGCTAAGTTTTAAACTATAGCCGACGACCACATTTATTTCGTCGACTAAAGTCATAACCGACGAGTCTTTGCCGACGACACTCGTCGGCTAAGAGCTTAGCTGACGAATTTGACTAACAGGCCGACAAAAATTTTTCGTCTGCTAAAGTGCTGATACCGGTAGTGATTGTTTTAAACTGGATGTGCTTATCCGTCTTGATCAATAAACTGAAGCTTCTCTATATCAAGAGGTTCACTCTTCAAGCACTTATCAAGCATTGTCTCTTTCTTCAACTAGACCTTGGCATTTTCAGATTCTTAAGACGCTATGAGGGGTCTCAGATAAACATATTGTAAACCCCTAGTCAACGACATCCTCTAATGCTCGTGTTGATTCCTCTCGGTTTCCCTGAAAAGTATGTTGTGCATACTACATACGGAGCTGGAAACAAGAAAGAGAATGAGAGGCCGAAAGAAATAGAAAAACACATTTCAATTGAGATAACACAAAGACAAGGATCAATTTAAAAACAACAAATTAACTTCAGAGCAAAATTACATATATCTGAAAACATAAAAACCTCAGTTTACATTCGTTCCCCTACCAAAAAAACTAATCTTAATATCACTATTACTGGAGCAAAACCTTATATCCATCAAAGTCAAATAAATAAAAGTCTCAAACAGCTCATAATATATTCATCAACGTAACAAACACTGACAAACCTACAACAAATTTCAGTATGCTCTAATTGACAAATCAGATTCTTAACTGCTCAGTACAAAGCCCTAAATCGAATCAAATTTCATCAAAAGTTACAGAATTCTAGGAACTATCCAGACTTGATCAAATGACACCCTCCAAACTTAATTTTGATGGCTCGGTGTCATCTACTAATGGTGTTGCGGTTGGTCTCATCATTAGAGATCACAACGACCTTCCTCTTGTTGTTGGTGTTAGGAATCTTGGAAATGTCTCTGTCCTTGTTGTAGAATCTGCTGCTCTCAAGGATAGTCTGTAAGCTGCTAAACGTTTTAATTACTAAAAGATTAGGGTGGAAGGAGACGTTGCCCTAATTATCAACTTTTGTTCAAGGAAAGTGTGTATCCCATGACGCATCAGATATTTTATCAGAGAGATTGTTCACCTTTCTGACAGCTTCAAACATATTGTTTTGCCACATGTACAGAGAGTAGCTTATTAGCTTATGTTATTGCTTCTTTTGGACATACTCTATACTCAGAAGATGTGATGGAATAGACTCTCTGGTTCTTATTTTTCTATTTACCGGTGAGATTCTCTTAATTTAGGGCTCCCTATCTGTGCGTTGTTGTAATTTCTTTTCAATCCAAAAAATAGCATTGTAAAACACGCGCAAATATTAGAATTAGATGAATATATAGACACGTGGGAGGTTATTATTGGTTTGCGATGTTGGCCAACATGAAAGGGAGGTACGAGTATGGTTAATGGACTCGGATCCTCTCATATTTCTGTGCTCATATCTCATAAAACAATCTTGACCATCCAAATTTAATCAACGGTTTAGATTTTGATATTTCATCTCTTCTCTCTTCCCAATCTCTTATCTCTCTCACAACTATACTCTTGCATGGACTCATGATACTCGATCATCTTTCTCGTCTCTCAGTTTCTCTTCCTCACATCTATACGCATAAATTAAGTTCTGTAGAGCTCTTGTCTCTCTTCCTCACATCTATACCCCATTTCATCTCTCTTCATTCTCATTCCCTTCCCCATAAACCCCACCTTGAAAATAGTGCATGATTTACACCTCCACCTCCATATTTGACCTCCCACTTTTGTTCCTTCAAAAATAATTTTTTCTAACGACCGATCTCCTTGGTTTGGGAGGATCAAGGCGCGGCTCGTTCCATCAATCAAGCTTAGAGTGGAATGGCTGGAGACTTGCCGAATCCGAGTTGAAGGGTCAGAACTTTGAGCAGGGTCGACCATCCAATCAGTCCATTTCTTCTGGTGGTGGAGACTAGCTCGGTATGCTGTGATTGGAAACTTAGGGTCTCGGTGGTGCCCTTTATGGCCTTGTTAGCTGTTTTAGTCAAAAGTTCATTTCGCTCGAGTATTGATTTTGTATTGCTGGGTTTGGTTTAGGCAGGTATACTTGAGATGTTATATATCTTGACTGTAAATTTTGATTTTATAACTTGATTGTGCTCTTACTATAGCAGGAAATTTTGATAGTAAATCTTGCCTTTGTCTATGGAGTTTGCTCTATATTTGTGTGCTTTCGTTGTTTAGAGGATTCTGAATTTTATTTACAGTAGCCTTGTGCTTCCTTTGAATGTTATTTTTTATTTATTTAATTAGACGAGATATTAGGAAAAGAAAAGAGATAGAAATAATATCTCAAAACCTAAAGCTAAAGACATCTGACTATTAATTGAACTTGAACGGTGAAGATTGTTTTATGAGGACAAATATGAGGAGAGGATCGGAGTCCTATGGTTAATGTCCTCCGACACACACAAATAAGACGATAGATTGACGAGAGAGAAACGCAGGAACCCCGTTTAACCAAATCTGACAGAATCATCGTATCTCACATATTCCCTGCAATCTCCCAGATTCTCAATATGAGCATGACCCAATTCGCTATGGTACTCTCTCTCAACTCAATTCAGCTTTACTATCTAGTTTGCTACTTTCAAACCCATGTTGTTTTTATATGAATTAAAGGTTAAAAATTTCGCAAGTTTAGTGCTTCTGGGGGTTAAATTTTTGTTCTTTTTCTAATGATTATGAAGCTTGTAGCCTTTCATCGATGCCCATCTATGTTTATATGCGAAATTTGATTTTGCTTGGGTAGTTTACAAGTAAAGAAACCTCCTTTTTGGTTCAGATAAACTCATGTTTCAGATGAATAGTTTCAAAGAACACCCTTTGAATTTTTATAGCATTTACGGTCATTGAAAAGGTAGTAAACTAATGACAGGAGTTGAAAGTACATATAGAGATTGAAACCGAAATCAAGTGTACACCTAAAACGCATAACCATGCCATCGTTACAATAGCTTTGAATTATGTATATCTGTCTATGCTTCCTCTGTGGGAGTTCATGCCTGAAGCTCTATATTTCATAATAAAATGCAGGTTGAGGAATTGGCATCTCTTGTCAAGGACAATCTTTATAGCAAGCATCTTATTCTCTCGGTGGAGGAGGCTTTGGTGGACTTTCTTCAGAGTGATACCAGGCATGTAAGACAACTGCTGAATGTTATTGCCACCGTCTTGTCCAGTTAGCTGTTAGTTTAGACATAAAACTGTGCGATTCTTAACACTATCATTTAGGAAGTTAGGAGTGTGCTGCAATTGTTACGTGTTTATCTCTGGGATTGGTTTATGCGTCATTAACTGTAAAGCTCTCTACTATAAGAGTTTTATTTTAGAAAGTCTTATAGTATTGTATAACCTGATTTAATCATGCATGTTCTATAGGTTAATGGGCATCTTGTTCTGTGTTTTCCATGTCTAATATAATATGTATTGGTAACTAAATATGTCTTACCCTCTTGTCTGTTTGTATCAGAACTTACGTAAGTCCTTCAATGTTAGCTGAAAGGGTAAAACCTTAAAAATCCTTGGTTTCGATTGCTCCGTAGCAGCTACATCAGCTTGTGGCTGTTACTGTTATCATCTTTGCTTCTGTTATTTGCAGTGATTTTGTTATCTGATGTGGATTTTAAACTTTGATCTAGAGGATCTCTTGAATCTTTTTATTTTTTTCGTACTCATTGTCTGATGAGAGTATTAATAAAAGCAATTCTGCCACACCTTCTGCAGTTCCGATGGAGTCTTGCAGTTGGAACCAATGAACTCATACCACCGTCGTCTCTTGCATCATCTTGCAGATATATTTGGGTACTTTTTTTTACCCCCCCCCATCATCTGATTGTTGATTTGTCGAATGTTTTGGATCACTTTCATCGTTGATTGCCAGATATATACTTTTGTTGTTTGGTGAATGTTTTAGCGCACATATTCCTGACTTTCATCAATGATAATGTGCCCTGTACTAGATTTTCCCATGAATCTGTTGGTGAAGGAGAGGAGCGACATTTAGTTTTGGAGCGATGCCCAGAGACATCAATGTATGTTAAGACTACCATAACCCCCATATTTCTTGTCTTAACTTGCTATATTTATTCTTGTTACAGATATTGGATCTTATGCCCCAGATATCATTACTGTGGCTTTAGCAGATATCTTGTATGTTGCCATCTTTTCAGATTTTGGGACCTCTATCTTGTGTCAAACTATTCCATGAATGAGTGTAGAAGTTAGAATCGCATTAGTTGGGCTGGTGCCTGTGTGGAGCAACGTATCAATACTACCAATATGGAAAGTATTACTTCCTGGGATGATTAGGTAGATTTTAAGAGCTAAATGGGAAATGTTGAATGAATCATCATGGTCTTTGATGTTTGACATGCAGGAAAAAATTCTCGTACGAGTGGTATAAGATATCCACACCTAACTATTTGTTTATTACGTGGAGTTATAACAGTGGTCTAGCTTGATTATTGTAGTTAATCTTTAGATATTGTCCTATGTCTCCTGGTCTATTTCTTTTGATAATCTGTGCATTTGGATTGCAGACCCTCCATCCTTGTCAGTGATATTTTGTGGCAGTATGATGAGCCTGAATCTCCAATGACTTCATACCTATTATTGAAGAGGTCAGAAGCCCCTCCAGGTAAAGAATTTGATCCTACCTTCTTCGTTTTTAAAGTTTTACTGGAATACATGATCATTAGGCCTCTTCGTTGTCATTCCATATCTTCTGAAATTGCCCTACTTAGTAGTAGCCTTCTCTACAGGTTCATCCGTTCATGTTAAACAAAGAAACTCTATGATTGTTTCATTATGAAAGCTGTATTATTGTCAAGTGATGTCTATGTTGAGGCAAACTTTCTGTTACAATTTTAGTGTTAAGGAAGAAATCTCCTCCACTTCAACATTCACTAGAGGAGAGAGAAGCAGCATATTTGGCAGCTCGTGAGCGAATATTTTCGAGGGATATGGGAGAAGTAAAGGAATCTGTCACTCAGAGGCAACGCACTGATCCTGTGGTTGCACGCCGGATGATAGCACATGCCCTTGGCAAAAGAATCAACCCACCAAGTCAGGAAGCCACTCATGAGGATTCCAATGCATCTAGAGGGCTGAGTGATGAAGTGAATTTTCAAGGCAAGGTTGAAGTTGAGACCAAATTGTTTGTGGAAGCATTTCAGCCAACCTTCACTCCTTTGGACCAAAATGTGAACTGTGGTGAGTTGAAAAAGAACAACCACATTTTGAGTGAATCATCCCCAACTCTAAGTGAAAGGAAGACAAAAGAAAAACAAGATGTCAACAGCGTATCTCATAATGGAAGAAAAGGAAATGGTGCAGATGAGGAAGACTTCAAAAGGGAACATTTGGGTGCAGCAAAGAGGATGTTTGCTCATGCCTTAGGAAGGCCCTCAGGGAAGAATGGTGTTTCATCAAAAGGCCATGAGGCAAAGCAGGCTAACTTGGAGTGAAGTTATGAACAGCGTATTGGTTATTGGGTTCGGTTACTCATGATACTCGGTGTACATCAACTGCAGTGTTGATGTCTCGTCAGTCGCACAACGGATTGTTTATGGCAGGGAATGATGGCGCGGATGATATCAATGGAGATGCATGGCAGGAAAACGATCGTTTTGGTACATGTTGGTTGCTCACTTGTATTGATGCAAAAGCACGATGATAATCCTCGTAGCAAGCTGATATCCGCAGATATTTGGGCAGCTATTCTTGTGAAAACGAAGTCGATTTATGTAGCTGAGATATTTTGGAAGATGGGGTTGTGGACTATACTTGATAAATTATTTTGGCGAAAATATTGGCATGAGCTTAATGAGTGTCATTTTGGTGTGATCAAGTACAATCTTTTGTGTCAAAGTTTCTCGTACTCACTTTTATGGGTTTCTTTTCTCTTCCTAATTCTATTTAAGATATTTTAAAGAGTGTTACTTCTGCTTCATGGGCTATAATATTTACTACCTTCAAACACGCGCTTCGCGCGTGTAGAAAGATTTTGTCCGTGCTTATAAAATATTTAGAAACTTTCTATGTTACTACCTATAACTTTCGGTAGATAATGTATCTCAACCTTAAGATTTACTAATCATATTAATTATATATTTATATTGAGATGTAGATAATTTAAATAACAAATCTATATACTATACATGTGAATTTTGTAGTTCGATCAATGTTATATAACAATTAATAAAAACTCTAATAAAAATTATACAATTGATTGAGATGACGTTAACACTGAATTTATATTAACAACCAAAATATCTAGAATTGCAAGTAAGGAACACCCATAAGTTCATGTCATAAGCTGAACTGATAAATAAATCAATATGGAAATTAATTGTTGTCCTAAACCTAAATTCACATATCAATATTCATATACATCGTCAAAATTACTAATTTAAAAAATTGATATATATATATATATATATATATATATAAACCGTTTAAGAAGATAATTAGAGAGTTGTTTCAGAATTTAAAAACAAGTGTCAGATACCTAGCAATGTTCATGCGCTAAATGTAAACACTCACGTTCTCCTGAGACGTGCATAGAAGAAAATATGTGAACATTTCCCTTTGAATCCTTGACTGAGTTCACCAAATTGACATACATTTGCCTCGTTACTACATCAGCATTTCTGTGCACCAAAAATTTGGTAGTGTTACGGCACATGCATGACTCCAGCATAAGAAGAGCTTTCTGGAACACTCCCCAGTTGGTTGATAACGAAATATGGTGAAGGAGGTAAAGAGGGCAGGTCATCTGGTTAGCTCGTGAACAGGATTACCGATATGTATGTGCAGGTGTGAACAAAATCCCAAAGCTCTACAGTGTCCATGTATGAGTTACCTAATCAATTCATCTAAAAGCATGCATGAATATTTCTAAAACACTAATCGAC
This sequence comes from Comarum palustre, assembly GCA_951800085.1. Classification (NCBI taxonomy): domain Eukaryota; kingdom Viridiplantae; phylum Streptophyta; class Magnoliopsida; order Rosales; family Rosaceae; genus Comarum; species Comarum palustre. Next base: position 19,626,037 of record OX637587.1, on the reverse strand, counting down.
TTGGTGGCCCCATGTTTCACAATCCTAAACCCTAAACCCTTTTCAAAACGCAGCTACTTCTTCTTTTTCTTCTTGTTCTTGACCTGGCAGGAAGAACGCACCCTCCTCAAGTTTTGATAGAAGTTCATGATAGAACCCTAAGTAAGAGAACCTACTAGTTCAAGGGGAATTCGAATTGGAGGCTGGGAGCACAACCATTTGTTTAGGTGAGTTCGAATTTGTTGATGCGATTACAAGTATTTCGAAGAAATTTTTCGTCGCTTAATTTCTGGACTTTAGCCGACGAATTTTTGGACCTTAGCAGACGAAATTTTATTAAATTTCGTCGTTTATAGCTATTATTTATTTTTTTTAAAACTTTAGCCGACGAATTACCCTAAAATTCGTCTGCTAAAGTTATTATTATTTTTATGTTATTATTAGTTTTTTATTTTTTAAACTTTAGCCGACGAATTTTAAGGTAATTCGTTGGCTATAGTTATTATTATTTTTTTTAACTTTAGTCGACGAATTTTATTAAAATTCGTTGGCTATAGTTATTTTATTTTTTTCTTTTTTAATTTCTTGTATTTTTGATTAAAATTTTTTACTTCTTTTTCGTTTTTACACCGGTGGTGGAGAATGACAAGAGGAGGAGGAGGAGAAGGAGAAGGTTAGGAGAGAGAGAGGAGGAGGAAGGAGAAGAATTTAGAGGAGGAGGAGAAGAATTTAGAGAAGGAGGAGGAAGGAAGAGGAGAGGATTTAGAGAAGGAGGAGAAGAATTTAGAGAATGAGGAGGAGGAGGAGAATTTTGAGAAGGAGGAGGAGGAGAATTTTGAGGAGAAGGAAAGGAGGTAGGAAGAGGAGAGGATTTAGAGAAGGAGGAGAAGAATTTAGAGAATGAGGAGGAGGAGGAGAATTTTGAGGAGGAGGAGGAGAATTTTGAGGAGAAGGAAAGGAGGTAGGATGAGGAGTGCGTTGTTGCCGCCGGAGTAGGATCAGAGGAGGAGGAGGAGGAGGAGAAAAATGAAAGATATAGAAAATAGTCAATAGTCAATCGGACACCGAAATATCCGTAGTGCAATTTTGTAACTAAAAGTTACTTTAACCGACGAAATTAGGGTATTTCGTCGGTTAAAGTTCACATACTATAGCCGACAAAAAAATCACTTTAGTCGACAAAAAATCTTTTTGTCGGCTAAAATTTAACTATAGCCGACGAAAAAATTAGTTTGGCTTACGAAAAAAAATTTCGTCGGCCTGTTTTGAGATATTTCTTCGGCTAAATGTTTTTTTCTGGTAGTGATTCTACCTCCTCTCCTCCTTCTCCTCCTCCTCCTCCTCTAAATCCTTCTCCTCCTCCTTCCTCCTCTAAATCCTTCTCCGCCTCTTTTCTCCTTTAAATCATTCTTCTTTTCCTTCCTTCTCCTCTAAATCCTTCTCCTTCTCCTCTCCCTCTCCTAGCCTTCTCCTCCTCCCCTAGCTCCTCTCTCCTCCTCTTAGCCTTGCTCCTCCTCTTCTCCGATCCTCCTCTTCTCCTCTGATCCTCCTCTTCTCCTCATTCTCTTCTCCTTATCCGCCACCAGTGTAAAAACGAAAAAGAAGCAAAAAAATTTAATCAAAAATAAAATAACTATAGCCAACAAATTTTAATAAAATTTATCGGCTAAAGTTAAAAAAAGAAAAAATAATAATAATAACTATAGCCGACGAATTTTATTAAAATTCGTCGGCTAAAGTTTAAAAAATAAAAATAAAATAAAAAAAATAATAACTTTTGCCGACGAATTTTATTAAAATTTTGTCGGCTAAGGTCCAAAAATTCGTCGGTTAAAGTCCAGAAATTAAGCGACGAAAAATTTCTTCGTCAGCTAAATAAATGACTTTAGCAGACGATGAGCAGTAATTTCGTCGGCTAAAGTCTTGGCCGACTGCTTTTCCCGACGACTTCTTAGCCGACGAAATTTAGGGTTTAGCCGCCGAAAAAATTTCGTCGGCTAAAGTAATTGTTCTGGTAGTGAGTTGACACTCATCTCTATATATAAAGCAGATGGGTGTTCAACTGTTCACATGAACAGTACTCCCTTCTGTCTGGCTTTTAGTTTTTCTCAGGTGTGGAAGTCCGCACTTTTTAATAAATGAGGATTTTTGCAGTTTGATCCACTTCTCGATCATGATTTCTCATCTTAACCGTTCACAATGTAGATATATGTGAGTAGATCATCTCTACAAAATTTCATTTAATTTGGAGATCGTTAAGGTATTCAAATATGTGTTTTAGAACGAAAAAAACTAACAGTTCCGATTGAACAATTTTATTACGTTAATAGTTTTGATTCATTTTGGATGTCTTAATGATCTCCAAATTTGATGAAATTTTGTAGAGATGATCTGCTCACATATATCTACATTGTGAACGGTTAAGATGAGAAATAATTATCGAAAAATGGGATAAAATTGCAAAAGTCCGCATTTTAAAAAAAATGAGGACCTCTGCACCGGAAAGCCACACACACACACATATATATATATATATATATATATTCAGTTTTGCCAATCAATTTAATTTGTGATTAAATCTAATAGGTTTCAAAGACATATTAACAAATATATGACCAAATCTCGAACACATTGGATTTAAGGTTTAAGGGTTAGAGATTTAGGATTTAGGAGTTCGGATTTAAGGTAAACATAACAAATATATGGCCAAATCTCAAACACATTGAATTTAAGGTTTAAGGGTTATGGATTTAGGGTTTAGGGGTTTAGAGTTAGGAGTTCAATTTAAGATTTATGAGTTACGCTATTTTATTTGAGTTTCAAAGAGTTGTACAATATTAACCGAATTAACAAAAATGCACTTCAGCTAGACAACCAATATCAGGGCTAACTCCATCTCAATTAAATGAGTTTATTTTTATTTGAGTTTTCAGAGAGTTGTTACACAATATTGATCGAACTATCGAAAATTACATAACAATAAATTTGTCTAACAAAAACACATTTCGGCACGCGCATAGCGCGTGCGTGAAGGTTAGTCTCATTAATTTAAGATACTGTATTTTATTGTCCATAGGACTATTCGTTTCATGGGCACTAATTTGACGTGGTGACATATATTCACTCTTCATCAGGTAATGTGGATGGAGAAGGGGCCGTCTTGGCTGAGCTTTCAATTTCAAGCAGGGTTAGGGAATCTACTGACGCTAAGATATCTTCTGAGGACATCCATTCCAATGGGGTTAGAGACTTTCATTTATGCTATTCTGACAAATTTAATATATCTGGTTTAACGCTTGCTAAACATCTGGTGAAAAGTGATGTAACGAGTTGCTATTGCATTGTTAGAATTAGAACAATGCCTGCTGGGATAGGGTTAATAGTTGCCTGGTATTTGTGCTAATCACTAATTAAAGCTTTCAACTATCCAACTAAAACAAAAACAAAAGCATGTAATAAACACTGAACAAAACAATACATCAACCACAAGTGAACATCAAAATTAGGGGTTAATTCAAATTCACAAAAATTTGCTGCCAAAAGGAAGATGATAGAAATTAGGTTCAAATCTAAGTAATCTAATCATACTGATGACTTCAAAGTATCACTCTAGAAGAACCTCCTCTTGCGTACTGATGACTTCCTCTACTTCGACTTCTCTGGCTTCATACTCCTCTTCTTCATCACTCACTTCTCCATCCCTGAGCCTCTGCCTCTCTAACTTTTCCTCTTCATACAAGCGCTTCCATTCAGCCACCCACTTATCCCATTCTTCCTTCAACTCTCTTCTCTTTGCACGCTCCTGCTCGCTCAATTGTTTTTCCACATCATTATCCTCGAGCTCGTATCTTTTGCTATACTTCTTCAAATTCTTTGCAATCTCCTCTTCTTGCTCAGGAGTCAGGAAAGATGCTGGCCTTGGACGCCACAAAAACTGCCACAGGCAACAAGGAATACCATTAGAATAGGCCTAATTTATATATATTTTCTTCATACTAAAGATATATGTTCATCAAACTAAACATGCTTTGGATGGCAGAATCAAACAGATCGATTGACCAAATCTTTAAAATGGCATTACCTGAAAGAAATGATCCTTCAGTACCCGATAGAGTAGCTTGCCATTGAAGGTCCATATGATGTAACCATTCTCCATCTCATGAACTGAAGTAACTGCAGTAGCAACATATCTGAGGATGGAAAAGTAACAGATCAGAACCAGATATATAAGAGCACTTCTATAAAATGCACAACAAAACAAATAAACCAATGCTGTAGGAATGTCTTGATATTACCTTCAGAACCAGATATATAAGAGCACTTTTATAAAATGCACAACAAAACAAATAAACCAATGTTGTAGGAATGTCTTGATATTACCTTCCAGTTGGATCCCATTCAATATCTGTTGCCATAAAGTGCTCTTGTGTCGCCATGGTTTCTTGCTCATCCACATTGTAAAATTCCAACTGCCCATTCAATCCTTTCAATCCTGCAAGTATTATGAAGTGCCCTGAAGGTGACCAGGAAAGAGCATTCGCCTGCTTGCCTTTGAGAGTAATGAGCTTTGACACACGGCCTGTATTGTGAGCAGAACGCATTGAGTAGAAGCTTATATCAGGCCTTGGAGTGTCACCATGAATAATTGCAAATCTATGTCCCTTGGGCTCCCAAGCAAATGCAATGATCTTGTCATTTTTATTCTCAAGCTCTAAGACTTCAATGGGGATGTCTCGCTCTTTGATACGGAAAAGTTCAAATCCTGTATATGTACTTTTCTTTGTTTTCGTATAGCGATCAACTTTAACAGCAAGATACTCTCCATTGCTTTGCCAGTACATCTTGCAATCACTTACACTGAAAAGATTCTTCTGCCTCAACTCCTCTTTACTAGGAATTTGAACAAGGCTTACCTATTTGTATCATGTGAAGGCCTTAGTTAGACTATACTGAGTACAACAGGCAAAGCTTGAAAAAAAAATATATTGAAGCATAGCCAGATAACTACTCACCCTGGCAGGTTGGTTCCCACCACCCAATTCCGGAAAAAAGAGAGCAAGAATTGAATCAGTTGGCGACCAACTGAAGTCCATGACATTCTCAACCTTAATAGACTTCTTGTCCACCAGTGAAAACGTTTCTGTCTCATAAACAGATATAGCACTCTTTCCCATTCTGGCAAAGTATTTATCATCTTTTCCTCCACCCCATCTGCAAAGATAACAAACAAAATCCATTAAAATATTGATGTCAATCAACATCACATTGTTTGCTACTAAGCACAAGAACATTACTTGAAGACGGGCCAAGACACGCCCGAAACACCTCCAGATCCTCCAATTGCAAAATCATCCGGAGTTCCCTTAAAATCTCTCATGACCTTTCCAGTTCTCACGTCAAATATGTCTATAACAACCCTCTGTATGACAAGTACATACATTAGACATAGCAACAGAGGAAAAATATAACAAAAGTGATGAATCCAAAAGAACACACATTAGTATCACGGGGATTGGTGGCTTCATGGCTGCTGTATGTCACCAAATATTTCTCACCAGGGGAAAAATCAATCAGCCTAACCTGCAGTTGGTAATTGCAGCTAAACAGTTAGAAATAACTAATTAAACTATAAAATAACTACAAGGTTATAAATCAGGAAATCAATAGCAACCTGTGGATGGGCATAACGCATTAGTCGTTTAAACTCGTTGGTGGCACCTCCCCAAACCGCAGCACCCTGTCTGTGTACAGTTGCCAAATAAGTCCCCATGGGTGACCATTGCACAAAGCTTTCAGTCCAGTACTGCAAGCAAAAACGATCATTCACTATCAAAATGTTGACACAACACAGACAGGGCATATAGTAGGAGATGACAAAGGAAGAGAATAATAAAACGCTGAGATAAATCACACACTCACTTGGCGCTTGTAAACAAAATCAGGCTTCAATTGTCGTGCATCATTCCAATAAACTTCAGTTTCATTACCAGCACGGATGACAAACTGATCACGGCCTTTTACATCAGTGAGCCAATTTTGAAGGTTTTCCTGTAAATAATTTGAAACAATGTTACTTCTTCCCCCCCCCCATAGCCAAAAAGTGAATGTAAAAATAAATACAAAACTAACAATAAGGTCTACAACGTTCATCTATCATCAGAGTTAATCATCCAGGTGACAAGGAAAAAATTATGTTTTTAAAGTTCCACACAAAATTATTCATGACTCGATCAAGTTAAGTAACATACAGAGCACAATAAGTACTATAATCTGATAACCAACAATGCCAGGAATGCAGGAACATATGAGATCAAAGTACAATTGCAAATACCCCAGGAGTATACGGCGTAGTTTCAGGAGGAGCCCACTGATCAGGAACCTTCATGAACCTACTGAAGTCATCAAACATGTTCACAGCAAAAATGTGCGACCTATCAAGCTTGTACCCCTGAGTCTTCTCCTTGGCGAGCTCAGCTTCCTGCAATTCCAACAACACACATCACCCTATTATCGAAAATGCCTCATTTAAAATTGACAATGCACATCATTTCGACCGCATACAAACACAATACCTGAGGAGTATTGAACTCGATGAAGCAGTATCCCATAGTCTTATTCGTTTCGGGCTCGAGAGGCATCCAGAAACCATCTTCCCTGATCACACCAAGCTGACTGTAGATTTTGCGAATCACATTCTCCAGCTTCTCGAACTTCTCAATCGGCACCACCGGCAGGTTATCGACGACGATAATGTTGCCGAATCCGGACTCCATCTCCGAATTCACATCGTTGCCGACGTCCTCGTCGTCGCTGCAAACCAATCACAAATCAGTTCATCCATTAAAACCGATTCAAATCAAATTTGTTGAGATTGGATTTAGCCGGAGCTAGGGTTAGGGTTATTACCTTACTATCCCCCAGGTCTCTCCGGGAGGGAGACGGATTGAGTTGTAGTCTAGTTGCGAGAGATCGATTCCGAGACGCGCCGCCGTCGCCTCTGTCTCGCGCATCAGCATGACGTCCGCCATGATTTACTTTCTTCAGAGAGAGAGAGAGAGAGAGGCGCCTCCGCTTTTTGCAGAATGAGATAAGAGTGTGCGCGGCGTTAGGGTTTCAGTGTTTGGAAGCTAAAGAGGTCACAGGTTATACCTGTTTGGGTTCCGGGTCGGATTGTTTTAGACCCGTTTTGATTTGTACGGTCATGATAGTAACGATTGAACGGTCTTTAGCTTTATCTCACTAATTCTTGTGAAATTAATACTCACATATTCAATCGATTTTCTTCTTAGTTTGCACAATATTGAGACAAATAAGGTAAGTGAGCCGAGATTTGTATTCTAAATTAGGATAATTACATATAAGGAACCAACTAAATTTACAAGCACAAAAATCTCACTTTCATAATTTGTTATTCAAATTACCCCATGAACACAAACCTAAAACTTATTCCATCCGGCCTGATGCAACCTTCTAACCATCCTCTCTTCCACCTTCATATTTTTCAGATCTTCTCTCTCTCAAGAAACTCAAAGGTTGACGCAGATGAAAGGGCTCGACGTCTGATGACAAAGTTGACGGCGCTCGACGACGACAAGATCGCATGGCCTTTGTCCTCCAATGTCTGGATTCGAGTGACTTTGATTCGGAAAGGATCATGTCTCGACCACGGGGTTGATGCCCGGATCACTCCACATCTGTCCTTCGATGTTGTATCTCGTACAACGTCAAGCTCTTAGATCAAGTTATGGAAAGGTGTTACGATTGTCACGCCCCGACCCAAGTTTACATACATAAACCTGGGTTAGGACGTGCGGGGCTCATCCTAAAAGAGATTTACTCGAAACCCCCCTTGAGAAAAGATAACCCTTTTTCCAAACCAAATTCAAATAGTCCAAACAATACCGGAATAGACCTCACAGTCGGAGGTTATCTCGATTTCCGCATTTGGATCTCAAACCAAACATTTTAGAGGACCTAGGGTTCTAAAATTATTTGTGACTGCACCCGAATCCCGGTCAGACTGCCAACATACCCTATGCTCAGGGATCAAGCCACACGTAGCTCTTATTTTTAATTTACGTTCTAACCGGGCGAATCTCGTTTTTTCTATACATATCGGTTGAACTCTTAGTATGGATAACACACCTAATTCATAACCGGAGTTTAAACTCTCTACTAAGGTAATCACTAACCAACTATATATCGGGATTAATCTTAACATTCAACCAATCGGATCCACGACATCCAAACATGCAAGCACAAAAATATACGATAAAGACAACCACGTGTATATATATACACGTGGTTGTCTTTATCGTGTGTGTGTATATATATATTCCCCCAATGGGCACCCTTGTAATTAACTTGAACTGTCAGAGACATTTAAGAAATTTCAACTTTAGTGGTAAATCCCGCTGCGTCAACTACCGCCACATGGTAAATCCACAACACTTGGTCAATCAATAAATACCTACAATTCTGTAATCGACCTTAGTTATCACACGACGGTAATAATGACTCAATTAGACTGAACGTCACACTAAACGATAAACGATAACCGAAACTGGAAAATTACATATCCATGCGCTCGTATTGATGAGTACATGATTCTGGGACAAATCACTGCCCCTGAGGATGTCAGACACGCCGCCACAGGCGGCTGCGCGTGTGCCCCACGCACCACCACACTCCAACTGGTCAACTTCACTCAAAAACTACCTTCATGCAACCACAACAGCCCTAGGAAGCCTATAGGAACAACCAGAACTCCTAGAACTACCAGACGTGCCCACACGCGCAACCACAGCCAGCGGCGCGTGGGTGTCACGCGTCTCCACCCAAAATATCAAATTTCAACAAACTCATAACATGAAAGTTGTAAATCACAGCAAGGGGAGTAACTTTAATACCTGAGGTTTAGATCAACTCGGCAGGGACGTGGCCCAGAACTGCCCCGAAGGGTCTGCCTCCTCCTCAGACGCTCCTGTCGCAGTGTTGAGCTTCAACACCCCCGGATGACCGCTCAGAACGCCTTGGGCGTCCTTTCTGGGCTGGTTTCATGTCTCGCTGCCGCCCCACGCCGGAGAACTAGTCGAGTCGAAAACAGGGTTTCGACGCCGTACTGTTCAAGCTTGGATGCGTTGATCCAGACCGAGTTGGACCATGCCACCACCATAGGGAGGCTCGCACGGAGGAGAGGAAGAGACCCCGACTGGTCTCGACTTCTTCGGTGGCCAGAGCTCGCCGTAAAAGTCGGGTCGGGTCGGCCGGGTTCGGGTCGGGTCAATTTAAATTTTTGGATAATAAAGGAACGTGCACGCGTGGAATGGGAGAAGAAAAATGGAATATTTCCATTTTTGGAAATTCACCCTTTCTATTTATATACTTTCTAAAAAGAGAAACCAACTTTTGTTGACCATAACTTTCTCACACAGTATCCGATTCACACATGTCGCGTGTCCACGGACTATGCATATTGTTAATTTGAATAGATATAGATTTCATTATAATGGACGAGCATACTTCCTTTATATGTTGTAGAACCTTAAAAGCTATGATTTTAAACATTATGATTTTGCTGTATTGAACAAATTAACATTTGAGATGTTATTCATTGTCATTTGTAATATATCCGGCGGCAAGGCGTGGGTAAACTGTCTAGTAAGATTACTATATCCTAGAATACTGGGTCGTATTGTCCATGGTTAAACACAGTATATTTTTTTCCTGACCAATCATCAACGGAAAATACTCTCCATGCACAAAGCTATTTGAGCCTTTCTGGTTTCGTTATATAAGTGCACAAACCTCTTTCACTACAAAACCATACCTGTACAAAGGACACAGACAAAGTAGCTCTAGAACAATGGCAAGCCTCATCACCAAACTTGGAGCAATTGCAAGAACTCCAACTTCTAGGATCTTTTCGAGACGTTGTCTGGTAAAACTTATGTTGCATTTGTTGGTTTTGATCTGAATCCTTTCATGTTAGAGATGATATAATGCTCGGTTTGGTGAATGTGTATATCACAGGGGGGTTCACAACATGGAGGAAGAGACGCCCTGCAACAAGGAGCAAATGAAGTTAGGAATACTGGTGAACAGGTAAATCTTTTAACCATAGACATATCCATATTTTCTATTTGTAAGAATTATGGATGTTATCATTGCGTGTATGTTTTGTGTGTGATAAGTGAGTGTGGATGAATGAATGCAGATGGCAAATCAGGCCAGTGATATGGCTGGAAAGATCTCTGCAACAGCACAAAATGTGAGCGAGAAGGCAAAGCAGACAGTGCAGGATGCTTGGGGCACAGCTAAGGACACTGCACAGAAGGCCGCCGATAATGTCATGGGGAAGGCACAAGAAGGAAAGGAGTCTGTCATGGGAAAGGCACAAGAATCAAAGGAGTTCGTTAAAGAAAATGCAGAGCAGGTCAAGAAGAGCATGAACACCAAGGGTCCTATCAATTAACCCACCTTCATCGTCAGTTCTCCTCCTGTCCATCGATCAACCTTTGTACCTGAAAGTTTTGTTATATCTATTACTCTACCCATATCCACTGTTGGGATATAAAACAATGGTTCCTTTCTCTACTGAGGAAGTGATTAGTTCGCTGTCATGTTTATGATGCATCACATGTAAAAGGCTAGGAAACAAAGTGTCAATAAATCCTTGCTTCAGATATGTTAAAAAGAAAGTTACAATTTAACTGCTGAAAATAAATATGAGTGTTTAGTTTCATGATCAGAAGCCAAAAAAGAGTACAGAGACTCTGCACAAGAAATCAAAGAGACAGAGCAGCTAAAAACTTACACGACCTGAACTTGATATTCTCATAATTACCAAAGAGCAACAAAAGTTACAAAGCACTCATATTACAGGAGATTTATTTATCACATATTTTCAAGCAAACCATGCAAGAGATTTATATATGACTGGAATTGCATTAATAAAAACTGCAAATATTCACCAAAACATCATCTGAAAAATCATTAGCGTTTCATCATAGGTACAAACTTAGGAATCAAGGTGTTTCTCAAAACCATAGGCAAAAACTAACAGAAGCTAAAATAGTTTTCATTCTCCCATCTCAATGTCTTTATGAGGGTTTGCTGCTTCTTTAACATCAACAGTGAAAATATGTTCTTCATCACACCCCAAATATGAATCACACATGAAATACAGCATATATGTATTCTTTCCAGCTTCTGCAGGAGCTAAAAATCTAAGCTGGATCTTTGCCTTCTTTAGCAGCAGCGGAACTTTCTTGATTGCAAGCAGTGAGATAGTCTTGGTATCCCCCACTAATAGCCACCACCCCTCTTCTTTGGTCCTGGGATACCTCAGCGCATCAACAGAGCCGCCAACCTGTTCACGGACCATATCAACTTGCAAAGTGATGTCCTCCCCAGCTCTTACATTCTCGCTCTCCAACACCTTAAATGTCATATCATTATCAATGCTGGGAAATCGTTTGCAAAATTTCTCAATATCCTCCAACTGTATATCTGACATCTGGAGTAGTTCCTTTAGTTTTCGCCTCTCATCAAACTCCATGTCTACTAAATCAGATACCCTCTCTATATTCTTCCCAGGACACTCTTGGCATCTCGCTGCCAGCTCCCTTGTGAAGTGAGGAAGCATCGAGTCACGATCCCACATCCCCTGGCTGACTTCCATTGCTAAAAGAGAAAGTTTTAGCCATCCATTACTGGCAATGACATCAGCCATTGCCTGAAGCAACCTACTTGCAGAAAGGAGAACCTCACGCTGGTCCATTGATAGGTTCCCAGGCACACGATGCCTTGCAAAATGAGCCTGAAGAAGAACATTTGCTTTTACATGGGGATTTGTGCAGTTAGGATTCTCAAAGGAAAATCTCTGGTGGTTAATCAACCTTCGGATCACCTCTTCCTCTCCAGTTCGTATGGAAAGCTGTGAAAACTCTAAAGCATGAGCTAGAATCTCAAGAAGACCGTTCAACTTCATTGTTGAAGTTAAGGAAGAACTGAAACGCTCCATTGTAGAATAGCTGATAATATAATACGAAGCTATTATCCCAAGATTCAAGGCAGAAACGTCTGTCCTCGATAGCAACACACATGCTTGTTTCCAGGTCACTCAGTATATTCTCAATAAGCTCTGAAAGGTACTCAGAAATATTATAATAGTTGGGATTTTGTGTGAGCCTCTTGTAGAAAAAGGTCCATGTAAGGTAATTGAGAGCCCCTTCATGGTTCCTGATTACTTGAGCTACAACTTCTGTATTTCTGGTACTGGGTGCACACCGGGAGGAAAATTGAAAAGGCCATGAGAGGTAGCACAATACGAATACGAATCTTGTTATCCTCCAAAATTGAGGATACAAAGATTCGTATTCGTATTGCATACCTGTCTTGTTATCCTCCAAAATTGACAGCGCTACAATACGAATCTTGTTCTCAAGTTCTTGCCATGCATCTCATCCTAGAGACTATTACCTCCAGTGTGTGACCACCAATCAAGTGTAGTTCATCTATAATAAAAGACTAACTTGTTGAACATGCGACCTTGGTTACCATTGCCGAGATAAAGCATCCCATTTCTCTGGAGTACTGATGATAATCTGCCCTTTTCAAGTAGCTTTAAATCTGTAGCTGTTTCCCCTGTTAATAATTCAACATGCAGATTAAGACCATGTGGCCCAAACTTCTTTTGCCAGTCAGTGTGCCTTTCCTTGGCAAGACCTTCAACAGGGGCAATATACACAACGTGCATTCCACTTTCAGAGGCCTTTTGATGATTCCTCAATACCGCAAACTCTGCACATATGGTCTTGCCACTCCCTGTTGGTGCAGCAACCAAGGCATTGTCATCAGAATTATACAAAACATTGAAGACCTGAGTCTGGACAGGATTGAACTGCTTGAAATCTTGCTACAAAGATTCATATAACGGATTCCTCAATGCGGTCACAGGAAGTGATTGTAGGTCCAATAACTCTGTTGGTGGAGGATACTTTTCAGGTAAGATGAGGTGTCTGAAAGACACAGGTAAAACAGTCTGCGACCCAAGCCACCTATCAGATACAACACGAATGAAGTAATGAGGTGGGAGGGGTTCGTAAATTTGAACAGTGAAGTTCAAAGTATGATCCTCATCAATATACTGCTTCTTCAGCAAAAAATATTCATGATGAGGAATATGTTCCCCATCATTATCCTCCACTAGTACCCAAAATGGCTCCACGTAGCCATGAACTTTGTCCTCCCATTGAAAGTCAGGTGTTATAGTAAGCTCAACCCTCAGTACAGTTCGAGTAATTGGCTGCACATGTGCTAGTGTGCTACAAGGTTTAATTTGGGGAACTGGTGGATGAACTTATGAAGTGTTCTTCCCATCTTTGGCATCTTTATAAGCTCCTCCTGTGAAGAGAGGTCATAATACCTTTCCCAGGCCAAATTCTTCTTCTCCAACTTCACTAACATATCTTTTGGTATTCCATGGAACTGGCGAAGTGGTGTTTGGACGCTCCACATCCTCTTGCTAACCATTTTACACAAGTTCAAAGTCTTGTCTGCAAGTTGAGCCCATCCACGTTTCAAAGCGACCTCGAAAAGAGCCCGTACTAGACGTTTAGCACTCTGACCAAGAGAAATCAAAGAGACAAATGAATAAAAACTAAAAAAAAGCAAACAGATCCAATTGAAGTAAAACTGTAAGATTATGCTAAACTAGCAGCAACTCAAAATAGGACAGAAAGGAAAAAGGGCAAGTCAAATAGTGCATACCTGTGTAATGTAAACCATATCCTTCAAACTTCAGCTGTGAAATAAATGCTTGCAGCAGAACATTAATCTTGCAACTGGGATCTTCCAAGCTCTCCTTGACCGGGATAGGAACACGTTCCAATAGTTTTACTAGCTCCATCTTTTCATCCTGCCGCACAGTGACGTACTTAAACTCTTCACTGAGTGAGAACAATCGATAAAGATCAATATCCCCCTTAGTTGGCTTTAAATGCTCATTATATGTCGATATTGTCCCGTGAGTAGTAATGGCTAGCAATGCGACCCAAGTCCGTGGACTGGAAATATCCACTTCTATCATACTTGATCAAATTGTTCTTCTCTAGGATGGTTGCAGCAGAATGGATCTGTGGAAGTAAAAATTAACTACATGAGAATCCATAAGAGATACAAAACACATGAAAACAATTACTGCAAATGCCATACATCTAGAATAATTAACAGCAGCCAGAATCACCAGATACAACCAGCAAGACCATAAATCAATAAACTTCAATTGATAATAATTTGAAAATATCAGGAGTATAACATTTAAGAAGCAAAAGTATATCAAGGACCGAAAATCATTGAAATGGTGAACCCGTATGGACTGAAATGCTATCTAATAAAATTGGTTAATAAAGAACTCCTAATATCATTATTTAACATACCTAACCTCCTAATTTTTGTAGTCTATCAGTGATCCCCCTGTGCATGGTAAACCCATGGGATTGGTATGCACATGTTGGTGCAGAACGAATTCCTAATACTTGTTGTGTCAATACCAAGACACCTAATGCCTTGTCTATCAGTGACCCCATGTGCATAATAAATCCATTTTCATTGTCCTAGTAATTAAAAGGATAACTAATATGGCTACAACAATCAAATGCAAGCAAAAAAAATCTATATAAGATAGTAAGAAAGTAAAATGTTAATGTAGTGATGCTTACCAGATCAACTCGCCTCTTCTCCAGTGTAGGATCTCTGGTGAGAACATTAGCTTCCAAACCATAGAGCACAGGATTCTTTGACATGCGAATGTACAGGCAAGTGTATTCCAAACAGTCACAAGCATCTTTGGCATTTTGAACAGTACCAAGAAAAATTTCAGCATTCAACTGATCTGCCAATCTGGTCACAAATTGACTTTCAATAAAAAGTTATTGGTTCATCATGGAAATATAGTACTGCAGTTCAGTGTGCCATGTAATGATTATCCCTTCTCCATATGAATCATACTGAGGTCTTCCTGCACGACCCAACATCTGCATAACATCAAGAGGACTTAGTTCAGTCCTTGCTCCCTTTTCTGAGTCATAAATCAGGGTCCCTTTGATTATAACAGTATGAGCTGGCAGATTCACACCCCAAGCAAGTGTTGCAGTCGAGATTAGAACTTGAACATGCCCATCATGATGAATGAGAAGAACTTGAACATACCCATCGTGCAGTCGAGATTAGAACTTGAACTTGAACTTCAAAGAGATCCTCAACCAGCTGGCGGTCAGCTCTATTCAACCCAGCATGATGAATGCCAAAACCATATGGTAGAAGATCTTTGAGATGATTACTCTGGACCAATTCAGTATGAGTGTGAAGAATTTCCCTGCTTGCACTGTCTTCTTTCAAAAACTTACCAATGGTGTCCTTAGCAAGGGCAGTATGTTAATAGCATGATCATCATTATAACAAATACCGGAAGAAATGAGTTCAAGCTGTAACAATGGAGGAAGAAAGCACCTGGAGAATTTCGGACTACACTTTGTATTAAACTTCAGTGAATCAAAAAGAAATACAACAGAGTTTATATAAAGAAACCGAAAACAGATAAAAACCGATTCCTAACTACACTCACGTGCTATTACATCATCAAAAACAGAAATCACAGAATCACACATTATGTTATTACAGCTGTCAGTATTGAATTTCATCAAATGCTGTATTTGCGGTTGTATTGTACTGATCAAATACTACTGCACTATCAATACCCTGCTGGTCCTGCTGGCTATGTCTGAAAACAATTCCACTTCATCTGAAAACAATTCCACTTCCACTGTCACTGCCCCTCAAGCTCAGCAAGGGAGACCAAGCTGAGATTGGCACAATGTGTTTTGTAAGCAGGACTAGGCAAACCTTTTGTAAAAATATCAGCAGTCTGTTCTTCAGTTGGTACATACTGAAGAATCAAATCTTGTTTTTGAACTCTTTCTCTAACAAAATGGAAGTCATTATCAAGATGTTTAATCCTTGAATGAAACACAGGATTAGAGCACAGTGCTAATGCTGAAAGATTATCACATTTGAGCAATGGAGGGGCTGGAATTCTGATATGCAGATCACACAACACATGTCTAATCCAAGAAATCTCAGCTGCAATATTAGCAAGAGCTCTATATTCAGCTTCAGTAGAGCTTCTGGACACAGAACCTTGTTTCTTAGACTGCCAAGATATAGGACAAGCACCTAGATAAACCGCAAAACCTGTTGTAGATCTTCTGGTATTAATTTCACCAGCCCAATCTGCATCACAGAAAGCTCTAATAAAAGGAACATTATGAGTTTTCTTGTAGAACAGTCCTTTTGATATTGTTCCTTGAAGATACCTCAAAATTCTTTTAACTGAAGCATAATGCACATCTGTAGGTGCTGACATGAATTGACAAACTGTGTTGACAGAATAGGCTATATCTGGTCTTGTGAAAGTCAAATATTGCAAAGCTCCTACAATACTTCTGTAAAAAGATGGATTTGATAGAGGTGTACCTTCATCTTTAAGCTGTTGAACATGTGGAAGACAGGGAGTGTTACTGCAATGCTTACAAGAACTCAAACCAGCTTTGATAATCAACTCTCTTGCATATTTTTCTTGAGAAAGAAAAATTCCATTGTTCTTATATTGCACATTTATACCTAAGAAATAAGAGAGTAAACCAAGATCCTTCATATCAAACACCTCCCCAAGTTCAGTTATTACAGCTGTTATTCCCTCTTTATCTGAACCAGTAATTATAATATCATCCACATAAAGTAAGAGAGCAATTACACCTGCAGTTGAGCTTTTGATGAACAAACTAGGATCTGAGTGAGAAAAGGAAAATCCCAGAGCTGGCAGAAAACTAGTAAACTTTTCATTCCAAGCTCTTGGAGCTTGTTTTAAACCATATAGAGATTTTTTAAGCAGACACACATGATTAGGAAACTGTGGATCAATAAAACCTTGTGGTTGCTGCATATATACCTCCTCCTTAAGGTCACCATGCAGAAAAGCATTTTTGACATCTAACTGTTTCATCTCCCATTGATGCATAGCTGCTAAGGCAAGAATTAATCTCACAGTTGTATGTCTTACCACAGGACTGAAAGTTTCTTCATAATCTAATCCATTCTCTTGACTATATCCCTGTGCAACTAGTCTGGCTTTGAACCTTGAAACTGTCTCATCTGCATTTTTCTTGATTTTAAAAATCCATTTGCTTCCAACAATATTCTTACCTGCAGGATGTGGAACCAACTCCCATGTACCTTGTTTTTTGTAAGGCACAAATTTCTTCATGCATAGCATTGTCCCAATCAGGTTTTCCAGTTGCATATTTAAAAGATATTGGTTCAATAAGCTCAGTGATATTAACTATTGCTGAAAAACCACTAAACTGAGATAAGTCATCATACTGTTCCTGATGAACAATTGATGAATATGCACAGTAATCTTCAAAACATTTTGATTTGACAATCCCATTTTTAGCTCTAGTAAGCATTGAATGCTTGTTATATGACTGATTAGGATCATCAACAAATGACAATTCATAAAGAAGACTACTGACAGTTGTTCTATTATTCAGACATTCTGAACTCAAGATGTCAGAACCAGGTGTCACTTCTGCATTACTCATATTGTTACTCACTTCTGTATTCTCTCTAATTTCACTCAAACTGTCAGAACCAGGTGTCACTTCTGCATTACTCATGATGTTACTCACTTCTGTATTTTCTCTAATATTACTCATAGTAGCAGTACTAATTTCTACTTGTGCATGATTCAAACCCCTATCAGTAATGTCAACTGAATTGACATGTTCAACTGTGTTTACACTCATTGCATCAGTATTGGAAACAACAGTAATATCATGAATTACATCAGCTTCAGAATTCTGACTTTTAGTATTACTCACATCAATACCTTCTGCTGTAGAATTTCCAAAAATACTCTTCCCAGCTGGAACAGAAAAAGATTGCTGTGCAGACTGAGGAACACAATGATTCATTAATACTGTTGAACCAAAAAAAAGAGGTTTAGAAACCCTCAAATGGTAAGGAAACACAGATTCATCATGCATTACATGTCTACACATCCAAAGTTTGTTAAGCTCAATGTTGTAACAAAAAACCCCTTTAAATCCTAAAGCATATCCCAAAAACACACACTGGACAGATCTAGGTTCAAGTTTGTCCTTCACATAAGGTCTCAAATAGGGATAGCAAGCTGAGCCAAAGATTCTCAAAGAATGAAGTTGAGGATGAGTACCAAAAAATCTGAAATATGGAGAACTCATCTGTAAAAATTTACATGGCATTCTGTTGATAAGATAAGCAGCATGAGCAACTGTGTGAAACCAAAAGGGTTTTGGTAACTTAGCAGCTGTCATTAAAGTAATGCAAGTCTCAACAATGTGTCTATTCTTGCGCTCAGCAACTCCATTTTGCTGAGGAGTATAAGGACATGTAATTTGATGCAAAATGCCCTTTGAAGTAAGAAACTGAGTAAAAGCCTTACTGGTAAATTCACCCCCACCATCAGTCTGCAAGCACTTGATAGAAAAATGAAACTGATTCTGAATAAATGCACTGAACTTCACAAATGTAGCAAATGTATCTGATTTGTTTATTAGAGGATAAAGCCATACAAACTTTGTAAAATCATCAATGAAAGTTACATAGTATCTATAACCTTCAAGTGACAAAGAAGGTGCAGACCCCCATACATCAGAATGAACTTTTTCAAAAGGAGAATGAGTCTGAGAAGATGACTCCTGAAAGGGTAACCTATGCATTTTCCCTGACAGACAAGAAATACACAGATGACTAGAGGAATCATTTTGAACAGGTATCTCTGAGAAACCAAGCATCTTGTTAACAACTTCAGAAGTAGGATGTCCTAATCTTTGATGCCATAGAGAAGATTTCACCATTGAACCAATGTAAGCTGTAGCAGACTGCTTTATTGATGGAGACTGAAACAGAAACAGACCCTCCTCATTACTCCTTCCTTGATACAACACCTCCTTTGATCTTTTGTCCTGTATACAAATATTAGTATCATCCATGACAATGTAGCACTTATTATCTTTACACAATTTGTTAAATGACAAAAGATTCACTGCCAAGCTAGGAACATGAAGCACATTTTTTAGTTGAAAGGTATGAAGAGTTGGAATTGGAGTAATATGACTTGAACCGATATTTTTAATATGCAAACCTTCTCCATTTCCAATTTTAATGGCATTGTTTGACTCATAAGGCTGAGCAATAGTGAGATTTCTCAGATCAGAAGTCATATGATGTGTGGCTCCAGTATCACCAATCCAAACATCTCCAGCCACACCAGCAGAGGAAGACAGACCAGAAGTAGAAGCATCAAGAGTATGAGCAGACATAGCAGTAAGAGTCATAGGAGGATCAACACCTTGGTAAGCATAGTTGCTTCTGTGAGAGCAGTTCAAAGCTGCATGACCTCTCATACCACATATTTGGCAAACAACAGTAGACTTGTTAGCATCAGTATTATCTTTAAACATACAGTTTATAGCTGTATGACCTCTTTTGTGACAGATTTGACACTCAGGAATCACTCCTGAATTGGGTTTAAATGTAGTAGTTGGTGAAAACCTGAAATTGGTTGAACTTGGATTATTGTAGCACACACTAGCTATATGTCCTCTCCTGTGACAGTAGCTACAATTAAGATTGGAATAGCAATCATTTGTGGAATGACCTCTTTTTCCACACTGTTGACATTCCAATGTACCTTTAGGAACACTTTCACTGGAAACTGAAGCTGTTGTACTGTTCCAAAACTGGTATGGTTTGTTAAAGTTATCTGCTCTACCTTCTTTCCTTTTGTGACTTGGAGAATAGCTAGATTCACCCCTGTAAAAATTATTTCCAGCACTCCTAGCTGCCATTGCTGACATACTACCAGTAACAGTAAACTGTGCCTCAATATCTCTTTCAGAAGCCAGAAGTTGAGCTCTAAGAGCAGCAAAAGAAATAGAACTATCTCTTGCTCTTATCACTGTTTTAATCATAGAGTATTCCTCAGGAAGACCATTCAAAGTAACAACTATTATATCTTCTTCAAGTGTAGACACTCCAACAACACTTAGTTGATCTCTAGCTTGTTTGATACGAAGCAAATACTTGTTTATAGTGTCACTACCCTTTTTGATGGTCTGCAAGTCAGTTTTAAGCTGCATGATACTTGCTCTAGAAAATGAAGAAAACCTCTCTTGAATTGCTTGCCATGCTTCTTTTGATGATTTACATCCTACAATTATATCCATCAGATCATCATCTAAGGTAGCCATAAGTAAGCTGAGTAATGCTTTATCCACCATCTTCCAATGCCTGTAAGCTGCTGTAACTTCATTTGTCACTGTTCCTTCTTCAGATAAAGCAAAGCGTGGAGGACATGGAAAAGTACCAACAAAGTAACCAAACAGATCATTGCCCTCCAATACTGACTGAAACTGAAAACTCCATTTGATGAAATTCATCTCTCCAAGCCTTACTGTAATCATACTGAGCAAAGAGTTAACTTCAGACTGAGTAAGAATTTTGATGGTGGTTTGAGCAGCATGAGTTGTGGTGGTAGGAACATGAGTTGTGGTTATTTCTTGAGCCGTTAAGCTACAGACAACTTATCAGAATCTTTCACACTGAACAAGCTGGATCACAACACAATATAAAAATAGAACCTCAATACATTCTTCAAGAGAAAAGACTTGACTAATTTCTGAAACAAAATAAGCTGCACACAGAAATTGATATTTGTTCTACTGTCTATTAACTCTTCACTGAATTCTGCACTTTCTTTATACAATGCACACTGCACTAGATGAACATTAACACTTTAACACTGCACTAATCACATTCTGCACTTTAACACTGCACTAATCACATTCTGCACTTTATCACTGCACACTGCACTTATCACATTCTGCACTTTATCACTGCACACACTGCACTTTGATGAACATCAACACTTCAACATTGCACTAATCACATTCTGTTATTAATCATTGCACACACCACACACTGCACTTAATATGTTTTTTGAATAACTCTTCAAGTTGATGCATCTGTATATTACTGATATCTCACAAATTCAAGAATGAAACTATCACTGTTTCTGCTCTAATCGAACTGTTAACATTGTATTGAAATCGCAAAGATACAGAATCAAATTTCAACATACGTCTATCAAATTCTTGAAAATAAACCCTCTGCTTTAACAAGATTCAAAAATCAAAGTATGATCAACATGAAGTATAACCTCTGCTTCATCAAGATTCAAGAATCATAGCTTGCGAAGTAAGAAAACAGATCTGCTTTATCAAGATACAAGAATCAAAGTATGATCAACATGAAGTATAACCTCTGCTTCATCAAAATTCAAGAATCATAGCTTGCAAAGTAAGAAAACATATCAGTAACCCTAAATTGATCTTAAGAACTGCGGAAGCTTACTACGAATACATACAAAGCTACAGAATCAAGAGCCGAAGCTCTGATACCATAATAGCATGATCATCATCATAACAAATACTGGAAGAAATGAGTTCAAGCTGTAACAATGGAGGAAGAAAGCACCTGGAGAATTTCGGACTACACTTTGTATAAACTTCAGTGAATCAAAAAGAAATACAACAGAGTTTATATAGAGAAACCGAAAACAGATGAAAACCGATTCCTAACTACACTGACGTGCTATTACATCATCAAAAACAGAAATCACAGAATCACACATTCTGTTATTACAGCTGTCAGTATTGAATTTCATCAAATGTTGTATTTGCGGTTGTATTGTACTGATCAAATACTACTGCACTATCAATACCCTGCTGGTCCTGCTGGCTATGTCTGAAAACAATTCCACTTCGTCTGAAAACAATTCCACTTCCACTGTCATATCTCTTAAAGCATAAGCAGTCTTGGCTGTTTCCGCCCTGGAGTGGACAAATATAAGAACTTGACGTTTTCCAGCAACATCCATCACCTTCTCATAGCAGAGATCACTCATCAATTGAAACCTCTGCAATGGCTTCTTTACTGTGATTCCAACGTACTGTTGAGAAAGAGGGGCAGGCCGGTAAGTATTGTCAAAATGAAACAGAGGCCCTTGTCAAAATCAACATGTAAGAACAAGGCCACATCTTTATAGTTAGGGAGTGTGGCAGATAATCCCACCAACCAAACATGATCCCTAGTGGTGTTCATCTTCCTCAAAGTTCTTGCGACAATGCTTTCAAGAACAGGACCTCTATTGTCATGGAGAAGATGAATTTCATCAATGATTAGAAGCCTCACGAGCTGTGTGTAAGTACGATCTCCTGACTTTCTGGTAATGATATCCCACTTCTCAGGAGTGGTGACAATGATTTGAATCTCTTCAATTTGGAAGCGAGTCAGTGACTGGTCATCACTCAGCTCCCTCACCGTGACACCATACTCTTGCAATCGACTAGATAAGTTGCCAACAACTTCAGCAACAAGAGCTTTCATAGGAGCAACATATACAATCTTGTAAGCATTGTGGTTAACTGAGCCATCTTCATTCATGTTAAGTGCCAACTGCTGGAGGATAGTGAGAACAGCTAAATTTGTTTTCCCTGCCCCAGTAGGAGTACATAAAAGAAGATCGTCTGCTCACTGAAAAGCAGCCACATAAAGTCTACTCTGTACCCTGTTCAACTGAGTCATTCCTTTGAATGCTGGTCGAGCCTATTCTGGCATATCACACATTTTTACAAGCTTCTCATTAGCACCAAACGGTTTAGGCTTCAATGCCGGCACATGGACTTCTTCAACTCCCTTTCTTGAATGAAATATGGTAGTTCCATCAGGATGCAGGCACTTCTTTGGCTCCAAATTTCTACATACAAGGCTTTCAAGATCAAGCAGCTGAGACTGGTTATTCTACCGATCATTATAACCATCTTCACCAACAAGTCCCCTCCTAGCCATGTCCCCATCTCCACCACTGTTCTTCAACTTCCGAGCCTCTTCTCTAATACCCCTCTCCAAATTCTGTTGCTCTCCTTTGCACCAGCCCTTGTGGCATGCAACTGGTCAACAAATGACGCCTGCCCCACCTGTGACATCTCCTCCTCAAGTCTCTTCCTCTCATCCACCCCTTTAGCCCGTGCCAATCGGGTGCACCAGAAAATCTTGAACCGGTTTAGCAACAGAAACCTGATCAGATCAAAATTCTTATAATCTAGGCGTTGCAGTAGCTTATATTCAACATTCATATCATTACCTTATTTGATTTGGAATTGGGTTTATCAGGCCCACCGTCATATATATGGATGTGAGCTTTTGTTTTAAATTAAAATTAAGAAGTGAAATTGAAATTTTTGACCTACAGTTAAATGGAGACCATATCAGTACAAGGATGATCAACGAGTCACAATGTTTAACAATGTCTATAACTTTATATAGTATGAAACATGTATATAATCATTGGAACATTGTACTTTTAATTATTTCAAATTCAAAAATCAAATAAGCAAGTATGGTAGCTCCAGCAAAGTGTTTTTCTTTTTTAGAAAAATAAAAATAAAAAATCTGTGGTAGCTCCACCCTTTCATTGTTTTTCTTTATTTGTTAAGAAAAATCTGTTTTTCTTTGTTTTAATGTCCTTTTCATTTCACCTAAAATAAATAAAAGAATCACCTTTTCATTCATATATAGATATTTGTATATGGATGGAATCAAGGAAAGCACATGTATTTCAAATGACACATTGTACCTTGTAATTTCCAAATCAAAGTTACATGCATCTTGCCTAATATTTCCTCTAACTGAAAAAAAAAAGAAAATGTTTAATATGGAAATATTAAAATGAAAATCATTAATATTCACTAACTCGATCCTTATATGATTGCTCTAATATAGTCCACAAAAAATTCAGGCAGTCAGGCTAAGGAGTGCAGGAGAATAAGGAATTAGGGGTGGATTTGAATCAGATTTTGGTCGTGAATATGTCCGGTGATGATCAAGTATGTATTATTCTTCTTGAAGGGTTCATATAAGTATTTTATTTCAATGTATCTCTAACTTTTAATATCATATCTTGTAGTGTTATCGTTGATTGACAGTCATCATATATACCATATTATGTTTTTAAAGAGAATGCTAGCTTGGGTTTTAACCATAATTAAGTTTCGTGCGTTGAAAATGTGATTGAACTTAGTAACTCGATTAAAAAGTGTATTCTCAATTGCATATAGGGTGGTGTTTAATTATGTGAAATTTTTTAATTCACTGCAGGATAATAAATTGTTGTTAATAATATTTGAGAAATAAGATATATGTTCTTTCAAAATAAATCTGAACAAAATTTAGCTTAATTTCTTGTCTGTTGATGATAGATGGAAGATATGTAACGGTATTTTATGGTTTCAGCATCAATATATCATTATTCATATTCTTCAAAAAACACTCTTGCTTGTTTATACATTAATCAATTCCAAAATCAAATCAACAGGGCAAGAAGCTAGTGTCATTTAGGCTAAATACAAAGAAAGAAATAATATTAACAAAAACAATTGGATTGTCAATAATTTATGATCTGATTGGTTAGTAGTCTAACTCATATATATATATATATATATATATATATATATATATATATATTGTAGTGGGTTGACGTCAAAAGCTTTGATTGAATGTTAACATTGTTGCACGTGATTGATTTTGTTTAGTTTTTTTTATCTTTTAATTTCTTTAATTTTATTAAGGGGCCCTTTTTAATAAATGATTGATTTTTTTTCTATAATATTTAAAAAAGTTATAAAAATTATTTAACTCACCACACCGCCATCACATTTATCAGTAAAGCTAAATCTGGATCAAAGAAGACGATGGGTGTCGCTCAGAGAGAGTGAAGAGAGGAAGGTGATTGACTTAGCGGCAGGGAGAGAGGAAGTTGGAAGGTGGAGACTGATACACTTTTGGAAACGGAGAGAGTCGAAATTGTAACAACACAACCTATCGACTCGGCTCAATTTAAGCCAGCTCCATTTAAACAGTAACGGTGAACAGGATAGAAACTTGGTTCCCCTTTAGTATATAGGAAATTTTGTTTAGTTTTTTTATCTTTTAACTTCTTTAATTTTATTAAGGGGCCCCTTTTACTAAATAATTGATTTTTTTTCTATAATATTTAAAAAAGTTATAAAAATTATTTAACTCACCACACCGCCATCACATTTATCAGTAAAGTTTGAACTGTAGCACGTCTCAACAATTTTAGTTAATTTAGCTAACCAATCAAGCATGAAGTATGGTCAAACAATTTAGAAACTTAGCCACTCTAATTGGAGACACCACCCATATTCTTTCTTTTGTCCTTGTTTGTACTTAAGTAACATTTTATCACATTTTATAATTTTTGTGACAAGGACATTAGAGTAGGGATGACTAAATAGGGGACGGGGCGGGGTCTTCATGGGATTTCTCACGTTTTTTTACTTGGTGGGGGGGGGCAGGATTCTCCCACGGGGTGTGGAGGATGGTTTCCTCAATCTTTAGACTGTGACCCATTTAGCTGAAAATCAGTAAAATAACATAAAAATGTAGAAAAAACACATAATCAAATAAATGTAAAGAAAGCCAATTAATGTCAGTACGAGGACAGAGGCATGAACCCCATTTTCCACGAGGGCGGGGCAGGGATTCTCTCATTTAGAAAGAGAAAATTATAAAAACAGTACACCAACTTTGCTCTACTGATAATTTTGGTGTCTGAACTTTGTTAAATAACACATTGGTACATGAACTAACAAGTTAAGCCTAATTTTCGTACATGCCGTTATAACACCGTTAAAAGTTACTGTTCATTTTTTTTGAAATCTCTTATCTTTTTTTTCTTTTTAACGGTGTTATAACGACATATACAAAAATTAGGCTTAACTTGTTAGTTCATGTACCAATGCGTTATTTAACAAAGTTTAGACACCAAAATTATCAGTGGAGCAAAGTTGGTGTACTGTTGTTATGATTTTCCCAAAATATCCCCAGATCGATGGGGAACAGGGAAAGAGGGGCACAGGGGTGCGAGAACGGGAAAATTCTCCGTTTAGCCATCCCTAAATTAGAGGTTATTGAAAACTTAAACATAAGTCACATAAGCCTTATTGATTCAGCAAATTAAATTATAACTGATGAGTATTTGAATCAAGGTCTTAAATATCTAAAATATTTTTGATATTTTCTCGAAATTTTTATTTTTTGCAAAAACCAATATTAATTTTCATATTATTCCGATATTTTATATTAGTCTATTTTTAGTCAAATATATAAGTTTTATATAAATTTTAGAAAAATTTCCATCGATATTCGATAATTTCTCGATATATCCATCAATATGTTCATTTTTCAAACAATCGAAATTTTCATGATTATCGATATTTTAGTCCTTGATTTGAATTGGATGCTGCTTGAATATAGCACCTTTGTCGAGTCTCATCAGTCTAGCTTAGGTATATTCTCAATCTTAGTTTTCCATAATTTGCATAAAATCTAACGAATTAAATCATTTTCAGCAAGAAATGCTTGGATTCCCAAATGATGGAAATATTACTAATGGAGGAATTATCACTCATGATAAAATGCCCTTTGGGTCTTCCAGCGTAAGTACTACTGTATTATTACTACTACGTACTACATTAGTTTGGCTTTTGTTTTTGATATATGAAACATTTTGTACATTCATATAGGTACCAATCCCGAGTTGGAATGGGGATTACATGCCACAACCAACCAACCATGAACAATATGGTAATTGGTTCTCTGCAACAGAAGATGAAGGCTCGAGCCAGCAAAGACTACTACTAGAGCAAGCTGGTTGGATTTCATCTCCAGCTGAAGCTCAAGGTTCCAACCAAAGACTACTGGAGAGCTCCAGCATTAACATCCGTGCTGCTCCAATTGCAAGTTCGAAGTAATGAGCTGATGAATCAGTATATAGTAGTTACTTCAACTGCTAGCTAGTATATATATATTTACCTTGAAACTAATGAACACTAATTGCGTGCAGGCAGCGTATTATAAACGGATGTTATGATCCCATGTTTGAAGCCATGGGATTACCTTTGGATCCTCATTTGCGAGTGTTCCTTTCGAAACTCAACAGTATGTGGTTGCCTATAAGTTATTAATCTCAATCATTTACAGATCATTAGCCGGAAACTAGTGCACTTCCTGATTCTTCGTGAATTGATTTTCATGCTGTGTGTGCAACACCTGCAGGCAATATGGGTACCATCTGTGGGGTTGGATCTACTAGTGGAAAGTGAGAGAAGGTATGTACTCGTCGGAGAAGTTACCATTCATGTGTTGGCCGGTTGGATCTACCCGCAGACTGATTCATCAAATAAATCATGGCTAGCTGTTTGATTTTCATTTTGGAATTTAGACTTACTACCAGTAAAACAAAAAAAAACCTATTTGTTAAGATAATCGCTCTAGATTTCGAAACTGCGGAGTTTGTTGCTTTCGTCTTTTGAATCTGTAGATGCTGAGTTAATTTCATGATCCACTAATGCAATATTGAATAAATTGTTTTGTGACTTTAATCTGATGCATGCTAAGTATTAAGTTATGCCTGAAGACTGAAATGCATAATTACTGTAGTTAAGATCGTTTCACAATGAATCACAAATACAATACTGTATAAAACCAAAATCACGTAAGAAGAAAAAAGATGATTACCATATCTGTTGGGATCGTTGGGAATACCATTCATGGAAGTCATCCTTGAGAGCAGCACAGCAACACAATCTGCAATATCACAAAATAGCATCAAGGAAAATCTTCTATGCTATACTACGTTTCTTACAGAATGGGACTGTTTGATCTGAATGAATTGTGTGTGTAGCTAGCATAGGGACTTTCTACTGGTATATATAGAGGCCTAGAAAACAAACTCGTTCTCATCTCATAAAGAGTTCGAGTTTTACTTAACGTTTATTAATACAAGTCTTTAGGTTTATCTCAAAAACTTAATGTTGATAGGTTAATCAACTTGATAAGTCTCCAACTTCTAATGAGAGACATATACCTCAATAGATAACAAGATAAAGTTTATATTTATGTTTCAACTAATTATATTCAAGTTATCAAACACTATTTATTTAAACAAGGATAATGTAGAGTCTAAATTGTTTTCCAACACTAAGATGAGAATATACATTATGTATGTTCGGCCGTATGTATTATGAAGTTTAAATTGCGATATAAGTTGGGAATTGTAAATTTCATTTCTTTTCTCTAGTTCTATCGCATTAGCAAAGGGAATATGAACGATGACGCCCCTAGTATATGTCAGTCGGTTTTCTTCCTGCCTGTGGTCTAGGTCTTTTTTTTGGTCTAGGTCTTCGTCAGTTCGTCAAAACTCAAAACTGGTGTTCCGCCACTCGATGGAATTTGGTTCAGTCAAGCAATGAGCTATGGATAGTAACAGATAACAGTCATAAATCAATTCTGAGGAAGCAAGGCATCGTAGGACCGCCTCATACCTTCTTGCTCGGAAATATCAAGGAGATCAAGAAGGCTCAGACCCAAGAAGCTACCACTACTCATCAACTCCTAACCTCCCACAACTTTGCTGCTACTCTCTTTCCCTTTTTTGAGGAATGGAGAAGCAAATGTGGTACGTATACGTAATCAAAATTAAGTAACTAGTTACTTCAGTAAGCACGTATTAATTTAAGGACTTCTGTCTTGCAGGTAAAGTGTTCGACTTCTCCCTTGGCAACACACAAATATTGTATGTGAATGAATCTGAAGCTGTGAGAGAGATGACTACATGCACATCGTTGGACTTGGGGAAACCTACCTATCAGTTCAAAGAGCGAGGCCCTTTACTTGGCCGAGGCATTCTAACTTCAAATGGTGCTGTTTGGGCGCATCAGAGAAAAGTTCTTGCTCCACAGTTATACATGGACAAGGTTAAGGTATTATTTATATATATATATATATATATATATATATATATATATATTAGTGACTAATACCGGTGAAGTTTAAAAACCTATTATGTTAAGATTCATACGATGTTCTTCAAATTGTAGGGGATGATAAATCTTATCACAGAATCAGCGATTACATTGCAAGAGTAGATATCAATATTGACGAGGACATCAGAAGCTTCTCAGGAGATGTTATCTCAAGAGCTTGTTTTGGAAGCAACTTCGCCAGTGGACAAGTGATTTTTCACAAACTTAGAGCTCTCCAAGAGGCCATGTCTAGGAAATGCTTAGCTACAGGGATTCCTGGAACGAGGTAGTACGTCATAATGTTTATGCTAGCTAGCTAGCTAGCTTAATATATATCAATTAGTCAATTATCGATCTTCTGAAAATGTGGTCTAGACATCTTCCTACAAAGAACAGAAGAGAAGCATGGGGGCTAGAAAAAGAGGTTCGCAATTTGATACTCAAAGTGGTGAAGCAGAGAGTGGAAGGTGAACATGAGAAAGACCTGTTGCAAATGGTTCTTGCGAGTACCCAATACAGTGACCTAAGCCAAGCAGAAACTGATCGGTTCATTGTTGATAACTGCAAGAACATCTACTTGGCTGGTTATGAGACCACCGCAGTCTCCGCCACATGGTTGCTCATGTTGTTCGCTTCAAATCCAGAATGGCAAGAACGCGTCCGTATCGAGGTTCTTCCAGTTTGTGGTGGCCAGATTCCTGATGCTGACATGCTTCGTAAGATGAAACAGGTACTTATACAATGTTACCAATACTGTACTATTATTAAGTACTTTTTGTCCCTTTTTTCACACGACACATATTTGGTTTGGATTTGCAGCTAACCATGGTGATTCATGTCCCCAAGGGTGTGAACCTTTGGGTTATGGTACTTACATTGTAATAAAGATTGATATCGATGTAATTCACATTATGTCATTGATCTATGTGTTACATACATTCTTATACATAATTATATGACTATAATTCTAGCTATAAAGAAGGAAGGAAATAAACTAGGATATCTATTTCAATAAGGATGAGGATTACCAAGCCTAACTAGTTGAGATATTAGTTAGGCTTGGTATCCTATGTATGTCTTAAGACTCTCCCTCAAGTTAGAGTGTATGTTGATGACACCTAACTTGCTCAATAACTCAGTGAATTGCTTCGGCTGTAATGGCTTGGTAAAAATATCGGCAGATTGCTCTGTTGTTCGAATATCGGCAGATTGCTCTGTTGTTCGAACATGGGCAGTTTTAACAAGTCCTCTTTGGACTTTCTCACGAACAACATAACAATCAATCTCAATGTGATTTGTTCGTTCATGAAAAACAGGATTGGATGCTATATAGAGTGCTGCTTGATTACCACAAAAGAGCAGTGCTTGTTGTGTACCTTTTACGTTCAAGAAAATAATTATAGCCGACGAATTTTAATAAAATTCATTGGCTAAAGTTAAATAAAAAATATAAATAAATAAAATAATAGATATAGCCGACTAAATTTAATAAAATTTCGTCGGCTCAAGTCCAAAAATTCGTCCGCTAAAGTCCAGAATTTAAGCGACGAAAAATTTGTCGTCGGCTAAATAAATGACTTTAGCCGATGATGAATAGTAATTTCATCAGCTAAAGTCTTGGCCGACGGTTTTTTCCCGACGACTTCTTAGCCGACGAAAATTTTTCGTCGGCTAAAGTACTGATCCTGGTAGTGAGAGCTCTAAAATAGAATGAAGCAAGAAAATTACACATGTAGGCTATACCGGTAACCTACTAGTGAAAAACTGAGTAGTGATAACTATGCTTTGCCTCCTAGCTCTTGCCAAGCCAATCACTGCAGTCTGAGCATTTTAAAACAAAGAACCAAAGGAGAAACATTTAAAACGTTAGAGTCAGTGAACAAAATTAAATGTTCACTAAATAACTTTTAACATAAGCCTTTATTTATGCTCTCCTAATAATTTTTGTTGAAAAACCAATAAGCGTGCCATATATAAAAGACATTCTCCAAAATAAATAATAAAATAAGGAAGAAAATCCGGATACCAAATCTCATTGGTTAAATTATAACAAAAAGTGGGGAAATAGGTCTCACCATACAATGAGCCTCCCATGGCTACTAATCATTCCACAATCTATGACCAGCTCGAACAAAAAGGGGAGTATAAAAGGACTCTAGGGTTTTCTAGGTGGAGAGAGTTGGAGTTGGCGAGAAAACAAACGAGATCAAGAGAAAACAGAAAAAAAACTAAGAGCAGCACCTTGTCGGCAGCAGGCACCAGCGAGCGCAGCACCAGCAGCAGTGCACGTCGCAGACAGACGCAGGGCACCGGTTCGGTAGCACCAGCGCACGCAGGCGCCTCGGCAGGCACCAGTAGCGTACGCAGGCACCAGCAGCGTACGCAGGCACAGGTCCGGCAGAAGCAGGCACACGCAGTGCACCTCGGCAGCACCTCGCAGGCAACAGCAGTGCACAGGCTCGACAGCAGTTTCGGCAGCGCCTCGGTCCTTCGATATCGAACCGAGAGCAGTCCCTCTTCTTTATCAAATCTCTAAACTCTATGATTTGTGTTGTTTATTTCATTATGAATTTCAGTAGCTAAACATCTTGTTAAGGGGTTGCTTGAAGCCCCTTACATGAAGTCTTTTTGATGCATATACTTTAATCTAGTTTGCATATTCATCTTGAATGAGGTTTCTTTCTCTATGTGATTCAGTGATGATTTCTTGTATGTCTACTTTGGTGCGTAACTTAGTATGCATGCTAGGACTCTATTGTCATAAGATACGGGCGACTGAAGATAATTTATTCCACTAAATTCTCTACAATGATGCACCGATAGATTATTTCGTCGGGTGATTGAAACTCTAAATCTAGCAGGACACGCCCATAGTGTACCTGTGAACCCTTGTAGCTTCTCAAACCTTCTCTAGATCATAATGTTTTCTTCTTTGTAAACCTTGGGGTCCATGACCATAGGTTCATAGAGAGACAGATGCAGGAGAGGTCCATAACAAACTTGCATAGACATAAGGATTAGGTAATAGGATGTGGTTGTAACGATCAACTCTTCATGAGAACTTTCATTCATGGGATATGTGCATTAGGTTAAGTATGCATTAGAGAGACGGAATGGCGGTGGTGGATTGCATTCCTCTTAACTCATTCATCACATAGTTTAAACAACTTGCATTCATAAGCATAGTTACTTTTGGTATTTATTTTCTGCATACAGCAGTAGCTTGTCCAATTTATTTCGATAACCAAATAAACTCCGATTATCCTCAAATTTTGTGTGGTGGTCCACCACTGTGTCTAGTTAATTGTGTTAAAATTTCATTGCTTTTGGTTTAGTCTAGGTTAGGTTCATGGTGTGATTACTGTTCAGTGGTCGAGTCTGTCAGATTTGTGTCATTTGTGTTCATTTAGTGTTTTAAGACTTAGTTTCACCAATTCCTTATGGACGATAACCCCTATTTATCTATACTACATTGATATATCTGAGTGGGGAATAGGGTATATTTGTTAGGCGGTCATCCGCTCATCAATTAGTTCGGGGAAGACTAACAGCGCGGTTACAACCTTTGTAACCCGCCTGATCTCGGTAAAAAGGTAAATTTTTGGGGCGGGGTCTTACAAAACCCATCAACACTCATGCCTTCATCCTTCAAGTAACAGACCCCAAATCTCCTTAAACACTCAAGCTCTCATGCCTTAGCCATTCCCCTAATTCTTGTTCTAAAACTAGGCTCTTTTCCAGAAACCCCAACTTTGTTCTTCGTTTTCCAATCCTCAAAACCAGTCCAATTCTCTCTTCACTGCAGTGCGTCTTTAGCTCCCACATTATGCTCAAGCTACAAGTCTCGTTCATTGTTTGAATCACGAACGAATTTCTCTTATTAATTAGATTATTGGGTTGAATTTGGCCTAGTTATGCTTAATTAAAAAAAACCTCACAGATTTAGTGTTCTTTTGTTGGCATAGGGTATCAGCAGAGGGGACACAAGTGGTTAATCTCCAGGCATCGAACAATGCAGCGGACATGTGTGCATGGCAACCGAGTAACAAATTCTTGTTCAAAATCCTCAAAACAAGTAGCACAGGAAGACAAGGTATCAACATTAAGTAGTGTCACTCGCTCCAAACCCTAGATTGAAGATATGCTTGCAGGAATCAAATTAGGGCTAGATGATAGTTCATAATGTCTATCCCCGACGACGCGGTAAATAACGTCACACGCAAACACTACAACAACGTCCACAGGGGAGACGACAACCTCAACCACATCGAATAGCTTCTGAACAATAGCAGGATGTTCATCTTTCGGCACATGCACCCATATCTTTCAGATAATAGCCGTTACCTTTTCAAACACCCAGTCACTGTGGTTGTCGGATAATTGCCACTTGAGATGAGAAAACCTTACCCAAAAATCATTTTTGGCTACTCTATCAAAGTAATCATCAACAATTGCATCGCTAGGCGCACGGTGCCATGCGCTGCACGTGAAGAACTTTAATCTGATGAACAACTTGTCCTCTTCCAACGAGCCAATCAGCCTACTTATCTTTTTGTGCTCGGCGCTATGGAAATAGGTAGACACCCCCATAATCGGTTTTAGATTTGTATCCCTAACGATGTAGGCTCCTGTATATATAAGGAACCCTAATTTGAAACAGAATATTTAATTACATAATAAGATTCTATAGATGTAATCAATGTTCTAAAAACCATCAGACGCTAGTCGGGCAGACAACGACCTAGAGGATTAATCAGAAGAATAATCACTTTTAAGCGCAGATTAATTGGTTTTATGACAGAAATTAATCAGTTTAAACTAAAACAGTAAAGCATCGCCTAAAGCTTAGGCGGAGGGATTAATCGGTTTAGACGAGGATTTTTAGAACATTGACGTAATTCAATTAGGATTAGGAAAATTTGTTGTTGAGTCTGATAGGATACTTAAACTTAGTGGTTAAACCCTCAATCATAAACGCAAATAAATGTTTACAAGTCCCCACCAAGTAGGCTTGTAAAATGAGCCGGTCCGGTCCTAAGATGTGATACCAACATACTACCTGGTCCAGAGCTTTTTCATCCCTGGCCTATCACAAATCTGTGAAGCCCAAGCCCTCAGGCAAGTAAAGTCAGGGTCGTCCATAGTCTGCCCTACTTTTAGCCCACAGTTTGTGTACAAAGAAATTAATTTAAAATTTTTTTTGTCAAGGATCGAATTTACACTATTAAAAACATAACTATAACACATTTGTTAATTAAATAAAAGTATTTTGTTGGTCTATCAATCATAATTATAAGATATTAGAAAATGAAGATGATATTAAACCAGACCATAAGTTAGCCAGCCCTATATGGGTCGGGCTTTGAGCGTATTGCCTATATCCTATTATTTTTTAAATAAACTGATAATACCCATTTATTAGCTTGGACTGGATCCGTTCTTGACCTATTTTTTTAAACTAAATTAGGTATAACCGTCAGCCGTGTACTGAACTTACAGGCCTACCACCAAGACGCTAGAAGATATTTATCCAAACAATTTCAAATTTTTATAGTAAATCAAAATTTAACCCGCTAAACCCTCGCAGTGGCGAGAGTGGTTCGTAACACACCACGTGTCCTAACGGCCCACCCAACACCCAAGTCACCCATAGCCTAAAACACTCTCCTCCTCCTCCTCCTCCTCCTCCTCACACACACAGCTCAGTCGCAATGGCGGCCGAATCCATAGCCATGCTGCCCTACACCTTCTCCTCCTCCTCCTCCATCCCCTCTGACCACCACAGGCTCCTGCCACGTGTTCTTTCCGTCTCTTCCTCCGCCAGAAACTGCTCTTCCTCCTCGGCGGCGCAATCCTCGCCGCTTTTCTCTCTCCGTAAGTGCTCGCCGCCGATAAAAGCTCTTGTGACGGCGGACACTGCTCAGACAGTCAATACGACGCCGCTTGGTGTTGACGATCGAGTCGGAGTGTTGCTGCTCAACCTCGGCGGACCGGAGACTCTCGACGACGTCCAGCCTTTCTTGTTTAACCTCTTCGCAGATCCGGTAATTTCCTCGAGCTCAGTTCACGGATTTCAGAAACTTCTAGATTTACTGTATGCAAACCTCAATTTTGGTTAATTACTGTGTTGTTTACATAAATCTAGTAAGAAGTGAGTGAGTTGTTGTAAAAAGTGTGATTTTGAGTGGAGGTGATAAAATTGGGCAGGATATCATTAGACTGCCGAGGCTGTTCCGGTTTCTTCAGAAGCCATTGGCGCAGTTTATATCGGTTTTGAGGGCACCGAAGAGCAAAGAAGGCTATGCCGCAATTGGCGGTGGCTCTCCTCTCCGAACGATAACCAATACACAGGTATTGTCTACTCACATTGACTGAACTGCTCTTTATAATTGCGTAGTGACTAGTGAGTTAAGCTTATTGGAGATGGTTTGTCTTTTTTAGGCGGAAGAGTTAAGGAAGGCTCTTTGGAAGAAGGACGTCCCGGCCAAAGTGTACGTCGGTATGCGTTATTGGCATCCATTCACTGAAGAAGCTATAGAACAGGTAATTTGATGAGTTCCAATTTTGATTTGTAAGGTATGCATTTGTAGTATCTTGTAAATCTACTCACTCTTGTTTTCAAATGTGTTATTGGAGTGATCAACAAAAGGTATACTGTGTTGCATTCATCGTTCTTAGCTTTGAGTGTTATAAGAAGCAAATGTCAGTTAGCCATTTAATCAGATTACTCCACCTGACTATAATGACATGAAATTTGATCTTCTTTTTTATGTAAGTGATGGTAGTTCTATTCATCAGTTAACCTGCAAATGTGTTACAGGTGTTTTTGTTTCGGTTTGTCTCTGTGAATTCTTATGCTATTCCTTTTGTCTGAACAAAAGTTTATGGATTGGATGTTGATTGCAAAATGATTTTGTAGATAAAACGAGATGGAATTACGAAGCTTGTTGTCCTTCCACTTTATCCACAATTTTCAATATCGACTAGTGGTTCAAGCCTTCGGCTGTTGGAGAGTATATTCCGGTGATGCCTAAGCATATGTTATCATATCATTGTGCAGAATTATAATCTGGAATCTGACTATTAGTTCATCCATCAGGGAGGACGAGTATCTAGTCAATATGCAGCACACGGTAATACCATCATGGTACCAGCGAGAAGGATACATAACTGCGATGGCAAATTTGATTGAGAATGAGCTAAAACGTTTCGACTTCCCTGACAAGGTGTGGTGATCATTTCTTTTTAGCTATTGAATGCCTACAAGATGCCTTGTCGATGCGTTGATTAGCGAGATATTCATGTCACTAAACCTATCTTTGACTTGAGTTATAATACAAGTGCACACTTCTTTGTCACAGGAGTGATTGGATATGGAAAGAAACTAAACCACCCATTTCAGATGGCAAATGAATAAGATATATAGGCTCACAGAAAAGTCATCTGCTGAAAGTGTGCGTCATACGTTAAAGTGTTTGTTTATATACAATCTCATAAGCAAACAATCAATTGCTGTATGTAAATGAGTTGTTTATGGTGCATATTTTGAATAAGGCCTCATGAAAGAAAAATTGCATGCGACTTGATTGTTATGATCTCTACTCTAGTGAGGGATATTGGGAATTCTGTCATCATTTTGAATTTACTCCTTTCTCAAACAGACTGCCACAACATGCAAAGGATGTTTGTCTTTGACTTCCTTTATACATTTATGAACTCCCCTTTGGACATGGCGTAGCTATCATGTTTCCCTGCACTAAGTCTCAGTGTTACTAGAGTTCGCAATGTTTTGGTTAATGCATGCATGATAATATATTCAATTTTCTGTCCTCTTGTAGCCTTTTTCTTACTGACACCTAAGTTTCAAAGGCTAAAACTTGGGTTGTGTATATGTCTGCCAAGTTTAATTTGGAATGTGCATTATAGGTAATGTTATTCTTCAGCGCCCACGGAGTGCCACTTGCATATGTGGAAGAGGCTGGTGATCCGTACAAGGCAGAGATGGAGGAATGTGTAGATTTGATAATGGAAGAATTAGAAAAGAGAAATTTAACTAATGCATACACCCTTGCCTATCAGGTACGCTTTGTTTTTCAGTTCAACTTTTTTCTCATTTTAGTGTCTTCTGATCTGGAACTATCAAGAAGTAGAGTGCACTTCACTGATGTGGAGTAAAATAGAACAATTATAGTTAGGGGAAAAACTTTAGTTCAAGCCTTTATATAGAGATATTTTAATTTTTCAAAATCCTAAATACTTCTCTGTTCAACATATTTAAATGAAGTCACATGAATGGTGTGGATGAAGCAAACTATAACCGTCATTATAAAAGTAGGTTCAGGCCAGAACTGGCTCAGTGCAGATGAAGCCTCTGAATGGACAAATAATTGGATGTATAGAACCATGTGCTAAAAGTAATGTATTACAGAGATTCAGAAATAAGATCAATATATCCTAGAAAATGTAACCACCCAAGTGGTCCAGTTTTCTCTTGTTTAGTCTCTAGAATAGTTTCGTCTTGTTCTCTGTTTTCAAAGATCATCGGCAGAAACTTTGTTCCGAGATTATGCAGGCCTATTCTGTGTATTTTGTGCTTGTATGGTGACTGGTTGATAGTAATTGAATGTTCTTACAGAGCAGAGTCGGACCGGTGGAATGGTTAAGACCTTATACAGATGATACAATAGTTGAGCTTGGGCAAAAGGGAGTTAAAAGGCTGTTGGCAGTCCCTATAAGGTAATGGTTGTCGGCTTCTTTTTCCTCGTTATTCTTGATGTATGTTAGCTCCATCTTATTTATGCCCTGCTTGTTCCACAGCTTTGTCAGTGAGCATATTGAAACTCTTGAAGAAATTGATGTGGAGTACAAAGAATTGGCTCTAAAATCTGGTATAGAGAAATGGGGGCGTGTTCCTGCACTTGGATGTGAGCCCACCTTCATTTCAGATCTAGCAGACGCGGTGATTGAGAGTTTGCCATATGTTGGAGCGATGGCAGTATCAAACCTTGAAGCTCGACAGGTAATTTTGATACTCTTACCTGAACAGTGTGTGTGGCTACGTGCATGCATGTGGTATTGGTGGGACTCTGGATAACACACACACTCACAAAACTCTGCCTCATAACCTACTGTAGCAGTTCCCATTTATTAGTTGCTGTTGTCATATTGTAGTCTTGATAGTCCCTTAGTTGAGCTTTTTGTTCTGTTTATTAATATTTGTTTGCCCGGATGGTGTTGGGGTCTTACCCTGCAGTCTTTAGTTCCACTTGGGAGTGTAGAAGAGTTGCTAGCAGCATATGATTCACAGCGGAGGGAGCTACCACCGCCTGTGACAGTTTGGGAATGGGGTTGGACCAAAAGTGCGGAGACTTGGAATGGAAGAGCAGCTATGTTGGCAGTGGTTGTTTTACTGGTCCTAGAAGTCACCACTGGGGAGGGATTTCTGCACCAGTGGGGCATGTTACCCTTACATCCCTGAATCCAATCTCCCTCCCACCCTTTGTCTTTTAGATTTTTAAAAATGTATATATTCATAATATTAAGCCTCTCTTAACCCCATACAATCATACATATGCTATATATTGCATACTGATGAAGCTTACACAGACCAAAATTTGGGTAGTCTAGGTGCAGCATCTTGTGGGGATGAAGTTGAAAATTTGTATGATATATGACTTGTCCTGTAATTTGTATCCTCACAGGATGTTGCACAGAATTTTTCATGTGATACATTCGATTAGAACGTATTTTAGAGCATATTCAGTACAGGCGTGATTTGTTTAGGGTACTTAAATGTCTGGATTTGACAGCAAGTGTCTGGGTACAACTCAGGGATTAGTGATGAGCACAATGATTAGATTTCCATTTCCAGAAAAATCATGACCGAACTGAATCACACAGTTGGCTAAAAACCTAAAAATGGTACCTGACTATCACAAAAGGTATTTTTTGGTTCTTACGAATTTTAGTTGCTTAAAATGGTACCTACAGTATTTCTCCCTCACTTAAAACGGTATCTAGTTTTTTTTGTTAAAGTCATGTGGCATCTATTTGGATAGGTAAGTACCACAAATGGTACTGAACTTTTGCCAAAAACACTTTTTGGTACCCGTAATCTTTTTAAAACTAAATAATATTTCTTAACAGTATATGATCTATATTTCTTAACAATTTTATTTTTATTTAGAATTTAGAAAATAAAAAAAATACTTTAGATAATTATAGAGAGAATTATAAAAACAGTATATCAACTTTGCTCCACTGATAATTTTGGTGTTTGAACTTTGTTAAATAACACATTGGTACATGAACTAACAAGTTAAGTCTAATTTTCGTACATGACGTTATAACACCGTTAAAAGTTACTGTTCATTTTTTTTTTTTTTCTGAAATCTCTTATCTTATTTTTTTCCTTTTAAGAAAATTATAAAAACAGTACATCAACTTTGCTCCACTGATAATTTTGGTGTCTGAATTTTGTTAAATAACACATTGGTACATGAACTAACAAGTTAAGTCTAATTTTCTTACATGTCGTTATAATACCGTTAAAAGTTACTGTTCAATTTTTTTTTTAACAGTAACTTTTAACGGTGTAAAAAAAATTAAACAAAATTGATTGAATTTCTTCAATATTTTGTGCAGGTTTTTTTTCTGTCTTGAAAATGTGACTGAATGCAGGGAGATGAGTAGATGTTTAAATTTGGAAAAGGTGCAGCTGTTCTAAATCTGTAATCACAATAATATCTATTGTGGAGGTTTAAATGTCTGGCAGCCAAGTGCTTTTTACATACAAGCGAAAGAGGCCCACAAGAAATGATCATCTACAGGAAGATGGGGGCCATAATTCAGCTTCTGTGGCTAACAAGGGTGCTCACTTATCTAAGCTGGACATGCAAGTGCATTTGATTGATGACAATGCATCAGAAGATTATGAAACAAAGACTGCGGTGAGATTATACAAAATTTGAACCCATTTGGCTTGCTTGATATGGATACATGCAATATGTCAATCATCTTTGTCTATTCATCATTTCATAGTACTTTCTAACTATGACAAATATGTACAGGATGGCCAGTTAGCCAACTGAAGCTTAGTATATCTATTGAATGTAAAATCACTAGATTAAATCTTAGTTTATCTTCAGGAACATCAATTGTGCTGGTTCTATCTCATTTCTCTTGTACTTGCAGGTGTGCGTCTTTGTGTGTTGTGTTGTGGCGAGGGTAACCTGATGCACTGTGATAAATGTCTTCGGTCTTATCATCTTGAATGCTTAGATAAGCGCCTCAAGGTATTCTACTTTATGCAATAAGGAACACCATTTTTTATGGGCCCTTTGAGTGATGTAAAGAAACATTTTGTGAATGTCTAATGACATGATGTTCTGTTGTCTCTCTTGCCCTCTTCTCTCTTAGCATACTGGTCCTGAAATAGTACTAAGCTGTGGATGTATTGCGGCTGCATTGGGTGATGATGGTAATGTGGGAAAGCAGTCTGTTACCCAGAAGGGGAATGTCACTGAAATGGCACTGATTCTGTTGGATATGCACTACCATTTTCATCACATGGAAGAGGAAATAACTAAGATGATAGTTCATTAAGGTCGAGGTCATCGAAGTTGGAAAAGACTGATTCGTTTGCTGAAGTTAAGTTAGAGAACTCATGTGATGATCTGTTCGTGCAACCAAGTGGAAAACCCCATTACGTACTTTCCACCGAAGATATAAAAGAAAAAAGGATATGGATGAGTCTCACATACAAAGCAAACCACTGAACGTGGAAAACAACTGTCCAGTGATAACCAAATCAAACAAGTCTGCATGTCCAAGAACCACTTCATGTGACACAACGTCCATTGAAAGCTTATCACTGGATCCTGGAGCAGATCTAAATCCCTACAAAGAGGTAGTCAATATGAAGCTGCTTTGGATGAAGTATGTGCCCTAGGAAGTTGGGAGTAGGAAGTATGGGCACACACATCTGACATAACAAACTACACAGCACTTGTATGGGAAATGGTAAATAGAATAGGCCACAGTATAGAAATTCATTTACATATGCACAATTCCTAATATTATCCTTGTGCACTTTATTCAAATTGCCAAATAAACGTAGTAAAGCAGCAGGAAAATTTCTAGGGATGGGCATAAATCCCGGTCCCGTTCCGATCCCGGTGGGATTTGAAATTAAAAACACTCGTCCCGTCTTGTCCTGTTAGTGAAACAACGGGACGCGGGACTAAAATTTTAAGTCCCGTTAGGCCAGTCTCGTCCTGTCTAACATTGAAAATTCATAACTAATTATAGAAATCTTATTTTCGAGAGATTTTAACTCTCTTTTAAGATGTCATCTATAACTTTCATGAAGACACAACTCATATAACAAACCAATTTGTTTAATTTTTAAAAATAAGTCAACTGGTCCAAAATCTCATAATTGATATGCATAATTTACTAATGCAGACCTTAACGTTTTAAAAAACATAACTTAATTTAGAAAATTTATTTTCAAGTGATTCAAATTCTGAAATGAACCTTAAAATGTCTACTATAAATCATATAAAGATACCTAAATGATACTTCAAATTAAACTGTACGATTTTAAGAGGAAACGAAACTAATGTAAGATGGCTGGGATTAGGCTCCTCTCATCTAACTTTCAAAATTCATAACTAATTGTAGAAACCTTATTTTTGAGGGATTCTAACTCTCAATTAATCATTAGGATGTCATCTGTAACTTTCATGAAGACACTAATCTTAAATAACTAACCAATTTATACAGTATTTTAATAGAAGCCAACTGGTTCAGAATCTCAGAATGTACTGATACAAACCTGAAACTTTAAAAAATCATAACTTAATCTAGAAAATCGTTTTCAAGTGATTCAAAAGCTGGAATGAACCTTAAGATGTCTACTACAAATTTGACACCTAGATAAAATTTCAAATGAAACTGTATGATTTTCAGAAGAAAAGAAATTGATGCATGATGGCCGTCCCGATCCCGTCCCATCCGGGATTAGGTCCGGCGGGATCAAATCTATAAAATGTAAGGTCCGTCCCGATCCCGTCTCATATGTAACAACCGAGACGGGACATGAGATGACCTCAATCCTGTCTCGTCCCATACCCACCCCTAAAAATTTCAATTCTGTCTAAATAATTTGTAATCACTGGGTCTGAAATGTATGTTCACATAACTTAAGAACTTAGTAGTTATTTGTCTGTTATCTTTTGGTTGCTTACCTTGAACATCTGAACAGTTTGATACATACAGAGAGGGCAACAAATGAAGATGTTTTACAACAAGCTGGAAAAGTTCCTGACCAGAGTGCTCAAACTTTGATGGATGTCAAAGAAGAGTCCGTGTATCGTTTAGGAACCTCATTAAGTTGTATGAAAGACCCCTGTTCTGGAATTCTACCTTTGTGTACACATACACAAGTTTTTTCAAGTGATGATGATCGTAAAACAGCAGCAACCTCTCATGGGCAGAACCCTTCCTAATTTGATCCTGTCTGTTATCAGCACCGGTAGGACTTCATTAATTTCCAGGCATTTGAACCCAGAACTTCTTCAAGT
Organism: Comarum palustre; assembly: GCA_951800085.1. Classification (NCBI taxonomy): domain Eukaryota; kingdom Viridiplantae; phylum Streptophyta; class Magnoliopsida; order Rosales; family Rosaceae; genus Comarum; species Comarum palustre. The sequence goes on along the minus strand of OX637587.1, from coordinate 19,583,421 downwards.
CACTTATTCATTAGCTAAACAATTCTTCATGAGTTTTCTAATAGAATTCCTAATTACAGGTTCAAACAGTTGTGTGTTGGACTTGAATGCTGACTTAAATTTGAGTCCTCAAGAGCAACCTGTTCTTGCTGCGCCAAAAAGTACTCTGGACCCGTTTGATTGTACCAGCAGAAGTCCTGCCACTGTCTTACCTGAACCACCTCCTCCTGAAATGGTGGCTGTCAAAAATGAGAGGATAGAACCCAATGCTTCTCTGTTACACAAAGATGTATTTGATTCTTCAGAAAGTGGTGCAAGCTGCAGAGATGATGATCAAGTTACTCCCAACTTCGATTTAAAGCAAAAATGTCTGCAGGCGCTTTTTTTTAAGTTATGCTGTCTGACTTTTGAGAATAAGTTGGCTGCCGATTAATTTTCTCACACTTATTGAATTTATTCCAGTTATTTTCAGAAGAAAAAACCAGCTACATTGTGCACCCTATGATGATCCAGCCAGAGGTGGCCTCAGAGGAGATAAAAATGCCCCATTTGGGAAGAAACAATAATCAAACTAATCAAGGATCTATACTCGATCTGGGTTTATCCATGCCAACGAAACCTTCAACTGCAGGATATGCAACGAACGCATGTTTCAATACATTTCCTTTCTGCGGCTCCTTCACCGGAACCAGAGACTTCATCTAAAATCCTAAAATTAAAATACATGTCCGTATTAGTTCGGAATATTTTTCAGATCATGCCTACCAAACGTGTTGTAAACCTATTGATGAATGTGCAGGTGTGTTTGCTTGTCAGAGGTAGCTTGCTGGATGGCCCACAAGGGAGCGACATGCAATTGGATATAAGTTGTGAAATTATTATCAAAATAGTGCATGATGACGTCGTTTAATACCTCCAAGAGAACTGGCAATAAATTCATCACCTGGAAACTCCTTGCTCAAGGCAGAATAGTCCTTTAAAGAATCCTGCCATCTCTTAAGCCGTTCCAGTAAAACGTGGTGGCGTGTTAATTAATTTGATCAATCAAAAAGAAACCTAAAGAAAGGATGAAATGCCTGCTTTATGAGGACCATACTTTAGCATAAGAGTGAGCACGCCATAGAAGTGCTTTGTGGAAATTAGGCCGTTCTCTCAAAGCTGCATTGCAATCGTCAATGGCCATTTTACACTGTCCAAGCTTAGACCTGCAAGCAGCTCGATCACAAAGTAAGACATTGTTTGTAGGAACCCTGGTCAAACATCGTGCATTCCTCCATGTATTTTTGATCCTTGTACAAGTCATTTCCACATTTCCTGGCTTCTGCAGCACCCCTAGCTTTCTTCGGCCACTTTAGAGACTTCCGGGTTGAATCCATGTCCACAGCTTTTTCTGCAGACTTAACTCCCTTCTCGAATCTGATACACAATTAAAACTTTAGAGCCATTGTAATTCTAGGGAAGAAATGACATAACCAAGTAGAATATCCTACATAAAGCAATTAATCAGGACACATTATTTGATAAATTCATTTTCGGTGCTTTTGAAGGATTAAGATTCGTGAATTAGTACATTGTATATTTAACTTAGATCGCTTACCATTTCTGTATTTGTAGCTTCCACAGTGATGGCTTTTATCAAGATTTCTTTCATTTCATAACATCCTAGTTTTTCAACATTTTCAGAACATACTACTGTTTCAGTATTGAACATTTGCAGAACATAAATACGCAACAATCTACAATTTAGTCTTATTTTTGGACTATATGAACTTTAGTCTAATGAAGAAAATGCAATGGCATACCTTCCGAGATACAAATTAAGTTTGGTTTCAATAATCAGCAAGCATGCTGTACCCTTGCGAGGTTTTGTGACTCGACTTTCTTCCAAATGACTTGCAGCATTTACTAATTCAAAAGCTTCCTCTACCCTTTGAAGCTTAAATAGAGCTTCAGCTTTTAAAGCTACGAACTGCCACAAGAAAGCATAGGACATAATCATACAAGTAAATGTAAACCAAGTTACATGTTTCAAGCCATAAAAACTTGGTCTTTTCAAACTACCTGGTTTGATGCATCAACTCCAGCTTCAATACACAAAGTGCTTTCTCTCAAAACCCCAGCCCAGTCTTTAACCTTCCTGGCCTTGTTAGTATTGACATAATGAGCTTTAATACGTAATAGAAGCTGCATAGTTTCTACGCAAATATTCTTCCCAAATAACCAGAAATGCCATCTTGCATCATCAACTTGACCAAACCTGCAAAAAAGGCCAAATCTTATAACACGTCTTGCATCATTAATTCATTATCATATATGCCTATACTCTACCCACCTTCCGATGCCCAATGTAAAGTCTGAATACTAAAATGTCTAACAATTGCCGGGAAAAAAAAGAAGAATCCTATCATATGAACGACTACATGAAGTATCAATAAATCATACATTCATGAAAACTCAGAAGCCTATGAAATGTAAAATCCAGAACGAGACCCTCAAGGCTAGTTATTCGGCAAGCATGGAGAATTGTGGTACTCCTACTTCTATATACTAACGTAGAGAGACCATTGGTGCTTGTGCTCTGATAGAGTGGTGCTCCTATTCGTTTTAAACTGTCCAACTAATTGCATTAAGTAACCAAGACAAAAGATTGCAAACCTAGTCCAGAGTTCTTAGATTCAATTACGGTTAGTTCCCCTACAACTTACAAGAGATTGTTTTTTTCCAGCTATGGAACTACACTTTTTCCTTCAGCTAGCATGCAATTTGTTTTGACATTATCACAACAATGGATTAGTTTATCTTTAAACTTGTAAATCAAACTACGGTTATCTTCATCCTTCAAACCAAAATGCAGGAAAAATGAAACACATTGAACTCTGGCCAGCCAACACAATATAGTAATGGACTAACATTCACCTTGCAGTGTCACTAAGCATTAAAAGAACAAGCCAATTGAAAGCACATGACTATCAAAAAAGCCCAATATGTACCAAAGGAAGAGGTTCAATCCTACCTCAGAACTCAGCACTCACCCTCAAGCTGTATCTTTGCACTTGTGTAAAGAATCTCCGGTCTCCTCTTATACGTCAACATAGATTGATCAAAGTTCCTCCTCCTCTTATACGTAAACATATCAACACTCCCTCTCCTCTTATATGTCAACAGAGGACACTCAACATTTCCCAAACTCTTACACACACTCCTCTTATATGTCAACAAAGATTGATCATCAATGCGCCTCCTGTACTTAAAATAGTAAGGATCAAGCTTGCCATTCCCATTTTCGCCTTTCGCCCCGGCGCCGCCACATTTGCAGTCCAATTGTTTAGAACAACACGGCGGCAGCTCCGATTCGACACCATTTGATCAACTCCCATGTCCTTCCTTCAACTGCCCCCCTCCTCATCGTCATCATCCACAATCTCCCCTGCTTCTTCTTCCTCAACAACATCGAGCTGCAAAGACGAATCACACACCGCAACAGATTCACATTTCGTCTCATTATCCAAAACCCTAGCTCCTCCACCTCGCAAATCCGCCCGATTTTTTCTGCCAGCGACGCCGCCGCCGTTCCTGCTCCTCCTCCACCTCGCCAGTGACTCCGACACCCAGCATACGGTGACCTCCGCGGCCGCAACCGCCTACGACGTGCCGGACCAAACGGCCGAGCTCCGGTACTCGGAGTCGCAATCGCGATGGACGCGGCGCTTGCACAGGCGGCAGGAGATGCAGTCGACGGAGGAGAAGTGGAAGCAGTAGGAGCAGAGCTCGGTGGATTCCACGCGCGAGAGGCATTTCTTGCAGAGGAGGACGATTCGCCACTCGCTGTAGAGGAGGTGGAGCTTGGATTTGGATTTGGCGAAGTCCATACAGTTTCTTCATACTTTACTCAATTTCGGCTCATACAGTTTTAGAGAAATACTAAAACATACACTAATATTACAAACATCCCACTGACTATTACATCTCAGAACAATGATAAGAGACTGAGTCAGAAACAAGGGGGGCTAAAAAAATAAAAGCAGATCTAACGAGCTATATTGGCAAGGTGCATTTCTTTTGAGAATGTCCTAACATATGGCACCGACCACATTGAACTACTCTCTTTGGGCGCTTGAAGTTCTCTACACGAAGGACCTTCTTTTTCGGTCTGCCAGGTGGACGCCTGGTCTTGGGTGGACGAATCATGATATCAACCTTAGCACTTCCACCCTCTGTCCCTTCAGTGGGCTCATTCCATAAGCTCTTATCTGAAATAGGATGAATCATCTGTAAATAGGTCTCTCTGTAACTTGCTACTGTAAAGCAAGGCTCAGCAAATAAAGCAACATTGTGCCCACAGGAAATAAGTGCAGCAGCAGCATGTGCACAAGGTAAACCATATATATGCCAACGACGACAGGAGCACACTCGAGTTCTTATATCCACAATATTTGTCCGTTCAGTTGAAACAATTTCAAATTCAACTTCATTTGCTCGAAGCACTTGGTAGCAGCGAGCATCAGCAACTGCCTCTAAAACACGCCTCTCAGCAGAAGGTACTAGAATTGATGTCAACCTCATGCCCATATCCCTACGCTCATTAAACCACGATGACAACTGATGACGAATATGCTCCATCATTTGCACAATAGGGAGCTCATGGCATTCATGGGCCCAATTATACAGCAGCTCTGTAACCCCCAGGGTAAAATGACCATATCGCACACCTTCAAAGTATGCTACAGCCCAAAGTCGAGGAGGGAAGTGTTGCAACCATGGCATCACATCTTGCAAGATATCCACCATCTCTGCAATCTTGCTATCAAATTCAGCTGCAGTGAGAGCATAAACAGCATTCCAGAAGATGTTCACCAACTTTGTGTTCTTAAATGTATCACGAAAATTTTCGCTTACGTAGCGCAGACAAAAACCATGAAAGGCACTTGGGAAATGAGTTTCCACGGCTTCCACAATGCCCCTTTGTCTTTCAGAGAGTATCGTAAGTCTAGGCATGTTGTCAGTGTTTACTCCAAGAAGCTTCCGTAACTCTGACATAAACCATATCCAATTCTCATCACTTTCAACATCAACAATAGCTCTTGCCAGTGGAAATAATGCATCATCAGCATCAACAGATGCAGCACAGAGCAATGTACCCAGGTATTTTCCCTTAAGATGTGCTTTGTCAAGCTCTAAAAGTGGTCGACAAGCATGTATAAACCCATAAATTGATGCACGGTAGGAAACAAAGAGCCGCTGGAAGCAATTGTCTTGTCCAGAGGTAAAAACTGAAGCAATGCTTCCTGGATTGTTTTTCCTTATTTGGTCACAGTATGCAGGAAGAAGGCGATATCCTTCTTCAAGAGTTCCATGAAGTGCTGCCATGCTACGCTCCTTGCCACGCCATGCTTGCATGTAAGAAACAGCAACCCCATGCTGATCACGGATATCTTGCAGGATCTCTTTTGGTTTATATCGTGGATTATCCCGAACTCGAGCTTCCACAGACCTAGCAACCCAACCTACTGATGCTTGCTGATGATGAAGGTGGCAGACTCCTTCACAGGTATGCTCACCCAGCAGGGTTCTTATTGTAAAGGTGGGAACTCCAGGACATTTTGCTACATGGACACGCCATGGACAGCCTTCTTTGGAGCACTTGGCTATAAACCGGCTTCGATCTGATTTGACGATACGAAGATCAAAATGCATTGCAATGGCAACATCCTTCAATGCTCTTCGGCAAGTTTCAACATCAGGAAATTCTTGCCCAATAGCTAATGCACATTCTGTCAAGGTGAGAGAATCATCGGGTACAGGCACTAAAGAATGATCTTCCATGTATACATCAGCAGAAAGAGCAGAAGTATAGCAGGATTCTAATCCCTCATCCCGACACACGTTAAAACTTGTATCCAAGGGAGTGTTGTAAACACTGCACAACATGACACCTCCTGTTAGAGAGAGATACAGCAATGAGAAGACAGAATACCAAAGGAGTAGTATTTCTATGTGTAAATGCACATGAATAACGAAAAAAAGAAGGAAAAAAGAAGGAGAAACATACAAACAGCCATACCAGTACTAACTAATAACTAGCGACAAGTGAAGGGTGCTTTTGTTGATTCGATTAACATTTGCGTTTCACATTGTATACCCTTCCTGAGATGATGAATGGATGATATCTTCCCAGGATTAACCTCACCTGTAAATCTAAAGAAAAAAAAAACCCAATCAGCAGTTTATATCAACTTTAAGCGCAAAATCAAAAGTTACAGGACAGAGAAACAACTCACTCGTCCTTTAAGTTCACTTTTAACACTTAACAAACTTTAACATTTCTAGGATACAAAACACCTCACTCCACAGCCATATATAAGGCAAACAATGCAACTGCTCACCCATCATCCTAATATCGAAAGATTTTGCAGGAGTCGAACAAGTTGGCTATAAGAAAGTCTTCAAGGAACTCCAAGAGCTATCACTTCTAATCTATTGTCACTGAACACATACAATGTAAATCAAACGGAACTAGAACTAACCCGACTTGACTGCATAAAAGGCATAGTTAAGCCACACAAAGACCTTATTCCTTGCTCAAACCGCAATGTCAATTTCCTTATCCAGATTTAGTGCTAATAATGCAAATACTCACCCATCATCCTACGCAAACTAACCAGAAGTCAAAGAATATGACTTAAACATGTCTTCTAGGTACTCGAAGAGTTATCACTTCTCATTGATCACAAATCGAACACAATGTAGGTCAAATGGCACTAGAACTAAGACCATACTCGACTGCGAAACAGCCAAATCTCACAGAAACTAAACATGACCACTTGAGTCAGTGAACTAAATTCACCCAGAACCCAATGCTCCATAACGATTCCCGACCTCAACTCCCAAACCCAGAACCCCAAAAACCCAGAATTTTAAACCACAGCATCTGACATTTTCCATTGAACCAACAATTGGGTATCTCAGAACGGATCTAAGAGAAAAACCCAGAGATCCCAATGCCCCAGAAAGCATAAAAATCAGAACTTTGATGGATTCTTCTCATTTTCAATTGAAAAAAAAATATTCCTATGATAATAGCATAAAAGAAATTCAACTTAGTGTTTCACATTTTGGTGGAGACAAAACTAAAGTATAGATGAAGAGAGAGAGAGAGAGAGAGAGAGAGAGGGGACAGAAAGTACCTGGTGTGTGAGATTAAGTGGGTTTCTGCTTCTTGTTCTGATAACGATGACGTTCGCCTTCTTGAGGTCTTCGGAAAATTTTGGTACGTGTATATGTCTCAACCGTCTGATCATTTTTTTAAATCAGATCTAAAGGTCGATAAACTTTAGAATATGACATTTTAAATACGAACTTAATATATGTCATAGTATAATATAAAAGACAAACCATTCTTCCTCTCCTGTGTCTGTTCAGCAATTCGAGAAGATAAGCGAAACCTAACAAAATCTTTTTTCTCTTGTTTAAAAAAAATCTTTTTATTTTAAGAAAATTGAATTCTCGTTCTTTTATTGACAGAATGAAACCCCTTTACATAGAGAAATACATGGGCCTCTTGGGCTATTACATGGATATGTGTAAAACCCTATTACAACATGGATTACTACATAAAGCTCGTATACAAGACATGGATCAAAACACATGTGTGTGTATATATATATATAAACCCTATTACAACATAGATTACTACATAAAGCCCGTATACAAGACATGGATCAAGACACATGTGTGTGTGTGTGTGTATATATATATATATATATATATATATCAAATATCCTATTACACTCCCCTTGTGTCGCGTGTCTTCATGCCGGTATGGTGCTTACGGTGTTGTCTCATCAAAAACTTTGCCAAGTAACAAAAACCCTGTGGGAAAACTAAACCTTGGTCGAAGGAAAAAGAGTACAACGCACCAACTACTCAATTGAGAACTCGCCATGTGATGCTCTCCCTGATGTGTGCTTCAATCGAATTTTCCTGATGAATGGTGCATTTCAACATGTATCTCAAGAGTAGATGTGAGCCAAGACTTTTACAAGTCTGTCATGATCAACCACAAATGGGGATTAATGGTCTTAGCGGTGCATGCAATGTTAACTCGTTAAAAACCTTATCAGGCAAAAAACCAGTGGGAGCATCTGACTTTTTCCGATCATTTTTCCTGACCGATTGCACTGCTCCCTATAGTATTATACTTGGCAGAGATTTGATTTATTGGGCATGTTGTGTTCCATCCTCTATGCACCAGGAGCTACTCATGTGAAATCCAGTGATAGATCAGCCAGAACTAGTTAAGGCTGACGAGCGACCATATTCAGTAGCTGCATGTATGCTCGATTCTAAGTATTACTATGGAGACATACGTCCTCTTGGGATTGTTAGGGTAGATGGCAAAGGTAACCGTACGGGGTCACCTCTTCAGAACTTTCACGATGGGGTCTAGTCCAAGCTCGCGTTAATACTAGCAAACCTAGCTTCATTGTACCACATTCCAATAATCATAAATGATAGCAAGGTTAAGCAAAGATGAGTTAGAGGCTTATGCGTTCTTACATCAGAGATTGTCTATCTTTAAGCAGGAACATGAAGCCTGGAATGGTATAGCCTTAGTGAAGTGTATTGAAGACGAGTTAGTCAATGGCGAATGTGAGGATGAGGAGATTATCTAGCCAGCTCTGGCAGCCTTGGATGATACTCCACCTAAAGTAAAAGATCCAGTTGAGAAAGTTAACCTGGGTTCTTCTGAGGAACCAATAACTTAATGAATATTATCATTTGATTTACACGTCTTAGACCACCTTAGTACGTATCTCAAAAGATACGACAATGATCAAAACTACCACCAAACCACAACCATGACACACGACTGAATCCGGCAACCAAAAATGGTGGATAAGAGTAGCTAGAAGCTCAAACAAATGGCCACTATATATGGTCCATGTGACTCCGATCCGTGCTATCCTTCTTTGAGTTTTTGTTTGATAATTGACTCCTATGAGATTATATGTGTCAAAATCATCGATCCATTAGTCAGTAATTGATGTAAAAGTGCATAGTGGTCGGTTTATCAAGAGAACACGCTAGACACCAACTTGTTGAATTACAGAATCCTTGTTTGTATAGAAAATCTTTTAAAATCTTTGTTTGTATAGAAGATCTTTTGTAGACATCTATTCCTATAAGGACACATCTTGTAAAGTTATATATTAACCCATAATTGGGATGAATAAGAATGTGAAGTTCTTCTGAATACCTTTCTTCTTGTCATTAGAGCAGAAAAACCCTGAATTGAATTGAAATCCAGAAATCCACCACCACTGAAATTAAAAAACTCTGAATTGAAACCAGAAATCCACCACCATCGAATCATTTCCGCTGCACCCGAAATTCAAAACTTGATATCTGAAATCTGCAAATCATGAGAGATATGATTCCAAACCCTAATCATGGAGAAGGAGCCGCACCTGTCCACAACCACTACCACAACACGATTCAAGATCATTCGGCGTTTCAGATCGATATGCTCTTGACTGAATCCAACTATTCAAATGGGGCTCATCTCATGAAGATGCGTATTGGAGGACGTAGAAAATTCGAAATTATTACTGAAGCTGCACCTGAAATTTCTTCACCAGTATATTGTGCATGGGCCACTGACAATGAAAAAGTGAAATGCTAGCTCATCGATAACATGTTCCCATCTTTGATGAACATGTATCTTCGATTGCCAACTGCCAAAGCTATCTGAGATGCTTTGTGCAAGATCTATTATGTTGATTCAGATGAAACCCGACTCTTTGAACTTTATCGCCTGTGTTTTTGAACGAAATAGAATGGACGACCTCTTTCTGCCTACTATAATGAACTTGTAGGATGGTTGGAAGAGATGGATCAACGTCTTGCATCTCATTCCACTACAATAGATGGCGTTGTGTATGAAGCATCGTATATGGCCCGATTGAGAGTTCACATGTTCTTAAACGGATTGGATCCTGAATTTGATCAAGTTCGGGAAGAGATTATGAGAAAGGATCCGAAGCTGGATTTGGAGCAAAGTTATGCATACATTCGCAGAGTCCACAACAATCGAATGTTGCACCTTGCAGCTGCACCTGAGGCCACTGCAACACTCCTATCTCCTACACCAGTAGCCGGTGCCGCTGACTCCCAGCGCCGATCTGGTCCTCCTCTGAGTTTTGCTGGTCCACCTAGGTTTGGTGTTTCTACATCAAAAACCGGAGGGAAGTCTCTAGTCGGAAACTACTTGTACTCATTGTGAGGATGTTGGTCATACCAAGGAGCGATGCTATGAGATTATTGGATATCCTGAATGGTGGGATTTCACCAAGAAGCCGCACAAAAATATCAAAAAGTAGTTGTAACTGCTACGGAGTCATCTGAACAGTCCTTTACACTTGTAGCTGAATCAGGTATGAGGGGTAAGACATCTTCTCTTTCTACATTATCTACGAATGGAACTTGGATGAAGTCGTCCATTAAGAGGTCTTCATCGCAATTGTAGGGAGGAACTTGGATGAAGTCCCTAGTTTTGTAGATTCCATTAAGTCATCTTCTCAACATGTTGTTTCTACTGCTAATGGTTCACCTTCTCCTGTTATTGGTGAAGGATCTGTGAAAATTTCTGATAGATTAACCCTTGATTCTATACTTGTTGTTCCCTCTTTTGCATATAACCTTTTATCTGTGGGACAAATTACTATGGCTCTTGCATGCACTGTAACCTTTTATTCCAATTTCTGTATTTTTCAGGACATTCTGACAAGGCAGATTTTTGGTTATGGTGTTAGAAGGGGAAATTGTATTACCTAGATTGACGAGTAGCGGGCAATAACAGTTGAGTTCGTTGAGTCAAGCAAACAACACCAGTAATCTGAATAAGGCCAAAGAGGCAGTGTGGTTATGGCACCGCCGCTTAGGTCACTTATCTTTTGGATATCTTTGAACGTTACAGCCACAATTATTTTCTGTTGTTGAAGAGTCTGATTTTAAATGTGAAATTTGTGAATTGGCCAAGAGCCACTGTATTACCTATTCTTCAAGTTTGATTAAATGTTCAGTTCCTTTTATGAAAATACATTCTGATGTTTAGGGTCCTGCCAAATTCTCTACACGTTCTGGCTTTCGTTACTTTGTGACTTTCATCGATGAATGTACTTGGATGACTTGGGTATCCTTGATGAAGCACAACACAAGAATGAAGTGTATTCCAGATTTACTGAATTCCATAAGATGGTGGCGACTTAGTATCAACGACAAATTCGGGTACTTCAATCTGATGGTCAATATGCGAATGGTTCAATGTCTGCATTCACCAAACTTTATGGAATTCGACACCAAACTTCAATTGCATATACTCCTCAACAAAATGGATTGGCTGAAAGGAAGAATAGACAATTGTTGGAAGTTGTTCGTGCCTCCCTCTTTGGTATGAATGTGGATCGAAAGTTATGGGGAGAAGCTGTGTGTTCTGCTGCATACTTGATCAATCACACACCTTCCCGTGTGATTGAGTTCTAGAACCCATATCAGAAGTTACATCAGTTGCTCTATGTACCATCTTTATCTAATTTGGAGCCTAGATTTTTTGGATGTACGGTGTATGTGCATATCAACAAGCAACTAAGAGGCAAACTTGATCCGCGTACGGTGAAGTGTGTGTTTGTAGGGTGTGCTGAGTTCCAGAAAGGGTACTGGTGCTATAACCCGGTTCTTAATAAAATGCATGTTTCCTTGGATATTTCATTCTGTGAGTCTGAAAATTATTACTCAGGAGAGTTTCAGAGCCTTCCCTTCAGGGGGAGAGTACGTATGTAGGAAATCCTCTGAATATGGACGAATTTAAAGAGTTAGAGAACCTGGAAAGTCAATTTGGGGCTGGAAACCAAGTAGAAGAAACTGCAAGCGCACGAGTGGATCTGTCAACCAGACGAGTCAACTCGTCAACTGCAAAGGAGCTTACGATTGATGACTCAGGCGACTCATCGATTCCTCCCAGAACAGAGCTAGTCGACCTGCCAACGAATAAGGTTGACTTGACTACCGGACCAGAATGTGAACTTCTTCTAACTGAAGAAATTGTGTCTGAAGACCCCCTTTCTACTCCATCAACTGAAGGACCCGTCCAGAATGTCCTCCCAGAAGTATGTAATAATAACATTGAATTTGGTAGTGTGGAAACTTTTGTACCTCTCAACGGGTAACAAAAGAGGTTCTAAAGAAACAATATGAGCTTAGCATAGAAGCCAAAGCCAAGTATCATATTTCTAACTTTATATCTCACCATAGGTTGTCTAGATCACATGCATTTGTTGTTAACCAATTATCCACAATATCTATTTCTAGTAATGTACAGGATACCTTTGGCGGATCCAAAGTGGAAGCAAGCTATGAATGAAGAACTGGAAGCCCTGCAGAAAAATGAAACATGAGATGTTGTTCCTATGCTTCCTGGTAAGAAGACAGACGAGTGTCGTTGGGTGTTTGCACTGAAGTTGAAAGCTGATGGGAGCATTGACAGATATAAAGCTCGCTTGGTTGCTAAAGAAGGATACACTCAATGATATGACATTGATTATCAAGAGACGTTTGCTCCAGTAGCCAAATTCAACACTATAAGAATTCTTATCGCGTTGGCTGCTCGTTATGATTGGTCACTACGTCAGTTTGATGTGAAGAATGCTTTCTTGAATGGAACTCTGGAAGAAGAAGTGTACATAGATACACCGCCTGGTATCAGCGGTAGACCATATGATGTTGAAAAAGTGTGTCGACTGAAGAAATCTTTGTATGGATTGAAGCAATCGTCTAGAACTTGGTTTGAGAGGTTCTCCAAAGCCATGAAGACATTCGGATATTGACAAAGCAACTCTGATCATACCTTGTTCATTAAACTCTGAATACTTTTCTTCTTAACTTCCTTTTCTACTCCATCATCCAAGAATATTAGCTAATTAAATGATTAGTGTAGAAAAGTTACAAGGCATGACAAGCATTAAAAATAAATAAATAAATATATATATATATATATATATATATATATGATTATATGTATATATATATATATATGATTGTGTTAACCGAACAGAGATATATATACAGCGATGCGGCGATGGTTTAAAGATCTACACTATTGGTTCAACATATATATATATATATATATATATATTTCAAACTACAGCGATGCGGCGATGGTTTAAAGATCTACACTATTGGTTCAACATATATATATATATATATATATATATATATATATATATATATATATATATTTCAAACTACAGCGATGCGGCGATGGTTTAAAGATCTACACTATTGGTTCAACATTTTTATAAGCAAATTCCTTTGTAGCTACTCCCCTAGTGGGTGGTTTTTCTATTTCTCATTCAAAACTAAGCATGCATCTCTCCACAATTAAGGGCTCGATCAAGAACACGATCAAATCCCAACCGGAAATCACAAGGTTGCAAGAGCTAGCTGTGTAAGAATGAACTATGAATATACGTCTTTGTTTATCTCATGATTGTCATCGATGATATCAAAGATTTCGAGTCCTATAAATATTCAGTTTCGTTCTTTCCTTTGAAAAGTTTCGTTGCATTGTGAACCTCCCACTCACTGATTAAACAGCTAGCATTTTCTTTCGAATGGGACTTTGATATGATCTAGGGTTTAGGGGCATATGACGTCAGCAAGACACCTCACGATTTTGTTCATTGCCACTTTTCTTGTCCAAGCCCCTTCACTATCTTTGTCTCCCGATGGTGGCTCAGGTTGGTTTCTCCGTTTGCTCAGTTAGATTTTGGCATGATATCAAATTATATCTAGTAGCATTGTTAGAAACAAGCTCGTTATTTGTTATATTTCGATAAATTTTAATTTTACACACTATTTGTTCGACAAAATAAGTCAGCTATATGTAATCTTTTAATAATTTCATGTACTATGAAAGTTTTCTTTAAGGTTTGGGATGCATGTAACAATTTCATGTATGCATGACTAACTGCAGGAAGTTGTGTCCTAAACTTTACATACCAACCAACTGGGGAGTGCATAAATCCAGCCAAGCTGAGAATAAAGGTTTGGGATAGTTTTACACTTCCAAATCTCTGCTGTAGAAATGTGCTCACCACTTTGTCCCAAGCCTTGGCCTCCCAAGCCTTTCGAACACAGGGCGGTGTCTTCGTTTCCAAGGAGGAATGGAATAACTGCCCTGCTGGCTCATTTGCCCGTCAGGACGTGTCTACCGTTCACTGCCCTGCACTTGATGGTCTCTACAATGGCAGCAGCGACTGCTCCAAAGTAAACTTGGCAGAAATTAAGCAAACGACGGATTACCAAAACGCATCAAACATTTGCTCTCAATTTGACAATCCATCTTCTACATTTGATGCCGTCTGTACCCCTTGCTCCGCTGCCGTGGGAACTCTTAAGCAACGTTTATTGGAGCGGTATCATCCGAAGAATGATAACAACAAAACCGAAGATTCTATATGCGGTGTAGCCGCGGTTATTGCCGTTGCCGCCGGGAACATTTCCAATACTTATATTGACGACTACTTTGGGTGTCTAACTACATTAGACAAGTTCGGTAAGAAAATAAACTACTTCGTGTACGTTAGTCACTGAGTTGGACTCTGTCAGCTAACTGTGTGTTTTTGTTTTTGGTTCGCATGCAGAACCTGGTTACTTCAAACTCAAATGTAAGCATTCGTCTTAATTTGCATCAGTTTAATATATATATATATATATATATATAGCACACCGTGCGCATTTTGTTAAAGTACGGACGGACACGTGTCGCTATCTCCGTATAGTAGAAAGAAAAAGTGAGTGAAAGCAGACGGCGCAGATGACGACACCCCAACTTTAACAAAATGCGGACGTGCGTTTCAGATCCGGCCTGATATAAAGTCCGGATCTATAGCACACCGTGCGCACTTTGCTATATATATATCACATTTCCAATTAGGGATCATTTTTCTTGACATATATGATGGATCAAGGATTATACCAACTTTTTGATTACCAAATCACATCTTCACCATCTAATATATATATTTACATATGTAGATCATCTCTGTAAAATTTCATCTAATTTGGTGATCTATAACATCTCATATACATATATTGGATATTTACAAGTTTATAGAAATTAATCTTCTAGCTCAACGTACAGATTCCTTTGTAGAAGCGGTACTTTCTATCCTGATAGCCATCACAGGAGTAGTGCTGATAGTGATGCTGATAAAACACGTAACGAAGAAGAAGCCCTTAAAACCGACCCTCTCAGGATCAACGACTACTACTTGGTCTGGCCTGTATAGATTCTCCAAGGCTGAGATTGAGAATGCCATAAACTATGGACCTGAAAGAAAGCACCTTGGACGAGGAAGTGCAGGTCATGTTTATAAAGGGGTTCTTCCTAGTGGTCAGGTCGTGGCCGTTAAGCACATAAATAAGAGTAACATATCAGATTCTTTTACAAGAGAAGTGGAACAGCTCTCTAGGGTTCGACACCCCAACTTGGTTTGCCTCTTTGGATGCTGTGTAGAAGGCGGCGAGCAATATCTTGTGTATGAATATTGCTCATCAGGGAATCTAGCTCAACATCTTCTAAGTAATATACTCCATATGATCCTTAATATTTCCTGATCAGATTAGTTCCTTAGAATCTTACTAATCAAAACTCATGTCTTGTTGTCTTTACATGCAGGAAATGATCCTGTGTTGACATGGGAGAGAAGGGTTAGGATTCTCAGAGACTGTGCGCTTGCTTTGAGGTATCTCCACCTCAATACTGATGGCTGCATAGTTCACAGAGATATTAAGGTAACCTAATCCCTAAACCCTGAAATTCATCAATGAGTTTTTGAAAGGCTAATTACTTGATGTTGATCCATGTTAATTTGGTTTTATATAGCTGACAAATATCCTTTTGACTGAGAACTTGGACCCCAAGCTATCCGACTTCGGTTTGGCAAAGATGTTGGGGATGGAGGAGAGCAAAGTATTTACAGATGTTAGAGGAACAATAGGGTACATGGATCCAGAGTACATGACCAATGCCAAATTAACTTGTGCTAGTGATGTCTATAGTTTTGGTATCGTTACCCTGCAACTTCTTTCGGGCCAGAAAGTATTTGAGCTTGATCTTGATGCTAGAGATCAACTCACAAGAAAAGTACGTATATACGTATGTATATACATACACGTACATACAAATGTTCATATGTATCTATATAGAGAGAGTGAGAGAGATCTTAAATTTGATTTTGTAGGCGAAGGATGTGAGTTTGAACAAACGTCCACCTGAGGATCTTGAAGACCCAAGACTAAATGGAAATATCAACAAGGCTGACTTCGATTCGATTCTACAAATTGCAGTACTGTGTGTTGCTAAATCAAGCAAGGGTCGCCCTACGATTGATGTTGTCTATGAAGAGATGGAGAAGGCTTGGAAGAATACTGTAGCTGAAATGGTTAGTCCCACTACTCGGTCATAATTATATTGTTTAATTCTAATTAGATAAAAAAACTAATATTTTGTATATCAATTTCTTCGAGTGAAGAAGGCACAGAGAGGGACGAGTTCATCAGCAACACCATTGCCATTATCTTCAGGAGTGTTATCGGTGTGACGGGAAACATGATCGAGATTGATGCCGGCATGGATTTCTTTTCCGATCTCTATCTGCAGGCTGTGGTTAGATCGATATATATATATATATATATATATATATATATATATATATATATATATATATATATATATATAATGTGTGTGTGTGTGTATGTGTGTAGTTACAGGAAATAACGATGTAATCTGCTAGCTAGATTATCACTGTATAGTATATGCAGTTCTACTAATTACAATCATGTACTTATTTTGTCATCTATCTTTTGATTTCATTGGCTTGGGAATTGAAAGTCCCAAATAATTGAAAGGATTAACCATACAGATTAAAGCTAGGTCAGAATTATTCCGAAAGATATATCTCATCATTTAACACATAGTTGGATGCTCAAAACATTATGCATTTGTTCACATACTGGTTAGTTTGGCACGCTTGATTGCTGAACATGCATGCATAACCCTTTCCTTTGGCAATCGATGTTTATTTGGTAGGGATCATATACTGGTTGTGGTGCTTCAAGTTCCACATATATGCTCTACTACAAGGGAAATCTATATACGAAGATTAAGAGCAAGCAGCGTAGGTATAAATAATATAGTAAGAGCCCTACGTCTCATTTTGTAAATGGAAAATGCATGCATATATGCCAAGTTAATTAGATTGTATGACGACTTCAATTTACGTACCAGTCCATCAAATTTTGTTTCACTTGGGATCTCCAATTTGTCAAATCACCAAAAAAATGTATATAATATATTAAGGTTTGAGAATTGAGACTGCTCGCCAATGTTATAAAGTAGGTAATTAATCTAAAAAAATCAACTTTTAGCTATATTTCTTCATGGAAATTAACGACTACAATCTGCTGGGCATGTTTGGACGGAGTGTCTTCAATACACGGTTGTGTATGTACATGACACCTGTGAATGGTTGAGATTAGAGAATATAATATTGATACATGGGTGGTCAAACATATAAATTGTTATGAATGACTAAAATCGTGCCGTGTACATATAAGACGGTGCATTAGGAGCATATGGGTATGATTGTCGGCAATTTTTCAGCATTTTTTATCAAGTTTTGAAAATGAGTTTTGAACAGAACGTCCAATTTCTAAATGTTATAGGAGCAACGAATTGGATTGCGAGTTTATACCAACTCTGAAATGGTAAATCGATAGAACATGTCCATGAAATTTAAGTGTGATTTGACAAATCATGTAGAGAGCCTTGGCCTAAACCTTGTATATACAACCATCTCTATACATACTGATCGATCTACTGATTATATAATGAACATGTTCTATCGATTCGATTTGGGTCGTGTATCGACTCGTCCAAATATCGATTAGTTTTTGGTTGTATATACATGGTTTCGGCCAAAGCTAGAAACCTAACTCGCTGCTTAGTTTGTGTTCCCATTTTCCAGCAATGGTAACTTAGAAAACCAACTGGACTACAGGATGTGACATGACGAAGTACATAATCATATTAAGGTAGCCACGTTACAATATAAACTATCCTCGCAAGATTTGCGTATACTTCTGCTTCTTCCATCAGTCATATATATCTACCACACCAAATTAACTCATACAAATGATGAGATGATTATCATATTAAAACTTGGAATTGGGATGGAAGCTTCAAAATTTGAGGCTCGCGGAGGCGGTTGATCACACACGTTACTTCTTACATTATCCAGTTGCCTAATTTTTCTTCGACTGCTCATCAGCCCTAATTTACATATCTGCCTAGCTTAATTATATATAAAGGAAGCTCCCAGCAGAATAGTCACCCAAGTTTTTTCAGTGCCAATCTCCAAGTGCATTGAGAAAGCTTCAACAGAAAAGAAAAGAAAACGAAGAAAAAGAGAGAAATAAGCATCTTCATCATTATCAAAAATACGTACTCCAGATCAAAATTATGGCGTATTCGACCACTGATCTACTCGCTTTCTCATTCGGTCTGTTAGGTATTGTATATTATCTAAAAAAGCTTAAGACAATGCATGCTTAAACCTCCTTTAGCCAAAAGAAAGAGACTTTTTTTGGAACATTTAACATTTTTGTCTCAATTTTCATGCTAAATCACTGTCCTAAAGTTGTCATTCTTCACGTATATGCAGGTAACATTGTATCTTTCATGGTGTTCTTGGCTCCAATGTAAGACCCTATTACTTAAACACTATACTTCTCATTCATGGTACGTACGTATTCTCCCTGACTAACATATACGATTTCTTTCTCATCGATTGATCAGGCCAACATTTTACAGAATTTACAAGAAGAAATCATCAGAAGGGTTCCAATCCATACCATATGTAGTTGCGCTTTTGAGTGCAATGTTATTATTGTATTATGGTGTGCTCAAAACAAATACTTTCTTGATCATCACCATCAATGCCTTTGGAATCTTTATCGAAGTTTCTTACCTCATATTCTATCTCACATATGCTCCCAAGAAGCAAAGGGTGAGTAACCTCTACAAATCTCTCTCATACAGTCTCATGCCTATATTTAGTTTTTCTAGTTTGATTGAAGCACATCTTGTGCTCCTCTTGCAGATTTATACGCTGAACTTGATTATGCTAGTAAATGTAGTGTTTGGATTGACATTGGCAGTCACTATCTTCCTTTTTAGCGGAACCAAACGCGTCGCCGCAGTTGGATGGATCTGTGCTGTGTTTAACATTGCTGTTTTTGCCGCTCCTTTGAGCATTATGGTATATGTTAGAAGTGTCTTATTTCCAAGCTTATTAATCCTTAGATTATAGAGTATATGCTAACTTTCTGGGTTACTCAACCTCTACAATTGGCGTTCACTATGCAGAGGCAAGTAATAAGAACCAAAAGTGTGGAATTCATGCCATTTGGTTTGTCTTTATTCCTGACACTGTGTGCTACAACGTGGTTCTTCTACGGACTTTTCACAGAGGATTACTACATTGCAGTAAGTAGTACTGTTACCATTTTCTCTTTCTGTGTGTCATTATTGTTAAACAAAGTACTGTAAACCTACTAATCAGCCTGAGATGGTTACCCTATGATGATGATGATGAACAGTTACCGAACGTATTGGGATTCCTATTCGGCATCGCGCAGATGATCCTATATATGGTATACAGGAACTCAGGGAAAGACCAAAATGATGTTGAAGCAAAAACAAGAACTATTGGTGATGATCTAGAGATGGAGTATAAGGTAATGAGTAAAGGTTAAACTGCCAACCATAACAAACTGTATCGCAGTGTCAGTACGTGAAGGCAGTGGACTTCATCCCAGCTGTCTGCCGCCTGCCAATCAGAAAGTGGACTACAAGCTCGATCAGCAATTGAAGAGTAAATTAGTGATATGAATATTGATTTATGGTGTATAATTCATATTATAGTTCTGCTATATATTAGATCAAATTTCATGATTTCATAACAATGTAAGCACTGGTAGGGGACTTTTATAGCGTTCCCCTAAGAAATGTTCCTTGGTATGGTGTCAGTTGTGCTAGCTCAATATTATGTGTGATGGATTTACAGATCTACATGTACTTTCATGTGAGAAAACTTTCACAGGTTAAGAAGTTGTCCCAGATGAACTTCATATTTTCCTAGCCTCCAGCATCTCAGAAATTAACCGAGCTAACATCAACCTTCTCTTCCTTTATAAAATTGAAAGAAAAAGGAGGTTACTCCGGATACTTAGCATAGAGTAGTACAGTTAAACTTCTATAAATTAATAATATCAGAACCGGTAAAAATTATTAATTTAAAAGTTATTTTTTTTATCAGAAATAATATTTATTAATAACATAATGGTTCTTACAACCCTTGGGGTTAAGATGGCCTCATCAAAAACCCTGCTTGATCAGAGCAAGTAAAAAAGAGTACCACCCCCCATATCATCAATTCATACAATCTGCAACTATCACTGTGTTAAGCCATGACGGCCCTGCTTCCTTCCAAAAACCATACCCGCTCTCCAGCAAAGCATGTCTTGCCAACCTATGAGCTGCCATATATTGTCATCTCTATGCACTTTCTTCCACAAAACAGAATCAAAAGTTGCAGCCAACACTTAATATCATCAATAACCCCACCCACAAGACTAAGATCAAGGTCATTCTTCTGTAGAGCTGAAATGATCATACTTGAATCACTCTCCACCTCAACTTGTCTATATCCCTCATTTAGGCACAACTTTAATCTATGAAACACAGCTAAAGCTTCAACAGCCTCAACAGGTGGGTTACTAGGGATTGTCATATGATCTGCACATTTCAAATTCCCTTCTCCATCACGTACTATCATACCAAGACCAGATTTCTTATTTTTAACATCAATTACAGCATCAACATTAAGCTTGAGGTTGGGTGCATTAGGGGCCTTCCACTTAACTCTTGATGGTTTCACCATAGTATCATTACCCGTCTTAACGCAAACTTGAGCCCCTTGGAAGTTGTTAAGCCATTCATTTGCATACCATACGGTTTGCTTGCCATCTTCCACCACCCCTTCATGTTTAAACTTGTTCCTAGATTTCCACAGTAGCTAACAAATAACACCAAACAACTCCAATTTCTCTTTAGAAGAAGTCATAGTCACGTGCTCAAAGAGATGAGCAAAGGTAGGCTCTTTCTAACTTTTATATACCCCCTACAAGAAGGAGTGTTTCCATACCTTCTTCAACCATGCACAACTCCATAGACAATGAACTATTGTTTCTTTCTCTTGCTCACATCGACAGTAGATATCAGAACTCCCAATGTGTCTAATGAGCAAATTAGAAGCACAAGGTAAAAATCCTTGACAAGCACGCCATAAGAACAACTTCACCTTGTTAGCAATATTTAAACTCCACAGAACCTCCCATATTGACTTGCCCTCTTTCTTATGATTACCACTGCAACCAATTGAACCTGTTTGCAAATTTTAACTCAGTCTCTAACCAACAACCAGACTTGACTGAGTACCTTCCATCCTTATTGTAGTGCCAAATGATTGTATCAACTCTCCTATCAGCAGCAATTGGAATAGAGAGAATAGACTCCACTTCATGAGGTAAAAAGAGAGAATTTAACAAATTTTGATTCCACATACCTGGATAGAGCATCAACTCACTAACCATCATGTTCCTATCACCAACATGAGGGGAAACTGGTTTAAAAGTCCAGGGATTCGGTAGCCACTTATCAAACCAAACTCTAATATTATTACCTGTACCCACCCTCCATCTTGTACCACTGAAAAGTAAGTCTCTTCCCCATAATAGGCTACTCCAAATTAAGAAGACTTCTGGTTCGTTCCTGGCACCCACCCAATTAGTATGAGAGAAATATTTAGCCTGAAGTAATCGAAACACTAGGGAATTAGGTTCACCCATTAACCGCCACACCGTCTTCGCCAAAAGTGCACGGTTGAAAGCCTCAAGGTCACGAAAACCTAACCCATCTTGGTTTCTACTCTTGCAAAGTTCTTTCCACTTACATCAATGCATTCCTCTCTTGCCATCTGCCTTACCCCACCAGAAACCTGCTACAGTTGATTGGTAAGACTTGCATATGCCTTTCGGTAGCTTGAAAACATTCATTGTATAGGTTGGGATTGCTTGTGCCACTGCCTTTACTAGCACCATCTTCCCCGCTTTCGACAAGAATTTGCTATTCCATCCTGTTAAATGGAAATCAAGCCTCTCATTAATCTTCTTGAACATCTCTTTCTTATTCTTCCCTGTCACCGTTGGGAGACCTAAATACCTTTCATGGAAAGGTACTTCAGACACTCCTAACATCTCTTTAATGATACCTTTAACTCCATTCTCCACTCGTGGGCCAAAAGAAAGAGCCGATTTTTGGAAATTCACTTTTTGACCAGCAGTTGCCTCATACAATAACATACATTGTTTCATATGCATTACTACCCCGCACTTCTAGCTGAAGCAAAAATCAGACTGTCGTCTGCAAAGAGACGATGATTTACATGAGGTGCACTCCCTCCTACATGAACTCCTGTAATGGAACCCTCTCTGCAAGCCTTTTGAAACAAACCTGATAACCCCTCTGAGCAAAACAAAAACAGATAAGGAGACAATGGATCTCCTTGCCAAATTCCCTTTGTCGGTTTGAAATTACCATAAGCTTGGCCTTCCCACAAAATAGAGAAACTGACAGAAGTGACACACCTCATTATCAAAGAAATCCATCTCTTGTGAAACCCCAACTTCTTCATTACTTCACGTAAATATTCCCACTCCACTCGATCATAGGCTTTACTTATATCTAATTTCAATACCAGTTTAGGATCCTCTGTATACCTTTGACTTCAGATGGTATGAATTGTTTCAAAAGCTGCAATGATATTATCATGTATATGCCGTCCCGAAACAAAAGCACTTTGAAACGGCGAGATGATTGACGGCAGCAAACATTTCATTCTATTCACAATAGTATTGGATACTAGCTTATACAATACAGAACAGAGACTGATGGGTCTGAAATCTGCGACACTTTAGGGAGTCTCAATCTTCGGGATCAGTGCTAGTAACGTTTGATTAATTGATTCCAATCCTACTCCCTCATTTAGAACCACTACCAGAATAAGTATCATAGCCGACGAAAAAAAAATTAACAGGCCGACGAAATTTTTTTTCGTCGGCTAAGTAAAAATTTCGTCGGCTAAAGTGGCATTTTAGCCGACGAAAAAAAAATTTGTCGGCTAAAGTGGTTTTTTCGTCGGCTAAAGTGCTTTTTTCGTCGGCTATAGTATGTGAACTTTAGCCGACGAAATTTGAAAAGTTTAGGCGACGAATTAGGGTATTTCGTCGGCTAAAGTAACTTTTAGTTATAAAATTGCACTACGGATATTTCGGTGTCCGATTGACTATTGTGATACCAATCTGGAAGCAGAACGGACCCAGGAGTAAAACTCATCGCTTTGCCATGACATATAGGCTTTTTTGGCCATCCGAGTTCGTTTAAGGCTTCAAAATGAAGTTTTTCTAAACGCTTAATACACGAAAATGTCCATATCTACGCCTATATAAGGTATTTTGGCCGAACCTTCAACACAACAAACACTCACCATAATGAGACGCAACTGTCCATCTAAAATTTTTGAGACATTTACCCCTCCATGATAGGCCTTCCCGTATAGATAAATAATGGTAAATAGTAGGCATGTTGTGATTCCGGTCATCAAAATTCACAAACAAAAATACGACCGTCAGATATCATCAATATGTTGAAATATATCTCTGGTAAAAAATTCAACTTTATCTGATAAATTTAAGAACTTCATCTAGACGGTCAATCTCGTAAGTCAAACCTCTATATTGTATTGACTGCAACTATCGGCACCGAGACTTTACCGGAATTACGTGATTTTTCAACCGTAGGCGTATTTCACCATTCCGGTCATATCTTATTTCACGACTTTTTTGCGTTTGAAGTTTCTACGTACAGTTTGTTTTAGAAACGAAACATTTACTTAAAGCTTAGTAAACAAGTTATACAACATTAGTACGCATGTTGTGATTCCGATGATCAAAGTTGAGAAACAAAATTCCGACCGTCAGATATGATCATTATGTTGAAATATGTATATAGGAAAAAATTTAACTTAATCTGACAACGTTAAGGGGTCGATCCTTACGGTCAATCACGTAAGTCAAACCCCTTAATGCACGGAAACGGTCATTTGACCGTCTAAATTACGTATTTTGCCCGGACCTTCAACTGAAAATAGTTTCAAATCGATGAGACGCAACTAGTGGTATAAAAATTTTATGAAAAATAACTACCGGAGATAGGGCTACCTCTAAGGAGAAAGAATGGAAAATTGAGTTAACCGCAATTATCGGTACCGAGACTTTACCGGAATTACGTGATTTTTCAACTATAGACGTATTTCACCATTCCGGTCATATCTTATTTCACGACTTTTTTGCGTTTGAAGCTTCTACGTATAGGGTTTAGGGTTTAGGGTTTTAGCCGACGAAATTAGGGTAATTCGTCGGCTAAGGTTAAATTAATAAATAAATAAAATAAATAACTATAGCCGACGAAATTAGGGTATTTCGTCGGCTAAGATTAAATTAATAAATAAATAAAATAAATAACTATAGCCGACGAAATTAGGGTATTTCGTCGGCTAAGATTAAATTAATAAATAAATAAATAAAAATAAATAACTATAGCCGACGAAATTAGGGTATTTCGTCGGCTAAAGTTAATTAAAAATTCAAATTTTTTGGCGGGGATTTTTAAAATTTTTCGACGAAAATTTTGAACTTTAGCCGACGAAATTTCGTCGGCTAAAGGTCAAAATTTTCTATATCTTTCATTTTTCTCCTCCTCCTCCTCCTCCTCCTCTTCATCTTCCCTTCTCCTCCTCCTCCCTCCTCTTCATCCTCCCTTCTCCTTCTCCTCTTCATCCTTCCCTTCTCCTCCTCTTCATCCTTCCCTTCTCCTCCTCTTCATCTTCCCTCCTCCTCCTCTTCATCCTTCCCTCCTCTTCATCTTCCCTTCTCCTCCTCCTCCCTCCTCTTCATCCTCCCTTCTCCTTCTCCTCCTCATCCTCCTCTTCATCCTTCCCTTCTCCTCCTCCTCCTCTTCATCTTCCCTTCCCCTCCTCCTCCTCTTCATCTTCCCTTCCCCTTCTCCTCCTCTTCATCCTTCCCTTCTCCTCCTCCTCCTCCTCTTCATCTTCCCTTCCCCTCCTCCTCCTCCTCTTCATCTTCCCTTCCCCTCCTCCTCCTCTTCATCTTCTTTCCTCCTCCTCCCTCTCCTAACCTTCTCCCTCCTCCTCCTCCTTCAAATCCCTCCTACTTCTCTAAAATAATAATTACAAAAATTAAAAAAAAAATATGAAAAAATTAAAAAAAAAAAGAAAAAAAACTATAGCCGACGAAATACCTTAAAATTCGTCGGCTAAAGTTTTTTAAAAAATAATAATTACATAAATTAAAAAAGAAAAAAAATATGAAAAAATTAAAAAAAAAGAAAAAAACTTTAGCCGACGAATTTTATTAAAATTCGTCGGCTAAAGTTTTTTAAAAAATAATAATTACATAAATTAAAAAAGAAAAAAATATGAAAAAAAAAACTATAGCCGACGAATTTTAATAAAATTCGTCGGCTAAAATTAAAAAAAAGAAATTTTTTTTTTAAAAAATAATAATTACATAAAAAAATTATAACTTTAGCCGACGAATTTTAATAAAATTCGTCGGCTAAAGTTAAATAAATAAATAAAAATAATAGCTTTAGCCGACGAATTTTAATAAAATTCGTCGGCTAAAATTTTAAAAAAAAAAATAATAATAACTATAGCCGACGAAATACCCTAAAATTCGTCGGCTAAAGTTAAATAAATAAATAAAAATAATAGCTATAGCCGACGAATTTTAATAAATTTCGTCGGCTAAAGTCCAGAAATTAAGCGACGAAAAATTTATTCGTCGGCTAAATAAATGACTTTAGCCGACGATGAACAGTAATTTCGTCGGCTAAAGTGTTGGCCGACGGATTTTGCCCGACGACTTCTTAGCCGACGACGTGTCGTCGGCTAAGGCTTTAGCCGACGAAATTTAGGGTTTAGCCGACGAAAAAATTTCGTCGGCTAAAGTGGTTGTTCTGGTAGTGAACTTTCAGACAGAACTCAGTCACTTCATCACCAACTATGTGCCAATAGCTTGTAGAACAAAGCTGAGAATCCATTAACCCCAGGAGACTTATTAGGAGCCATTTGATTCATAGTAAGTTCAATATCTTCCCTGGAAAAGAAATTAATAACGCAACATTCATTTGCTCAGAGACCATAGTGGGAACAGACTCTAGTATAAGATCTACATGATTGCAACCTTCCGAGGTAAATAGCTGTGAGAAGAAACTAATAAAAGCTTCTTGAATTCTGGACGTTTGCTCTTGCCACACACCATTCATATCAGTCACACCACGTACTCTGTTTTTCCAACCTCTGAACCTTGCAAAATTATGAAAAAACCGAGTATTACAGTCACCCTCCTTTAACCATTCAACTCGAGATCTCTGCTTCCAGATTTCCTCATTATATCCCACAAATTTATCCAATTCTTTCCTCACATGTTTTCTATGTTGTTGAACAGTTTCATCTACATGATCAAAAGGAATACCTTCAAGCTCCTTTCAGAGATCATTAATCCGTCTTGGAACATTCCCAATGCAATTCTTGTTCCACTCTACAAGAGTTGAACCCAACTCTAGTAGTTTAACCTGTATGTCTACCACCCCAACTTCTGTTGACCAAACAGCTTTAATAGTCTCCATACAATTCACTTTTTTCACCCACATTGGTTCGAACTAGAATCTTCGTCTCTTCTTTTGGAATTTCTTCGGCTTATCCCCATTTGAATTAAAAATAAGAGCAAGATGGTCAGAAGCAAAACCATCGATATGGTACTCATGAAGATTAGGCCACAAGGAGCAACCTTCCTTATTATAAATCCTCTATCTAGTCTCTCCTAAGTATGCCCATTTGACCAAGTAAATGGAGAGCCAGAGAAAAGAACTTCTTGCAGTCCACATTCCTCAGTAGCTTCTATGAACTTTTTAATTTGTGCTTCTGGTCTAGTAGCACCCCCTCTTTTTCCATCCCTCTCTCAACTCATTAAAGTCCCTAAAAATTAACCATGGTCCGTTAACTGTTCTAGCAATTTTTCAGAGTAAATCCCATGAAAAATGCCGCTACGAAGTGTCCGGGTTACCATAGAAACCTGTAACTCTAACCAACACATCCTCCGTTTTTACAACAGCATCGATATGAGCTTGGGAGAAGCCCACAATGCTCACACTAACACCAATTTTCCAACCCAAAGCCAGACCACCACTCTTCCCTTCTTTCTCTCCACTTCCAACTGCAAAACAATCTTTAAATCCAAGCTTTGCACATAAATTCTCCATACTATGCTTCCGTTTCTTTGTCTCCATAAAAAAGAAAATATTTGGGGATTGTGCTTGTAACAGGCGTTGGAGCACACGGAAATTGTGCGGGTTCCTCAGACCCCGCACATTCCAGCTCAATGCGATCATTTCTTGTGATGGGTCCTATTACCGGAACCCATCACAGATTGAGAAAAAGAATCTGAAGATGATATCTTTTTAAGCTTTGCAGATAGAGACATGCCTCCTCTTCGACTACCTCTGCCCCCAACTGGAAATCCCCTACCTCTACCTCGCCCATACCCTTTCTTTTTTGTCGAGACATCAGCATGTTGCTCTGTTCAAAGTCCCACAAGCTTCTTCTTACCTTTCTTTTTTGAAATACCAGTCCCTCCCGCGCATAAACTCCTTTGATCACCCCCACTTTCAGTACTTATTTTCTTATCAGGACTCGTACCAAACAAACCACTATTCAGTAGCTTGTAGTCGACCATGTTACAATGGGCCCTCCCCCTTGGCTTACTTGTCGAGATAACAGGCCTAGCATAGAGTATCTCGAGCCCACTGCCCTTTGGTAACTCAAAATCTAATTTTGGAATCTCCTTCGTACCCGCATCCATAACTCCATCTTTCCTCGGCATGACTTTTGGCAAAACAACTTCCTTTACAGGGATAGAACATTTCGGCAAATCCCGAGAAATACTCCCCATCAAAGAAGCCCCACTCTCACACTCCCTGGGCATTGAGTTCAAGCGCCGTCGCTTTGCTACCGTCTCCGTCTCCTGACCATCCAACATCCCATCCACTTCCATTCCATTCTTCTCTATGTCAGCCTCATCGTGCCACTCTGCTCGAGACCGAACTGTTCCAGTAACTCCACACTCCGTGACACACATCTTCCAACCAGGTCTCACCTTTTTAGTTAAACCAAACGCCTGACCCTCCAAATGACCATCTGGGTCTATATTGTATACATTTTTCGAGAGCGTTTTCCATCGACCATACTACATTTCCTTGATCTTACCCTCCTTGTGCAATGGACAATGCGAGCTAACATGGGAAAGACGTCCGCAATAGAAACAGAAATAGGGTAAATCTTCATACTCCAACTGCAGCTTGGATTCAACTGGGAGACCTAAATCCATTTTGATCCATCTTCTAAGTGGTTGAGAAACATTCAACGCTTCCCGAATCTGCAAAAACTTCCCAGTACAATCGCTTCTTTTCTTCGGGTCCTCATCCACAAAATATCCCAAAATACCCCCAATTTCCTTTGCCATCGCTGGCGATAGAAAGTCTGGGGGAAGTCCTCTGACACGGATCCAGAAGTGCTGCCTCTTTAAAGGAATAGAACACGGGTCACATCTTCCATCCATCGTAGAGACAAGCAGTAAAGCATTGCCGAAAGTCCACGGGCTTCCCCGCATCACCATTCTCCGATCATAGTCCGATTTAAAGGAAAAAACAAACCTATATGTTCCTTCCCATTCAAAAAAATAATCACCTCCTCCCTTATTTTCCAGATCTTCTTCATGGTACTCTTGAAAGCCTCCTTATTGAAAACCTTCTTTGTTAGTAGTTTACCTACCAACTAGAATTTTTTCAATGCCAACTGCTCGACATCCTCCAACTTGACATTTTCGAGATCTGGTGCCTCAATTATGGCCAATTTTTGGGCCAACTCTTCGACAACTTGTTCCATCCTACAAATAAACTCAGACACCCACCTTGACCCTTTACAAACCCACTGGAAGCCAAACACCATAGGCAAGATTCGTAAACGCAGGCAAGGAAAAGCTTGGCGGCTATAAACCCTAGCGACTCACACCCTTACTCGTCTAAGAGAAGGGACTCTTAAATATTTTGTTATTAATTAATCGATAAATTAAAAATTTATTAAATGTTATTTAGTTTCTTAAATATTATTTTACTTTTTCCCAAAAACAAAAATAATATTATAGTATATTGTGTTCAATGTACTACATTTTGGAATTTTTTATGTATTTATTATTCAATGTACTATTTATTCGACATACTACATTATTTAAAAAATTATGTTAGTTCAATTTACTATAGTATTTCATTTGATAAAAATCACATACACAAACTCTATTTGACATTACCAGGATCAGCACTTTAGCTGAAAAAAAAAATTTCGTCGGCCTATTAATCAAATTTGTCGGTTAAGATGTCGTCGGCAAAGACTCGTCGGCTATAACTTTAGCCGAAGAAATAAGAGTGGTTGTCGGCTATAGTTTCATACTTAGCCGACGATTTGTTTTTATATTTTTCGTCGGCTAAAGTAATACTAAAGCCGACGAAATAATTTTTCGTCGGCCTTAACTTGAGACTTTGGTTGATGAAATATTAATATATTCGTCAGCTAAAGTATGTAATAAAAAAAAATTAAAAAATAACTATAGCCGATGAAATATTAATATAATTCGTCAGCTAAATATTGAAAAATAAAATAAAAAATATAGCCAACGAATTATAGTAAATATCGTCGGCTAAATACTATTATACCCGACGAAATATGCTATATTTCATCGGCTAAACCTTGAAAAAAATATTATAGTCGACGAATTATGGTAAATTTCGTCAGCTATAATTATTTTCCAGCCAAAAAAAAAAATCCTCCGAAATTTCTAAATTATCATTCCAAACAAGCTGCAAATTACACTAAAACAATTTCATATAACCAACAACACCATCAAAAGTGACAACACTTTTTTCATTAAAATATTCATAAATTGTTCATAAACCCATAAAACTATATAATTATTTAACTGTATAAAATTTATATCATCTAAATCTATATCTGCGTCAGAAGGAGGTTGTTGTTGAGGAGGTTACGGCGGCTGAGGTAATGGTATAGGCGTAGGCTTGGGCAGAGCCGGAAGTCCCTGAAGCTGGGCAGCTGAAAAATCCTGCAAGTACTAGAACATCTGCTGCTATTGTGCCTGCTGGGTAAAATATACTGCCGCATTATACTCATGTAAAGCGACAGTATAGGTTGTCTGGGCGGCTTGCTGTTCCCGTAGCATCTGAACTTCCGCTTCTAGCTGAGTCGTCCTGTTGCTGGTCCAGGCTGCCTTTTTTTGAAATCCTAGAGTGGTCTTCAGTACTCTCTCGCCCTTCTTTCTTAGACCCTGGTAGTAGAAGTTGTTTCCTCGCGATGAGAATGTTTTGCCCATGGTCCTCGCCCCAACCTTGAGATCCGAAGTGTCGATCTGGGGACATGGCTTCGGACATGTCTTCCTCCTGCGTGTCCGGCCATGTCTCCCTCACTATAACAATCATCACCTCGTCACTAGCATGCCTCACCTTCGCCTAATTGGATAGGAAAAAATAATTAATTAACGTTTTGAAATATATATAATTTAAAAAATTTGAAAACGTAAAACGACTTACAATATCCTCCTAGACGTCAAGATATGTCTTCTCGTACGTATAGACGTACCGGTTGACTTTTGGATGTTCCATGGTTGCCTTGTCCATCAACGATGCGAACGGTCTAGAACCGGTATGATGGTTCCTTGTGTTGCGTTGCCGGTTCTGAGCGTTCACCCGAGAAAGGACCTACAAAGGAAAAAAATAAAATAATAGTAAAATATTTTAAAACGTACTAATTAATAACAATATAACCAATTAATTTTTTTAATTACCTGTTTATGAGAGTTGTTGAATTCTGATATCAGAAGCCAACGTCACTCGTACTCCCTTAACTGGAACTCAACAGGGGTACCAGAACGTGCGTTCCCATGCGTAGTCTAGTAGGTCCGCAACTGGTTCTTACACTCCTTGTACCTACAGATAACACAAAAATATTATAAATATTATTAATTACACATATAATTTTGTTTTTTCATTAACTTTCCAACGTACCTTCCCCCATGCACAACGTCCGCCCAGGTGTTCCTCAGGTGCTGGAGAACGTTAGACCACACCTGCATTAAAACGTTTATTAGTTTAATTTTTCATAAATCAACAATATAATACATAATATTAATTATGAATTTTTTAAACTTACCGACATTGCGTTGTGCACCGTGTCCTTAACCTCCTCTGTCACCTCGCCCTAGTCTGACCATAACATTGGAACTCTATCCCCAATGAGCACTCCCAAGCGGCCGAAGTACATCCTCGTCTTCCCAGCCGATACTACGTTTTCATCTCCATCAGTATCGATGACGATCCTTCCTAAGATACTCACGGTATTCTCGAGAGCCTTCCCTGTGATGGGGCCTCTCTTCTTCCTTGTCGACTTGGCTCTGACGGTGCCTATCACAAATTGATTATTATAAATTATTCTTATTATGACATTATAAGAAAATAAATTATTTATATTTCATTACCTGAGGGCGTTGGGACGAACGCGACGAATTCTGACTATGTTGCCGATGATGATACCCTCACAGAAATAAGATCCGTACCAAAAGACACGAACTTGTACGCCGCTAATGAGGTCACCTGCGGGGGCAGTGGATAAATCGGCGCCCTGAGTCATCGACTGCAGGTAATGCTGGTATCAACCGCGAAAGGTAGAGAAGAGGCGGCAGCATCTGTACCCATATGACCCACCCTCCGAAACAGTATGGCCCGGAGTCGGTGCCCTGTGTATCTTAGGCATACGTGGTGCAGACATCTCAGCCTCAGTCGGAGGCCACATCTGCCTCGAGAAGTGAGGGGCGCCCGGCTGCCTCGAGGAGTGAGGGGCGCCCGACTGCCTCGAGGAGTGAGGGCCCCGACTACCTCGAGGATTGAGGGGCACCCGGCTGCCTCGAGGAGTGAGGGGCGCCCGGTTGCCTCTAGGAATGGTGGCCTCTAGAAATGTGTGGCCCTCGGCTGTCTAGAGTAATGGGTGGTCCCCGGCTGCCTCTGCGTCGGCTCCAAAAGGGACGCACATCGAGCTGTCATGGGGCCCTGAAATGACGTTTGAGGGTTGTTAGACGTTTCCTCAGACGATTCGGACCTTTGACCCTTTGTTGATCTAATAAACAAGCTTTTCATCATGTTTAAAATATTAATTTATTAAATTATTTAAATTTTTAATATTTTAATTAACACTTGTTATTAATATATTAACAATCTTTATCAATATATTAATAAATTATATGAATATATATAGAAACAATTAATAACAATTCATAGAATTTCTATAATAAATAACAATTAATATTTATCCTTAAAAATAACAATTAATATTTTAATTTCAATTTCAATTTTTAATTTCAAAAATTTTAATTTCAATTTCAATTAAAACTGTTAAAACACCCAATTTAATTTAAACATTTTTAATTTCAATTTCTAATATCAATTTCATTTTCTGCAAAACCCAAATATAAGTCTACAACAACATTATCAATTTTAATATTAATAATCCATAATATTAATAATTCAACATATACACATATACATATATAACAACATTTACATAAAAACCAATATATACATCAATAATTCAAAATAATTATTAATAATTCAATATATATTAGAGAGAGATCGAAACATATACTTGAGGAGGAGGAGGCTGTGGAGGCGAGGAGAAGTTTGTGCAGGCGAAGGAGGAGGGGTTTTGAGAGGTGGAGGTGAGAGTTTTTTTTTTAATTTAGGATTTTTGTGCTTCGGTCGAGATTGGGTTTGTATAAATAGACTTTACTTTAGCCGATGACATAAGAAACTAGTGGGCTATAATCATAAAACTTGTCAGCTATATTTACTTACCTATAGCAGACGAATTTTTTGAAAATTCGTCGGTAATTATCCTTTTTATATTTATTTCTAATTTATGTGTTTAATTATCGTGTGAAACAAAAATCTGACGTCAGATATCATTATTATGTTGAACTATGTGTATGATAAATTTTCATCAAGATCCGACAACGTTAAGGACTCGATCCGGACGGTCAATCCCGTAAGTCAAACCCCTAAACGCAAAGAACCGGTAATTTGACCGTCTAAATTACGTATTTTGCACGGAACTTCAACTGCAAATAGTTTCAAATAGAGACGCAACCAGTGGTATACAAATTGTATGAAAAATAACCATCAGATATAG
Organism: Comarum palustre; assembly: GCA_951800085.1. Lineage (NCBI taxonomy): Eukaryota > Viridiplantae > Streptophyta > Magnoliopsida > Rosales > Rosaceae > Comarum > Comarum palustre. The sequence continues at coordinate 19,549,819 of OX637587.1, read as the reverse complement.
GGCTACCTCTAAGGAGAAAGAATGAAAAAATGCATTGACCGCAACATCGGCATCGAAACTTTATCGGAATTGCGTGATTTTTTAATTGTAGACATTTTTCATCATTCCGGTCATATCTTATTTCACGATTTTTTTTTTCGTTTAAAACTTCTACGTATATTTTGTTTTTGAAACAGAGTATTTACTTAACAATTGGTAAACAAGTTATACAACATTAGTAGGCATGTTGTGATTGTGATGATCAAACTTGTGAAACAAAAAGACAACCGTCAGATATCATTATTATATTGAACTGTGTGTATGGCTAAATTTTCATCAAGATCCTACAACGTTAAGGACTCGATTCGAACGGTCAATCCAGTAAGTCAAACCCCTAAACGCAAAGAAACGGTAATTTGACCGTCTAAATTACGTATTTTTCCCGTACCTTCAACTGTAAATAGTTTCAAATCGATGAGATGCAACCAGTGGTATAAATTTTTTATAAAAAATAACCATCGGAGATAGGAATACCTCTAGGGAGAAAGAATGAAAAATGCATTGACCGCAACTATCGGCATCGAAACTTTATCGAAATTATGTGATTTTTCAACCGTAGACATTTTTCATCATTCCGGTCATATCTTATTCCATGACTTGTTTTTGTTTGAAGCTTCTACGTATAGTTTGTTTTTGAAACGGAACATTTACTTAACACTTAGTAAACAAGTTATACAACATTAGTAGGCATGTTGTGATTGTGATGATCAAACCGTGTGGAACAAAAATCCGACCGTCAGATATCATTATTATGTTGAACTATGTGTATGGGTAAATTTTCATCAAGATTTGACAACGTTAAGGACTCGATCCGGATGGTCAATCCCATAAGTCAAACTCCTAAAAGCAAAGAAACGGTAATTTAACCGTCTAAATTACATATTTTGCCCGGACCTTCAACTGTAAATAGTTTTAAATCGATTAAACGCAACCAGTGGTATAAAATTATTATTTTATTTATTTAACTATAGCCGACGAAACATTAGGGTATTCATCGGCTATAATATAGGGTTCAGGGTTTCGCCGATGAAATATTAGGGTATTCGTCGACCAATATAGTTTTAGCAAACAAATTAGGATGTATTTCGTCAGCTAAGATAGTTTTAGCCGACAAAATAGGATATAAATCGTCGGCTAAAACTATCTTAACCGACGAAATATGGCCTATATCGTCAGCCAAAACTGAAAAATACATAAAAAACAGGTTGTTTAATGTAAACCATTCCAATTTCATGTTCATATATCACCAAAATCAAACAAGATTATGAATTCAACAGCTTGTAGCATATAAAACATATCAATTTGTATTACAAATTCAAACTAAGAAGACTCGTAATCGGAATCATCCGATGAGTCTTCTTCTGTGTCAGAATTAATTTCTGAAAATCTATGCCTTTCCTCATCACGAGAGTCTTCGTCTATTTCTTGATTTGGATCAACATCAATAAGCCTTGTGTCTAAATCACGAATTCGAACTGAACGATCCGCTTTAAAATTATTAAGGTGAATTGTAGAGAATTCAGGAATACATATTGCGCTGGGCTCTCGATACGCAACATCTTCTTCCTCGTGTTCAATCTCTTCAAGTGTAGCAGCCCGGTAAATGTTTCGAGGGTGCACAAAGTTAACTACTTTCCACGCGTCACCTTTAACAAGGTCATCAAGATAAAACACTTGTTTAACCGATTTGGCAAAAACGAACGGGTCATCTTCATAACAACTTGTAGCAGTGTTCACCTATAAAATCCTGTACTGATCGATCTTCATGCTCTGCGGGCTGCTAGTATCAAACCATCAACACTTGAAGAGGTGCACTGTCATGCCTTGCCCATAAACGAGTTTCACCGCTGAATCGAGAACACCGTAATTGTCAACTCCATTCTGTCCACCATGTGCCATCACCCCAGAATTTTGTGTTCTTCGTCTGTTGTCTCTCTGTTCACATATAAATTGCACGTCATTCACCTTACACATCGGATAAAGTCTTGATATTATCGGCTTCATCGCTAGAAGTCTTAGTTCGTGCGACCAATTTGGGTGACCATCGAATTGAATATGGTTCATCTACAACCAAATATTCAATGTACTGTAAATATGAATAATTATGCAATGAAAGAGTCATGAACAAAAATAAAGAATTACATACCCAGTCATTAAAATAGTTTGCAAACTTCTTATTGTGGGCAAGACATATCAAGCTCTGGGAATAACAAAGCAAGTTTGGAGAATTTCAAGGCTACCAGCATGGTCTTGTCTCCTCCCCGTGCTTTGGCCATCAGTTCACTAGCAATGAAATACATGGATCGAAGAAGTCTGACATTTGGTTTTGCGTTGCTGAAAATGTATGATGCATGCTATAGAATTCAAAGTACTGAAAGTTAATGAGATCTGCAATAACAAAATTTGAAGTAGGAGAAGAATTAAAGACAGCGATTTATGTTTGTGAAAGATTTAAAATGCTGATGAAGTACGAAATAAAATGATAGCATTTCACAGGGTCATGAAGATTGAAGTACCAGAAAATACAAGTCAAGTTGTAGTACCAGTATCAATAAGGCCTGGGAGAGAAAGAAGCTACTGCATTGGAATCATTATTCTATTAAATTGGATGAACAAGATGGACAAGAAGCACAAAATGATTAAGTTATAATGTTATATATATTGCAGAATAGACAACTTTATTGAATCTTTATATCATTATGAGAAGTACGTTGAAGAAGTGTGTCTACTCACCAATTATTTGAGGAATTGGTTTATATTTCTAAAGTCAAGACCAAGGCAGACGCAGATGAGAAAATTGAAAGGGCAAGGTTAGTTGCACATTTTGATTTGGAACTGCATTAATTGGTAGTTTGAGACTTGGAACATATATGGAAGATAGAATTATAAAAGGCATGATTAGTTTGGGCAAATAATGTGTTATTGGGCTACTTAAGTATGCTCAATCTATATTATGAACCATAATGATCAATTGCTACATTGTAATTTTTGAGTGGTGGTACATCATCATGTAGTGGAATCTAAAGTGTCAAAATGGTACCTGGAAATGTCAATATTGTTACCATATTGGGAGCATTGATGTTGTTCTACCAGTCGAAATGACTGATGGAAGAGTAGCAAAGTCGAAATATCATCATTACAACTACTCAGATTGTTCAGAAAATGGAAGCTACGAATGCTAATGAAATAAGTGTTTAATGTTATGATTTCAAGAGCAATCAAAAGGCCAAAAGAGGAAGAGAAGATGTGCCTTGGGATTGTTTCAGATTACCTATTCTGAGAATGTTCTCAGATTTAGCATGAAAGACTGCAAAAGAGGAGAAAACACCTACATCTAAGAAAGAAAATTGCAAAAGGTCAGTGTTTAAGTAAAATAAAATTAAGTGAACTAATAGCATTTGCAGCTATATAATGATGAATAAAAATTATAGTTTATTCATGTTCATATATTTCATATATTGTTTGCTGCATAATAAAGTTGTATAACTATAGATGCTGTTAATTGTAATAGCAATTTTGCAAACAAATGATTCTCAAGTATGAAATAAGTTTCAGTCTTCAATTTTATATTGAAATTTTGTTAGGACCGTTATATGCTTAAATTGTAGATGATCACTTGAGCTTAAGCATATATATTTTACTGTATCTGAAGAAGTTCATGTGAATGTACTTACTGCACTGTGATTTTGAAGAACTAATGATTTTCTTTGATTCGTTGTGGTTTCAGTATGTTTGCCAAAATTTAGAAAATAAGTTGTGTGAATAACCCTATTAGGCCATCACATTTCCAATTGGAAAACCCTGTTCACGAAAAGAGGAAAGGAAGAAAGGGTGCAAGACAGATGCAAATCCGTGGCCCTTATAAAATCAGCCACCAATTTCGTCTTTGGTTTCTTTTTTTATACGACACCAAACTTATCTTTTTGTTCCACTATATATGAATGATTCTTTGTTCATGCACAGGCTTGCATACATTGAGAACAAGGAAAGAGATTAATATCCCAAAATGAAGGCATGTATTTCAGCCCAACTAGATGCTGTATATAGAACGCCAGTTAACCCTTTCCAACTAGAAGACCTTCCTTCAACGCACTCTTTCTGTTTTTTAACTAAACCAGGTATTAATGGAACAAAAGAAACACCAAATTGAGTCCCTACTATCCTTAGGCTTGAGCTTGACCCTATGACAATTCCGATATCTGCATCAAGGAGGCATAGTAAGTCACCCACCGAGCCTCCAATGTAAATAGTCAAGTTCTTCCTGCCACGGACAATTTTTTAAAATATCTCTGAAAGCTTGAACCTTGTCAATAGGAGACTCCACCTTCTTAATAATTTTACCAGTTGAAATAGATTCTTCAAATGTGAACTCATTTGTATGAATATTTGGCTCATGTAAACCCCCTGCACCAAAAATAATATATACATAATGCTGCATATGTAAAGAAAAAAAACATAACAAACTCAAGAAAAGGAACTTCAAGCCTAAAACAAGAATGACAATAAAATAACAAGACCGAATGGTGTTTGTATTGCGGAAGCATATATACGGAGATCATTAAACAGGTTTTTCAGGAATGTGGAGAAGAGATGTGCACCTGATGAAAAGGCTGACCTAATAAGATCACCACACCAACAATACGAAAGAACATGAACATTTGCGTTCAAGTTATCACTTTTAATAATTCTCTTGAAGAAATCAATACAACCATCTTGAAGAATGAGATGTTCTCCAGCTCTCTTTATATCTTCAATATTAAGACCCTGTAGAACCCCCGACTCTATCACTCTATCGTTTGCCTTCTTCTCGAACTCTGAAAGTTGCTCAAGTGCTTTATGCAGATTGTTATAGACAAAGTCGGCACCAAACCAATAAAATAGGAAAACTATCAGACTTCAGCAAGTACACCCATAAAATGGATCTTTAACAATTTCACCCTTAAAAACATAATGCCGGAATTGCATATGTATTTGACAAGAATTTGTTAGTACCTCTTTCAGTAGGAATAATGCTTCCTATGCAATGCTCGTACTCTTCTGTGTATTCCTGAGATCAGCTGATGAGATCCGCAGAATCTGATCTTCAGATTGAATTTGATCTGATTTTGGGGCAGTTACTATGGCTATTTCAGCCAATATAACAGAGGAATCAACAACAGTACAAGTCAAATCAAAATCTGAAAATATCATGAGGCGATCTTCTGCGGAGTTATGCTCTTTGATAAGAGGAACTACAGTTGGTTGAACAAGTGGCTGGGCTGAAAAGAACTCTATCTCAAGCTCCTCACCAGTCAAAGAGACACTTAGCTTATCCAGCAACTCTTCGGTTTGCGCAGCTGATGCCTAAGTTCGAAGATAATTTCAAATAAGTTTTGAAAGTAACAAAGGCTACTTATATAGAAACAGGGGGAAACAGAAATTATACATAAATATGATTGGACAAACCTGAAAATCTTCGCATGAACAATTGTCGATCCACTTCTTGTATGGATGAGTGTCGTCTTTGGGATCTAAAAGTGCCTTAAACTCCTTACCTATAAAGGCATACAACCTCATGCAAGGAGTCATGGCACCAAGGGTATAAGCAGCAACTTTGGTTCATTCTAATGGAGTTGCAAGTTTACTAGGGCCAGAGCCTGGTGCCAATAGGAATTCTGTGTAACTCACTGCGGCAGAGCTGATAGAGATTTCCTTGGCATCTAAAGCCCATTCCTGCAAATACTCACTTATTAAAGAATGGGAAATGTAACTTAACTATGTATCTGATAATGATCTATTTTATTGTTTGCAAATAAGAATCCATTGAAGTACTGAACCTACATTTTTGAAGTATTACAAGTCCCTTGTAATTTACAATTCTACTTAGAACCCTTCATCTTACCTTCACGGATGAATTATGCATTTTCAGTTCCTGAAGAACAGCACTCCTTAAATCAGAAATAGCAAGCTTTGCATCATCATCTGCGCACTCTTCCACCAACTCATACCTAAATATGCAGACATTAGTAGAACTCAAACAAATAAACCACCTAAATTCATACCTGATACCAACCTAATACAAACTGCCGTAATTCTGAATAAACTAAATCATAACTTATTCCTAATTTATAAATTATTAAATTTATGGGAAACAACAAATAACCTTACCTGAATTAATGCACATAAATATATCCAAAATACTTTAACTCCATTTGGTTGCTGAGAAAACTGAAAAAAAAAACAAAACAAAAAATAGCTACATGATTTAGTTACTCCTGCTTCCAAACTACCGTAAACTCCATAAAGTCAAACAAGTAAGTCCATCAGTTCAATTATGCCAAACAGAACTACAAAATGATTCTCCATTTTAGCCAAACCTCTTCATTTTCTCTTCTTTTCAAACATTTTCTCAGCAACCAAATAAAGCTTTGAATTCAAAATCCTATCATATCTTCCGGTAAACTACTACACTAGGAAAACAATCTCTAAAACAAACCGTAGCATGGAAGCAGAAGGCATTGAAAACCTAATACAAATTTAGAAGCAAAGCAAGGAAAGGTCATAACTGACAACAGAGTAAATGTCAAACACACATGTTTCTAGTTCTTTATCATTTCCTCTGTACTCCTCAGAAACCTTGCTCGGCCTTAACTAAGCATATCATGAAAACCAAAAACAAAAATAGTCGTATCTGAAATCTCCAGTTTTCCACACTAAAGACACATAAGCTCTGTCTAACCAAGTAGCTAGTAGATACGAAATTTCCATTAACCTCTAAAGCCTAATCAAGTAGACAGTAGTTTGCTTCATACAGATTAAAACTCCTCACTCCTGATCCAATTACATTTCTAGCGTCATACCAAATAAACTCACCATTTATAAGTGAAATCACCATGGCCGGTCCTAGCGCAGTGCACACAATGCGCTTGCACTAGGCCCCAAAACCAAAGAGGCAATTGCAATCATGTTCTACCTTTGTATAATTATATATATATATATAAATATATATCAATTGATTATATATAAAAATATATATTAATAGCAAAATCTTGTTATAAATTCATTTTGTATCTTTTAAAATCTCTTTATTTTCTTTAATTTTTTTTCATATCCACAAATTTTGCATCAATTATGAAGAAAATTTGTTGGAACAATAAAAGAGGCACAGTAGCCATTGGATCTAATTTCCATCACTGATAAAAAAATCAGTAAATTTTAAATAAATTCACATATTTTTTCCTGCACCAAGCCCAAAATCCCTCGGGGTCGGCCTTGGACATCACTCTAATTCGTGCCATTCGCTATTTGTTCTTGCCTAAAATCAATACGCTTTCTAAAGCTTTCGATCGTCTAACTTCTAACAGCTCAATAATCACATCCAAATCTTTCCAAATCAACAAAAAAATTCTAAAAAAATCAAGAATATTCTATCACTTTTCTTATGAATACACAATTGAATGAATTAGAAATACCAGATGCAAATTCTCAGAATCAAAAACACCAAAAAAACCTAATTTCAATCGAAGAACAGAGAGAGGAAACTACTCAAGCATGAGCAAAGGCCTTGAGAAAGTGAGCGTCTTGAGCGATTAATTATTATGAAATTTATGATAATTCAATTAATAGTGTGCAACAACTATTTGAAACCTAAATAAAAATAAGACAATTGTTTGAGATGATATTAATCTCGTATATAAATTAACAACCATGATTTTTTTTGTATATTACCCTCACTATTTTTAAACCCTAAATCCTAAACTGTCATGACCAACCTCGAGTTAACCCCTTTAACCCGAAGTAAATCCTGCGGGGTCCACCTCAAGGGAAATTTTTCTGAAAACCCCCCTTTGAAATGGACAACCTTACCAGCAATCCAACGAAAACACAATACTTGGGTATTCAGAGCATTCTACGTGGAAGCAATACCTAAATAGACTAAATAGCGACGGCAGAATAATTTGTCTATGCCTCGTCTTCAGTACACATGACATCTTCTCCGCAACCCTGCAACATTGGGCATTTGAAAACGAAAGGTCTAGGGGAAAACATTTAAAAACAGAACGTTAGAGTGAGTGGACAAAAATAAATTTCAGGCGCGAGAAAATATCTTAATTTAACGTTCTCCCTCTTACTGTTTCGAGAAAACATTTATGCATGCCTCCTTGGAAAATAATCCCAAATCATCATTTCGAAAAACAAAACAACATTTGTCAATCTCATTGGCTTAAAACTCAGTATTAAAATAGGGGAAGAGGTTTCACCATGATGAAGAGTTTCCTAGACTATGGTCGTAACCTTTAAGACTACTAAGTAATATAACGACTCTTCATGGTAGAGAGATTCCACCATGACAATGAGTCTTTCAGGCTAGAGTCGGAACCCTCTAGGGCTACTATTGCCCCGCTCCACTTCCAAAGTGAGGGGGGCCGTATGGATAGCTAGCATCATTATATATATGACGATCCTTCATGGTGATGAAAAACAAGCAAATACGAAAAGTCAATATCATATGACTCCTCCTCCATATATTAAAACATGCATCTCATGCACAAGACACGGTTCCCCGACCGTCCTAAAAAACTATGGCCATAAAACAATGCATCCCAAATTTAATCATTATAACACTGATTTCAGCCGACATAACATATGCGTTTACAACTAGTCTAGTTGTGCGATGTGACAATCACCTAGTCACATCGCACAACTAGACAATTTCTAAACAAAACTGCCTCTATACGAAAAGTTTACAATCCACCGCATCTTATATTTGGTAAGATTCAAAATGCACAACCACTTACAGTTCTAAGTGGGGAGGAAAATAACTTGCGTGCACAAGGAATCAAATTTACCACTTCATATCCTAGATTACGTGAACCATTGTCATACATTAACAACCCCTCTGATCATATCTTAATCTAAACGTGGTTTCAACACACCACGATTGCAAATCGAATGTCGCTACTCTTAGCAAAATACCTTAACGTTCTTAGCAATATGTATTTACCAAAATTTGACTCATAATACTTCTTGAGTCATCAGTAAACCCTTTTCTTCAAATTCACCGCACATCACACTCACGGAAATGCTGACAATTTCAAAAGTCACATCTAGTGATTTTTCTTGCTACCACTCTATAATTGTGACACCAAGATTTTCCACTAGCTCAAATTCATAAGTAGGGCCACTACTCAAATGACCCATGATCATGGCAATGCCAACAATTCCTCAATCCTATCAGGATTCTGATAAATTAACACCAAAATTTGATCTCACAGATCTTAATCCTCACTCCACAGTTCGAAATTGAGGATACTGCTCGTCACTACAGTGCAAACAACTAATATATCCTTAAATACGTTGCAAGGATACCTCCGATTAAAAGTAGACGATTTAAAATCGATCAGTGAGTGAACAAGTTTCCACATCGACAAGCTCATCTAATCGCCCACTGAGAACCAGGTGTCATAAACAGACAACTCTAGCTGATAATCAAAGCTTGAGCAATCATGAGATTCCCATTCTACTACCACTTCATCGTTTTCGTGGATCTATATCAACATGCATCCGACCACCTACTAACAACATTTAATAATTCCACTAACCATCTCAGAAGTCGGACCGACCATAACTAACTTACATCCGACCTGTTCTTAAACAGTTAACCACCCACTTGACGTTTTGTACAAAACTTCTAACAAAACATCCTTAACCTCTGTTCTCAAAATATGAAATTCTCACGATACATCCTCGTAATATGAGAATGTATCTTTTTGACCACACACCACTGCAACAAAATAGTTATGCATTGCCAGCATAACTAGATTCCAATTTACCACCTCCCTAAAGAGGATGTTAAACACGTACTCATATGGGGTATACCCATGTAAATCTCCAGCGATCGAAACAGTGACGTTAGCACATCAACTTCATTGTCAAGTCCTTCAAGACTCGAATCACTATCTCTAGTACACCAAACACCCTTGCTCCATGACTCGGTGGCTTGCTGCCACATCTAACATCTTCCTTAATTTCCAAAATCAATTACCTTTAATTACAACTCGAAACGCTCGCTCGATCCGAATACCGAACTCCAACATCACCAACCCGAAGACCCCTCCACACGCGTACTAATTAAATTACTTCGACCAACTGTTTCACAACACACTTTAATGTTGAACTAAGCTCCAAGACATTTGGTGACACGATTTAATTTCTACCTTAACGATTTACGGCCTAACGACCAGTTGTCACAAACATTTCAAATCGTGCTTGGACTCACAAACAATTTAAATCTTATCAAGCCTCCAATCAATGGGTGGCTGGGGCGATGAGGATCCAATCGATGCTAAAGACAACAATGCCGGCACCAAGGAGTGGCTCGAGCCAGAACTCTTAGTGGATGTCCCATAAAACATTTAAGCGACCCTTCAAACCTAACACTTAATTTCTTTAATTATGCCACATCAAGGACTCTTCACCATACCAAGTTCATTGACCATTAAATGTCAACACTCAAACCCTTGAGTCGTTAAACTTTTATACATTCGTTGGTTTCCCCGAAACCTCACTTAAGGCAAACGTCAGCAAAATCTTGGCAAGCGTCAAATCTTAATATTCATCTTCTCTAAATAATTGTGCTATGCAACTTCAACTACCTTTCCCAGCATAGAACACAATCACTTTTAATATCTCTTACGACTCTTCATTTCTAATAGTCCCTTAACTCGGACACTAAGGCCTCGCCTTAGGATTCTACAACATCATCCCTGTCATTTTCACAACAGCCTCCCAAACATGAATCAAATGCTTCGCTCTCTGGACATTTGCACAAGATGCCCAACAACATGAAATAATAAGAGTTCCCAACTCATAACACTATTCAAAATCTCAAATAGTCCCGCAAACGTATAAAAGAAACACCAATTATTTACATCTTCCTTACAGGAACTCGCTGAGAGATCGGCGTACTGAGACATAGTCTTGAAGATTCAACCATTTATGAAATTACCCGGTCCATAAATACCATAGGAACTACTAACTCATATCCCTAATAACACTGAGCATCCCAAGCATCAAATTTTTGATAGATCCGCCGCGGTCAAACCATCACTCTATAGACACTACGTGCTATCAAGTACATAAGGTAGTAACAGGAAACAATATCCTGGCTCTGATACCAACTGTTAGGACCCACCCCGGGTTAACCCCTTTAACCTGAAGTAAATCCTACGGGGTCCACCTCAAGAGAAATTTTTACCGAAAACCCCTCTTTGAAATGGACAACCCTACCGGCAATCCAACGAAAACACAATACTGGGGTATTCAGAGCATCCTACATTGAAGCACTACCTAAATAGACTATATAGCGATGGCAGAATAAATTGTTTATGTCTCGTCTTTAGTACGCATGACCTCTTCCCAGCAACCCTGCAACACTGGGCATTTGAAAACGAAGGGCCCAGGGAAAGCATTTAAAAACAGGACATTAGAGTGAGTGGACAAAAATAAATTCCAAGTACGAGAAAATATTTTAATTTAACGTTCTCCCTCTTATTGTTCTGAGAAAACATTTATGCATGCCTCCTTGGGAAATAATCCAAAATCATCATTTCGAAAAATAAAACAACATTTGTCAATCTCATTGGCTTAAAACTCAGTATTAAAAATAGGAGAAGAGGTTTCACCATGACGGAGAGTCTCCCAGACTAGGGTGGGAACCTTTAAGACTACTAAGTAATATGACGACCCTTCATGGCAGAGAGATTCCACTATGACAATGAGCCTCTCAGGTTAGAGTCGGAACCCTCTAGGGCTATTATTGCCCAGCTCCACTTCCAAAGTGAGGGGGGCCGTATGGCTAGCTAGCATCTTTATATATATGACGACCCTTCATGGTGATAAAAACAAGCAAATACGAAAAGTCAATATAATATGACTCCTCCCCTGTAAATTAAAACATGCATCTCATGCACAAGGCACGGTTCCTCGACCGTCCTAAAAAACTATGGTCATAAAACAATGCATCCCAAATTTAATCATTATAACACTGATTTCAGCCAACATAACAGAGGGGCTTACGGAAGGGAGCAACCCACCTTCCTGGCCCCACCGGCTCAATAAAGTAATAAAACTCATGTTGTTTAGTATAAAAACACAACATACATTAATTCAAAAATGAAACTTCCTCACTGCTCGGAATGCCCCTTGAGCGCAACCTCGAAACATCCGCATGGTCGAGTCCAATCGCACGTTCGACCATTGACTATAAAATTAATCCAACATATCAGTATTTAATACCGTTGACTTGTATTTTCCTAGTTTGACTTGGAAGTCCTAATTTGACCTAGAGTTGTCCAGCTTCCTTCCTATTTAACAACTTTCAACCATTACGCTTAATTTCAGTTAGCGACTCGAAATTTATTTTTCGTAAACACAACCTTAGCATAACGATTTTCCTTACTATTTTATTTGACGATAGGTTATCACATAGTAATTTTGTTGAATTACTAAGGGTACCCAATCTACAGTTCAAATCGGGTTACTAACTATGAGTCAATAAATCGTATTGCCCTTTATCCAAATTATCTACAATGATCAATTTGACATTTTCGTTAATTGTAGATATTATCTTCCTCTCAACCAAGTTGTCACATAAACCTATAATTTCAAGCTTCACTAAATCTCCGACTCCTTTAACTTGAATTCCACCTTTTCACTAGCCTTACTTCTAATTTCCAATTCCAATATCAACTCTCCATAAATAGGAAGTTTCTTAAATTGAAAAGTTTCTCAAAATAGAAACTTCCTACTTACGTCTAATTTTTCAGTAATTAATCCACTTTACGATTTACTCGCAACCCTATGCCTCTGATGTTATTTCAAGAGTCGATATATACCTTTTCAGCTCTCTGCCGGAAACTTGTTTGGCTGGAACCTTCATTGGTTTTCAGACGACTTTACCGAAATTTCACCATAATCTCCCTGCATGCTCCAAATCTCCAAGTTCTCGACATTCATGCAACAACACAACAATAACAACAACATCAACAACACAACACATAACTACCCGAGACAACAATTATCTGAGGGGACTGAAACTTACCCCTGATCGGCTCCACACAACCCAGGCACCTCTCTGTGGCTGCCACCTCCCTTCTTCTATTTGCACTAGGACACTTATTTTTCTGTTGCTTTGTCTCTTTTCTGAATACCTCTTGGTCTCTCCTTCCTTATGGCACTAAGAATCCTTTTTATTTCTTTCTTTTCTTTATTTCTCTACAAAACCTAATAAAACAATAGACATTAATGAAATCACTCAATTAATAGCAATAATCCAAGTGTAACAGTTCAATTAAACACGATAAATACGCATAAATATGAGACTATCAGAGGACATCAATATGAGTTCATGGACATGTAGCACGCTCAAATCGGAGTTCGTATGAAGAAGTTATAAGGATTCGAAATCAGGGGCATATGGGTAATTTCATAAAAATGGCTATAAATAGCCCAAAACCCAGAAAATTAGGCAGATTTCTGCCGGACCTTTGCGGCTTCGTCGTCGACTCAGGCCACCTCAAGCTACCGCACCGATCCCAAAAGAAGCGCCTCTGAGTTTACTTCAATTCTAGGTAATCTTTTAGACCTATCTGTTCATGGTTTAGAAGAAATTTCAATTTGATTACCGAGTGTACAATAAGTGATATATATCGGATTTCTCCCTCCTCAAGCCACCAATTTGTGAGTTTTATATATGGTTAGAATGGATTTTAGGAGTACTACTCACCCCTAAAGTTTGGTGAATTGATTTGGAGTGTGGAGGGAGAATCGAATATTTGAAGTTTTGAAGTTTTAAAAAATATTTCAGGTTTCACTTTTTCCTTCGATTGACCTAGTTACAGGCCGAATTGGTCTTCGAGTTGACCTACAAAGTTGTTCCAAATGATGAGGCGAAGCTACTATTATAATTTGGTGACGATTAGAGGACGCCAGAATTTTGGCTGGAATTTCTGCCGGCGGCGGTGCTGCCACTTTTTAGACAGTTTTTCATGCCCATTAAATAGTATAAAATGAGAGGAGTCTATGGTTTAAATTTGGTAATTTTTTGAGGAGTTTTAGTTAGGTTTTAGAATTTTCAAGTTTAATATTATCGGCGGATAATAAAATATTATTCCGGCCATCGATTATTGTCGATTAAGGTTCGAGAAATATTTTAAGGACTCTTAAGCTACTGACGAAGGTCGGGGTTTATGTTGACAAAGTTTACGGGTTTAGGCCGAGGGTATCGTTATTGTCAATATTAAATAATTTTTCGTTAGGCGATTGAGATTTAATATTATTCATTGAACAAGAGATGCGGAGTTCTTGCTTTGGAAGCGATCCGGATTTCGTCAGGCTAAGACCTAAGCCGGTGAGTGGACTTTTGATTTAAAGGAAATGCATGCAATGATTTTTTATTTAAATAGATGGTTTATTTTTATGGAAATTAAATGGAAAATATGATTTTACTCACGTATTAAATTTTCGTAAAATGGATTTCGAAAGGAAGTGGCCATATTTTAAAGGGATAGTTGTATTATTTGAAAAGTTTTTGGAAATGGGGTTTTTCGATGGAATCCGTATTTATTTTTTGGTTATGGACATATGATTTTATACGCTTTCTTTAACAAGCGTGGGTTTTAAATTGAGATTCGATGGTCACGGATGAGATGAATTTCTGATTTAAATTATATCCTCGTATTTATCAGATTTGAGGTTTTTAAAGGATTCCGAGGATGGGATTTAAAGCAATTCTTCAATATTATTTAGTATTGCCAAATTGCGGATTTAGAGGTATTTTGACGTGAGAGACATGTCTAGAGTTTTATTTTCTTATATTCTTGGGTTGTATCGTCGTTATTTATGGATCCAGAATATGATTGCGGTCCTTACCAAGCCCAAACCCTTATAAACTCACATGTAATGTCTCATATTCCCAATGTGAGATATATATCTTATGCTACACTACATGATGTGCTATATACGATCGAGTTTCCTCACAAAAAGTCCTGCATTAGAAGTACTGCTAAAGTTCAATTCAATATAAGATCGAAGCTAGAAAATTTTCTTTTGGGAGAACATATATTCTTTGAGTTTACAAGATGCTAAATCAAATAAGAAAAGCTACATGCTAGACACAGATCATACATGAAAACTCTGATTAGTCTAAAGTGAAATTTGCTATTTCCATGCCTGTTTGTGCAACTTTACGTCATTCATACACATTACTAGCTAGCTTGAGCTTGCTTGCAGAAACAAAAATTTGGAAACAGCAGAAACAAGATTGGAAATAGCATATTTTTATAATTACGTACGTAGTTAAAGAATTAGACATTAATATATAGGAATAATTTCAAAGTGCACGCACTTGGATTCTGATGAACATCATTGGCATTTTGGATTTCTTCCAGGCCCGCCATAGTAGAAGTAAGTTCCCCAATCGTTGTTGTAAGAGCTCTTGATGTTGTAACAATTGGTGTTCTCAGCCAAGGTTGAGACTTCTCGCACAAAACTGAGGCTGTTATCTGAGTCAACAATCTCTAGGTTTCTGAAATAGCTTGCTTTCCCAAACCCGTCTTCTGCAAAATGACCTGAACCCATTTGGGTGGAGGTGTGCTCACCGGTGGCCCTAGAATTCACCACCTCACCACCCCATTCCACCATTGTTGCTCTATCTACCAAGTGTGTGAATAGCTCTGCTGGCCAATACCCTACTAGACTATTCTCTCCATATCCCATCCACCAATTTCCTAGCTTTGGATCCTGATCAGAAGTCAACATAATAACATTGAAATTAGTCCATTTAGAATGAATACAGTTCTCAAAATAGAAAATGATCATCTCTCACAAAATAGTCTGATCTAACATAAGCACTTGGACCATATGTTATGATCAGACTGTCCAACAAGATGAATCGAGTATGCACCTTCCATATGAGGATGGTAACGTCGAATTGGTCGCTTGAATAGGATGAGACCGGGGAGATGGAAGCTCCGATGGCTATTCTACTATTTGTTTGCACAAAACCAGAACACAGAAGGTTGTAGCATCCAGTTGCCTGATATGAATCAGTCTGTACATACATGAACTAATGAATCAGTCTCTCATTTCCCATAATTGTTGACAAAAAACCATGCCTAGACATATAACCGCAGCCCATGCTCTAAATGTAGCTTTCTAGCGTCTAGGGGTTAATGAAAGCTAGCAATTTCTTCATTTCCAAGGTTATCCTAAATAGCAATGTAATAAAAGGCGCACTTGAGGCTGAGCCTTTAGGCTCTACAAGGGCGAGACGCAGAGGTGGCAGCCTCAGCCTTGCTGCCAAGGCGCTGCGCAAGGCGGCGAAAGCGTAGAAGGCGTCATCGGAGGCGTTGAACGCGGACGCTCAGTGATTTTTTAACGCCAAAACGACGTCATTTCAGTTGTATATAAACTAGGTCGCGATTAATCATTTAGCATTCAGCCTCCTCATCTCGTTCTCTCACCATTTCAATTTCCTAATCAAAGGTATTTGAACTCAAATTTGCTTAAATTCTTGCCAGGCTAATTGGGTCTCATCACTTCCATTTTTTTACAAACGAATCTTTTCTTTTCGTGTTGCAAGGAGAGGGATTTCAATCCACAAAATCCAATATGGGTAATCAATCTTCAAAACCCTTTCCAACTTCGATTTGGAAGTATATCTATGCTTTTTAGGTAGAATTATGTGGGAATCATGGAAGAAGAGCCTCTAGAAATATGCTGGAATTAGGTGGAACTGAGTTCTTAATATCATACTGTTGGGTTACAGATTGAGATGTCCTTTGGCCTTTCCTGGAATGGAATATGAGTGTTGTATGCATGCAAATCAGCTTAGATATACATATTTAGCTCTGCTAGTACTTTGACATGTCAAGTTTAAATACTCGGATTAGATTTTTTATGTATGTTTGGTGATTTGCTTCAATTGAATTGCTGGTTTATGTATTTATTATGAATGATTTACAATTTGTAATGGCTGTTTTGGTTAAAATACATGTTAATATATATTAAAGTGAGCATTACATAAATTGATCTCATTTAACAAAAGGCTTACGCCTTATGTCTTAAGACGAACACCTTATTGAGGCTCTACCCGGCACGTCTACTTCTTAGCCTTCTTAAACATTAATAAATAGAGACTTCTATGATCAGTACCATACTGTTCTCATAGTTTTCTGTGTAAATCATATTTTGTGTAAGGCATCATTTTTTTATAGTTGTGTAAGACATCAGTAAGGCTAGGGTTGCAGACTTAAAACAGGAACTGGGATTCAGTCAAAAACCAAGCCTATGTACTGATTGATTTCAAATATTTAGACACTAAAATGAGATAGAATGAGAGATCTGACCGTCCAATATGTGAACAATCTGGGCCTGCTGTCACCATAGAGCTCCGGACTGACCTGACTAGTGGAATAATCAAGACTTCAGAACGAAAACAATATTTGAAGAATATCACATCTCTACTTACTGTAGATGCAAACTTCAAATTATAATTTAGTTTGGTAACTATAATTTGTCTATTACTAATCACTTCCATTAATTTCTCATATTTTATCTCTATTTACACATGCCTGAGCTGTGTGCCAACTTTGTTTTGATAATCAAATAGACAATTGAGTATGGGTACTACCTTTAATGCCATCAACATTCATTTCAGTTCACCCTAAATGCACAAGCTAATGGTAAAGAAAATGTACCTGCCATCCAGCTTCTATGCTGTTGAGATCTGTACCATCGAATGATCCCGACAGAACCCAAATTTGCGAAAGACTGAACTCGTTCATTTGTTCGATTACTGGAGTCCAAACATTGATCGTAGCTTTAGCACCATAGACTTCATTCGATGATCCGGTGTAAGCAATGGCATGCTGCATATATATTTGCAGGAACAAAAAAACAAAGTTAATCGATCATGCGTTTGGAAAGTTACTAACTAGCTATATCAGGTAAATTTTGGGAACCCAGCGTTTATCTTATACTATAGTAATTTATGCTATATCATTGAAATTTGATTGGTTCATCAACTAAATAAAATGTGAAACTTGATAAAAAAACAATTTAATAAATCAAATCAATTTAATGTTCTTCCAAGTTCCACCGATTCCAATGTCATATAGATGGAAGATGATGATGATGTACTTGGAAATAAATGATGGTGATGAAGATGATACACATGTCTAGACTACACATACATACATAGCATGGTGCATACATGGAGGCGAAAGATAACTAGGATGATGATGATGATGATACAAAATCACATATACCTCATGGCCATTCCCACTAACCACATCGGGTGCATCAGCTTGCCTGTTCATATTGATGCGTCGTTGACTTTTCTTGCCGTAGTCAAACAAAGACTTAGCTCTGAGAACATCACTCACTGTAGTCCGCCGTATAGGAACAGTCCCTCTCGGGCACCTCGTCCCATTTGTATGCCACATTTGATGCCCCCATGCAATTCCACTGCTCTTGGCTTTCTCACTTTGAGAAGAAGAAGATGATGATGATGATGATGATGATGATGATGATGGCTGCTTCATCACTTTCGGCCTTTCTGGTGCCACTTTCTGTTTATAAGAAAAGTCTATAAAGATTAACACGGAAGCTCAACCAAACTAAACTGACATTTAAGATGGAGTTCCAAATATATTCCAAATATACCAACTACTTGTCTCAGGAAAAATTAGAAAAGATTGAAGCCAACAACAACTCTAATAAATGGTTTGGAAAAGAGAAGGGTATCTTTTAAGTTAAGTTTTAAGCACACCTGGATCTTGTGGTTTTTCAAGAGAGGGTGATCCAGAGCTGGCTGCTTTCTTTTATGAACACAGTCAATCATATCACCATCTGGGCTCTGCACAGATCAAACAGACAATAAAATCAATGCAAATAATTCCCGAATGAGGATTCAAACTACTGTACCGTATCAAACTCCATGAAAGACAATGTATATATACATGTATAGTCATCACAGGAGGCTTGTTGATCTTGTTCAAGTGCTTCTTAATTCTCTCAAGTCTCAAGGTGCTGACTTGCTTAGTGTACCTTGTGGTGTTTTTCAGGTCCAAGGCCACCACTACCGGAAGTGAAAATCTTTGGGAGTAGAGAGTGAGAAGAAGGAAGCCTAAAAGTAGAACGAGACTATCCATTTTTATCACATTCAGTGCCAGAGAGAAGCAAAATCAAGGAAAGAGAGAGAAGCTAGCAGACCATGACTATTACAAAGAGAGCAGAAGCAAATCTGATCAGTACTGTTTTGCTTGGTTATTTACTTGCACCAA
This sequence comes from Comarum palustre, assembly GCA_951800085.1. Lineage (NCBI taxonomy): Eukaryota > Viridiplantae > Streptophyta > Magnoliopsida > Rosales > Rosaceae > Comarum > Comarum palustre. Next base: position 19,530,455 of record OX637587.1, on the reverse strand, counting down.
ACAACCATACAGACCCAGAAAAGAACAGAGAAAAGGACTTATATATTGCAAAGAACAAAGAGAGGGGACCCTTGTAATTCTTCTCTTTCTCTCTTTCTTAATGGTGAGGAAGAGGAAGTGGGTGAAGGATAATTAAGCAGAAGAAGAGGAAGAGCAAAGGCCCTTCTAGTTTCTCAGAACCTAATTATACCCCCGGCCAACTGAAACCGCGAGCTGTTGAGCTCTCCCTCTTTTATTGCTACAATTCAATGTGTATATGCCACCAGACACTTCGCCTTTAATATTTTCTCTTGATGAAACCGCACACGACACCTTCTAACTTCTTCTACTTCTCTACTCTTTACCATCCATGGCTTTGCTTCCCTTCCCAGTCTCGTCTCCATGTCTATGTTTTACTCTTTACAACCCTCCCTCCACAAGTATGCTGGCTTTCTCATCCACGTCACCCTTTCATTTCCTAAATCGTGGAGGTCAATCAGAGTGTGAATATGCATGATAGGTTACAGTCAACTTATATACGTTACAGTTCATCGGAATAAGAGAAATTGATACGTTATATATACTTGTATTCTCCTCTAATAAACAGCTTAGTTAGTAATTGATTTGTGTTTCTTATTAGGGTTTGTTTAATCTTCCTACCTACCCAGGATCTAAAATTATACATTCCTTTGTACTACTATCAAGGATATTTACTACATGAAAACAAGCATTTTAGGGTAAGAAAATTGATTCATTTTGAAGTCTCAACTCTTTAGGGAGAGAGTATTCGGTGCAACGGATAAAGACAAAAAAGAATAAAAAAAACAAACGTGAACAGTGCATATATCTAACGTTAAGAACGTAATCAGACGGTGTGAGATGGACGGATCATGTGCACCACTAGTGCACCGAATAATTTTCGCTCTTTAGGATTTTGTTTCCTTCCCTTACTTAAGTATCCTTCTTCACTAACTAAAACCCATCATTGTGCTCATATAGTAATGCTAATTAGTACATACTAGATAGCTTGAATTACTAATGACTTGGCTTATATATATATCTTTAACCAAGATATATAGTTGTTAACATAGTGATCGTCCTGTGAGTGTCTAGGGTTTGGACTTTGAGGATGATGAAACCCAAGGAAGCAAATAAATTTGAAACTGTATGCTTTATTTGGATTTTTCATTATTTTTTCAACTGCAGAAAGCATCGGGTCGCAAACGTAGTAAGCATACTAGGGTTTTATTGCTATGATTTTGTGTTTTGATCATCATGTCAAGCATATCATCTAGAGTATCACATGAGTGACTTGAGCCTCATTCATATGAATTGGCATCTAGGTATATTAGGACAACATTAGTACCGAAATTGCCTAGCTTTATTCATAATCTTTTTTATCTTAATGACTTCTATGTGAGAGCTGTGCGAGAACATCACTCTAGGTTTCATGTTAGAAGCTAAGTTAAGTTGAAAACATCATTCTATTAATATACCAAGTAAGAAAAGTTGATAGGTTAAGTTCAACATATTATTGACTTAGCTTGGATAAAGACATTTGATTGAATAGGAGCATGTAGATTGACAAAACTTTGGTGAAATATGTTCTAGTGGTGTATGGTTGTTCCTAGCTATTGTTTTTCTTATCTATTTCAAAACCCAAAAATATTCTTTTATTTTGGTATGATTTATGTCCTCTGTTTTGTCGAATTTATTTAGCATAGTAAATCAACCCCAAAAATTATGAAACTTTAACAGTAATTAGTATATCGAGTCTAGTTAGTGTCTGTAAATCTTCGTCGTGTTTGGAGTAGTTTAAAGTCATTTACCGATCAATTCTTTCTGATTGGACATATTAGGTTTTTAGTTTAGATCGAGTATTAGATTGGTGATTTAGATACAATTATCTGCGTGAGACCCTTACTTTTCTATACTACCATTGACAACTTAATTGTGATTGTAGAGTTTATTTATAAGTCTATTTTTATGCTTATCAGTTGTCAGCCTTCTAAGTCGAACAAAACAAGAACAATATGACTATGGCAATATATATGTTAACCTACTCCAACAATAGAGTATTTATACAAGGCTATATCATCCCTATAAGGAAATTAATTATATCTAATTATATTAGAATACTACTAGGAATATTACATATACACAACCCTAACGACTCACGTTAACACTCTCTCTCAAGTTGGAGCATACAAATAGTAAATACGTAACTTGTCAAATGAGTCACATAAAACATTACTCGGGAGAGCCTTCGTAAGAATATCTGCCAACTACTCATCAGAATGAACAATGGGAAACATGATAACCCCAGCATCCAATTTCTCCTTAATGAAATGTCGATCTACCTCAACGTGTTTTGTTCAGCAATGTTGAACTAGATTGTGAGCAATTTCAACTGCAGTCTTATTATCACAATAGAAAGGCATTGCCTTCCTCTGTTTAAAAACTAAATCTAGCAACAAATGCTTCAACCACAACATTTACAAAGTCCATGAGTCATACCCAATGTTCTAAAAATCCTCGCCTAGAGCCGATTAATCCCCGTTTAGGCTAGGCGGTGCTTCACCGTTTCCACCTAGAGAGCTAAAAAACTGAATAATCCCCAACTAATCGCCTGATTAACCCCCCTAGGAGCTAATCACCGGATGTCCGCCCGACTAGCGTCGGGCCTAGCGTTTTTTAGAACATTGGTCATACCTCTGTATTCTGCTTCAGCACTGGAATGTGCTACTACTTTCTATTTCTTGCTCTTCCAAGTGAGCAAGTTACCTTCTATAAATGTGAAATAACCTGACATAGACCTACGATCTGTAATATTACCTGCTCAATCTGCATCTGTGTATCCAGAGACATCCAAATGGCTTTGTTTATAGAAGATTAATCTCTTTCCAGGAGCAAACTTCAAATATCGTAAGATACGAAATACCGCTTCCATATGAGCCTCACTAGAATTATGCATAAATTGACTTACCACACTAACAAGATACGCCAAATCTGGTCTAGTGTGTGACAAATAAATCAACTGTCCAACTAACCTCTGATACCTCGCTTTATGTGTGGGTTCATGATCCAAATATTTTGCCAACCGATAATTCTGCTCAATTAGAGTATCAACAAGTTTACAATCAAGCATACTTGTTTTTGCAAGCAAGTATAAAACATATTTTCTCTGGCTCAACACGATACAATTCTTAGCACGAGCAACTTCAATTTCTAAAAAATACTTCAAACTACCCATATCTTTCATCTCAAATTCAGAAGACAATTGATCTTGTAATTTCTTAATTTTCCCACTATCATCACTTGTTACAACCATATCATCGACATAGATAATTAAAATTGTCATCTTACCACAACGATGCTTAATGAATAAAGTGTGATATGAGTTGCTCTATCGATATCCAATCTTCTTCATAAATATGGAGAAAGGTCTGAACCATGCTCTTGATGATTGTTTTTGACCATATCAAGACTTTCAACTTGCACACCATCCACTCTCCAGTTAAAGTATCATACCCACAAGGTAAATCCATATAAACTTCCTCATGCAAAACACCATATAAAAAGCAGTCTTGACGTCAAACTGCTGCAAAGGCCAATTAAGATTAGCGGCCAATGAAAGAAGTGCTCATATTTTATTCATTTTGGCCTCTGGTGCAAACGTCTCATCATGATCCATCTCATACTTCTGAGAGCAGCCTTTAACTACAAACCTGGTCATGTACCTTTCCACTAAACCATCAGAATTATGTTTCATAGTATACACCCATCGACAACCAGCCGTCTTCTTCCTATATGGTAATGGAACTAGATCCCATATGTAATTATTTTCAAGAGCATTCATCTCAACTCTCATTGCCTGCATCCACTTCTCATCATGCATTGCATCCTGCACTTTAGTAGGAAGAGACACAATATATAATTTATTTACAAACACAATATATGATTTAGATAATCTATGGGTTGACACATAATTGACAACATGATACTAAGCTTTGGCAACAAGAGTATTGTGGTTTAGCGCCCTAGGATCTCTTTTGGTCTTTACTGGTACTTTATACGATTTAAGAAAAACAACAGGATAGATGAACTTGAAGAATAGGAACACATCACACCAATTTTTGTATTGGTTCAGCCAAATCCTGGCTTACGTCCACTTACGTGATCTCTATTGAGAGATCACTAGCATTATGGAGAATAACAACTTGATTACAAGTACTTATTGAAATCTCTATTTTAATCCCTACTAAATCTCTCTATCACCCTTGGCTCCTAGTTTTAATATGTCCTCACCTTGGAAAACCCCATGCAGCTCCTATTTATATTGAATAGAAGCAGCTGATACAACATGGTTTAGAATTCATAAACCTAACAGACACAAATCTATTACAAATCCTAATAGAATCTTGAAATACTAACTTTTCTAATTAAAAGTTATAGAAAGGCTACAGCACTTCCCATATTCTAGACTTGGATTTGCCTATTGAATCCTAACTCTTCAGGTTGTATCAACGAGCCAAAAAATACAACAATCTCCACCTTGATGAGTTGATACCAAATGATTGATGCTCCCTTCAGAATATCTTGAATCTTCTTGAAGTAACCCTGAACAAACCTCTAAGAACTTTCACCTTGACAAGACTCTTCTTGCCTCAACGCACCTCAAGTGAGGAGGTGCTCCACCACAACTCAGCAAGCTATGACACTGAGCAAGTCCAAACAGTGCTTGAACTTCTCCATGGCAATGATCCTAGTCAAATAATATATCTGAAACATTCTCCCTTGAATGTGCTTCTTCCTGAGTTGTTATCTTCCTTGAGCTGATCCAAACTTCGCTATAATGACCACAAACATCAATATGCTTCATTCCTTGAAACACTTGATTCTTTGTCAAAATGATGACACCATTCTTCACCAAAACTTCTTCTTGAATCCCAAACTCAGTCATTAAGCCATAACGTCTCTACGGAAGCTTCTTTTAGTGTCATGCAATCTTCTTTAGTGGTAGAAAATATCTCAGCTGATTCTATAGTTGTTTTACAACTTCCTGAATCTTCACCACAAGTAAATCCTTTGTTTGTGCCTCCTGCTAAATCTGTACTCTCATGACCAACAATGTATGCTTGATCGTGTTGTCTTTCAAATAGAAATTCATGCTCCTTAGTGTCTTTCAAGTAATACATAATCCATGTCGCTGCTTGACAGTGTCGTCTTCCCGGATTCATCATGTACTTTGACACAATACTCAATGTTTGAGCTGAACCTAGTCTTGTGTAGATTCTACCCATAAGACATCCCACTACTCTTGCATATGACACTTGCATCATATCATCTAACTCAACTGTAGATGATTCATGCACACTAAATTGAAAGCGTGCTACTGCTGGAGTAGACACGGGTTCAATCAATAATCATAACTTTCCCACTTTTGTGTCCCTCCTTATCTTCACTTCTAGGATCTGTTGTGCAGCCTCTAGACCCTTCATGTCAAATTTTCTTGACATTTCCTTTTTAGTTGTGTTTATAACTTTGAAATTCTAGACTCATCTTGATATGTAGTTAACACATCACCTGATAGTAAAACTATACTATCCTTGAACACATAATGATAAACGCATCTCTTCGCTAGTGAGATCTGATCATACTCAACTTTTTCTTTATGCGTATACTTCTTAGTCAATACCCGAGCCTTAAATCTCATAGCTTTCTTATCACGCATTCCTTCCTTTTCCTATAAACTCATTTACAACCAACCAAATGTCTATCTTTGGGCTTAGGAACCGACTCCTGAACCAAGTCCTTCTGTATGGACTTCTTATTTTGTCCTAACATATCTCCCATCTAACTTTCCGTATATATCTTGTTATAGCTTCTTGATACGTGGTTGGATCAGCTGCACTGAAACTTAGAGCATACTTGTCCAATGCTATGCTTCTGGAACTCCTGCTCAAGTGACTGGTGAATTGAGTCGTATGTTCTCAGTTCTAATTTCTCCACCTGAGCTATTATTAGTGATTGTTATTGCCGCTCTAAGACTTCTTCCTCCATAACCCTTTTATCATGCTCTACCTGCTCAATTTACTCCACCTGAGCTTCCATGATCACTTTGGTTATAGGAACATTTGTAGCTTCATCTACAACAATAACATTAGTCTTTTTCTTCACCTCACTTGTCTTTATTTCTTTAAACGGCTTGGTCTTCTCATCACTGATGACATATCTAGTTAGAACCATTTCCTTACTAACAATATTCCATAACTTACAGCCTTTAACTCCTTTCTCAATAACTATAAAATTTGGCTTGAGTTTGGTCTGCTCTTTGCTCAAAATATGAGCATATGCACTGCAACCTACACAAAGTACCAAAGCCGAAGCTCTAATACCACTTATAATGGTTTAGTACCTTAGAATCTCTTCTGGTCTTTACTGGTACTTTATACGATTTAAGCAAAGCTATAGGATAGATGAACTTGAAGAACATAAACACGGCACACCAATTTTTATAGTGGTTCAGCAAAATCCTGGCTTACGTCCACTTATGTGATCTCTCTGATCACTAGCACTATGGAGAATAACAACTTGATTACAAGTATTTATTGAAATCTCTATGCGAATCCATGCTAGATCTCTCTATCACCATTGGCTCCTGGTTTTTTATGTAATCTGTCATCACCTTAGAAAACCTCATGCAGCTCCTATTTATGTTGAATAGGACTGCTGATACAACATGATTAAGAATTCCTAAACCCAAGGTTCTAAAAGTCGCTAGTCGCTAGTCGGCCGGCCGGCTAGGGACTAGCGAGTAGAGGAGTAGTCAGGGGGTACTCGGTTTTTAATTTTTGAATTTATTTTTATTTTTAAAATATATAATTAAATATATTTTTTAAAAAATGTATTATAATGTCCAAAATAATTAAAATAGTCAATAAAATGCTGAGTTTGGCTGATTTTTTCCGAGTTAGCCGATTTTTTCTGAGTTGGATCAATTTTTTTACCGAGTTGGACCAATTTTTACCGAGTTGAGCCGATTTTTTCCGAGTTTGGCCGATTTTTTCCGAGTTGGACCGACTACTCGGCCGATTTTCTTCTGGCTGACTTTGTACTCCGATTTTCTTAAAATCGCCTCGGTAGGACGCCGACTAGCGAGTACTCGGCCGACTAGGTCGAGTTTTAGAACACTGCCTAAACCTAATAGACATAAGTCTATTACAAATCCTAATAGAATCTTGAAAGACTAACTTTCTTAGAACATATTGAAAACCTACAGCGATGTCCTCTTTTCATATTCTACACTTTGATTTGCCTATTGAATCCTAACTCTTCAGATTGTATCAACGAGCCAAAAAACACAACAAAAAGTAGGTTCATAATGTTTTGGAGGCCGGCCATGATTAACACGATTAGGCAATTATTTCTTAGACACACTAGTAAACATACACTGTAACACCCCATCCCAAAATTTACCCTTTTATGAGGATCAGACGGGTTACAGAAGGTTGTAACCACGCTATTAGTTTTTTCCGAATTAATATTTGAGTTTAATATCGAGATATTCTCGATTCTGGGGAAGATAGAATTAATGTCCTGAGGTGGTAGATTATATTATCGCAAGTCATCTGGTATGTATGGAATATTTTCCGGAGCTACGAGCTGTTTAATATGGATTTATTCAGCTTACGAGAATAATAAATCTTATTTATTTTACCATAAAAATGTGACTTTTCGATAGGTCGAGAATTTAGGAAAACTTCCTTCAGGGGAGCTGTAGAAGACATTAATACGAACTCATGGGTATGTCCTATGAATTAATCGTAGTTCGCATGCTGAAGTTATTCTGGATAATGTATAGTTACTATGTGGTAAATAGTAAATAGAAAAATATTTATTTACTGTTCACGGTAACTTTCTATTATTCAATCTGAGCCGTCAGATCAATCAGAGATTCGATCTGGGCCGTTGGTTTTTGTAATATATATGGGGGCTCGGTGCCGAGTGGGGGGATCTCTCTCACTCGTTCTCACTCTCTCTGGTCTCTCTCCCTCCTGATCACTTCTTCTCCCTCTCCGGAGCCACTGGTCTCGATGTCGTCGCTGAATCAGCCTCGCCACTACCAGTTCTAATCTCGCCTCGGCCTCCCTCACTCCTCTGCCATCGGTGCACCACGCGACAAACAAGGAAGTGCGACCCTGGGGTTCGATGGGACTCCGTCGAGCCACCGCAGGGTTCATGGAGGTGTGACGGAGCGTGAGGGCAACGAGGGGTGCTAGCTCCACTATGGAGGCCGGCCGAGGATGAGCTGCAGCCGGGAGGCCATTGCCGGAAGCTCGAAGGATTCCTAGATGGGAACCGTGAGGTAATCCCTCCCTCTTTTCCATGTTTTCCCTCTATTAGATTGTTGTTGTGTTGTTGTTGTGGCTCAAATAGGGTAGAGAAGTGGCCGGAAAGAAAAAAAAAAAGGACTGAAACCGGGCCGACAGGGCGATCAGAACTGTTTGAGGTGAAAATGGGTAAATCTCTGGGTTATTTTAGTGGTAGATCTGGTATTTTACCATTTACCACAGGTATAAAATGTTAGAACTGCCCCTGGAGGTTCATGTTAATTATATGGATGCCATTATACCTGAAATCCTAGAAATACCCTTGACATCTTTTATATTTAAAAGGCTGCCACTGAGGCTAAAAAGACAATACTATCCCTGACAGTTCTAGTTAATTATGCTAGCATTGAGGCTGAAATCCTAGAAATGCCCTTGTCAACTTAGCATATTTACCAAGCTGTCATTGAAACTGAATTGACAATACTGCCTCTGGCAGTTTAAGATATTTACAAGAGTGTCATTATGGTTAATTTGACTATTGTATCCTTGGTGGATTTGTTAATTACTTGGTTGTCATTATGTTATATCTATGTAATTAATATTTATCGAATGTTGTATACTTGGATATTGTATATCGGTATAAAGTATGCTTGGGATAATCCGGATAAAAACTAGTTTAATGTTACCTCAGCGGAGGGGGTTGAACTCTGGATTAATGATAGATGTATACTAACATTAATAACTATAAAGGTCGGATCTGTCCGAGTAGGATGTTAAATTATATAAGAGTTACGTGTGGCTTGATCCTTGCTTGCAGGGTACGTAGGCAGCCTGTCCAGGATACAGGTGCAGTCACAAATAATAATTAGACCCTAGGTCCTCTAAAGTAATTAGTATGAAATCCAATTCGGTAATCGGGATAACCTCAGGTTTCGTGAGGTCTATTTCGGTGTCATTTGGATTGTTGAAAATGGTTTGGGTAAAGGGTTATCCCTTTTCAAGGGAGATTTTAAGGAAATCTCTATTGAGAAAGGTCCCGCACGTTCTATTCTAGGTTTAAGGAGGTAAACTCGAGCTGAGGCGTGACAAATGGTATCAAAGCATACGTTCAAAACCTAGAACCAAAGGTTGGGGGTAATTAAAGTCTATGGAAATGATTAATTACGATATTTTTTTTTTCAAGTGAGGCTACTTACTTATACTTATTAATATGATTTGTGGCAAGGGTTTCCACCTGGGGTCGATATTGACTTTTTGTTAGATCGAAACGTCGAGAGGTTCGTAAGTTTAGTATCGAGCTAGTTTAGGAAAAGTAATTTTGAATTTCAGGATTAGGCGTAAATAGGCTTAAAAGTGCGCCTAATATTATTCGAATTTATAAATCGACGATTATCAAGCTTATTAGGTTTTGATCCTAGTCGATTAGTCGGAAAGTCTTGGTCAATTTCCTGGTCAACCAAGGAAAGAATTGGTCAACTCTAATGTCAAACATTGATTTTTTTTGGTCAAATCAGGAAATTGGGGTGTTAGACTATTCGATAGTCGTTTTGAGTCCTAGGAGGTTGACATGCCCACGCTGGTTATGTATAGTATATAAAATTTAGGAGTGAGGTACTCTAGGTTTCTAAGGGTATATTTGGAGGCGGTTAGGTTTGCTTGTGATCACTTGTGGGATTGGATCACAGAGCAATGAGATTATGTTCATATGTTTCATGCAGTGAGTTCTTGGATTACATATCATGCTGATGTCTGGATGCATGAGTGGTGGTTGATTTCGGTAAAAGAGATCAGGGTATCTCTTAGAGGAAAATCCACTCTTGAGGAATGAGATTTTTGGTTGATGGTTAATATATATATATATATATATATATATATATTGGAAAATGATTTTGCTCCCCAGTTATAGATTAACAGTAGATACGTATACTCCGTGTCGGTCGCAAGGAAGTGATGGAAGCGACGGCGGTGGAGCAAAGCCATTGAATCATGGAGCAAGTGTATGGCTATCCATGATTTTCTAAATTTTGAATTTGTTAATAGGGTAGTCTGCTAATGGCACCTGAATGTTCAGTTGGCAAATCATCTTTATGAGTCGACATGAGAATTGGTCTACCTGCTTAATGTCGTAGTTATGGATTGTAAACCTGCGCGCATTTTGTTTCATTATTTTGGGGTCGTATGTGCGTGTGGAATTGATCTAATGAATTAGAGAAGAAACCCTATTATGCAGGTTGTAGGCCATATGAGTGTTGGCCAAGGTAAGATATGCCATTATAGGATTTCCGTTTGTAGACGTAAGGTTGATTTTTCTTTGATGCAGGCATGGATTTTCCCTGAATGGGACGTTTTTATAAATAAATTGATGGAGCCAGAATGTAGATTCGATTTATTGTGTGGATTTGTGAGATCAAGAGTAATAGTTAATCGTTGGAGTCGTATCTCTAAGATTGTAAAGAGGTTGATTAATAAGGGGGTCCAAGAATATCTCAAGAGTTTCAGTTGAGTGAAAAGTGTTGCATGGTGTGAATGTGCATGTCATGGACCTAGATTACATCCTGTCTTGAGAAGAAATTTGATGTTATCATCTTTCATTTTCCTCATGCAGGATTTTACCCCGGGCTGGGTGAAAGTAGCATTCAATCATTGAGATTTTAGTGACTGTTTCTGGACTTCTATCAGGACATCAGGGTTCGAAAGCTAGTGCAGTTTCGACCCTTATTTGTATGAGTTTCGAGATTCTTGTGTCGAACGTTAGGCATAAATAAGAGAGATGTGCTTGTGTCATGGATCATTTAGGCACCTCGGGGAATGAGCATACACCGTTGGATGTGGTGCGTTGGCGGCACTCTAGACGATCATGATGTATTATCAAATTTATTGGAAAAGTAAAGAATGGTGTCATTTGGAATGGCGGTTAGTTTTACGTCCCACTGCGGAACTTTCGAGAACGAAATTTTTGTAAGAGGGGTAGATTGTAACACCCGGTTTCAAAAATTCACTCTTATCAGACGGGTTACAGAGGGTTGTAACTGCGCTGTTAGTTTTCCCCGAAATGATATTTGAGTTTAATATCGAGATATTCTCGATTCTAGGGAAGATATAATTAATGTCACGAGATGGTAGATTATATTATCGCGAGTCATCCGGTATGTTCGGAATATTTTTCGAAGCTACGAACTATTTAATATGGATTTATTCAGCTTACGGGAATAATAAATGTTATTTATTTTACCATAAAAATGTGACTTTGCTATAGGTCGAGAATTAGGGAAAACTTCCTTCAGGGAAGTTGTAGAGGATATTAATATGAACTCATGAGTATGTCTTTTGAATTAATCGGAGTTCGTATGCGGAAGTTATTCTGGATAATATATAGTTACTATGCGGTAAATACTAAATAGCAAAATATCTATTTACTGTTTACGGTAACTTTCTATTATTCAATTTGGACCGTCAGATCAATCAGGGATTCGATCTGGACCGTTAGTTTTTGAATATATGGGGATCGGTGCTGAGTGGGGGGATATCTCTCGTTGGCTCTCTCTGGTCTCTCTCTCCCTCCCGATCACTTCTTCTCCCTCTCCGGAGGCACTGGTCTTGATGTCGTCGCTGAGTTAGCCTCGCCCCACCAGTTCTAGTTTCGCGTCGGCCTCCTTCATTCTAATGCCATCGGTGTGCCGAGTGATAGACAAGGTAGCGCGACCCCGGGGTTTGATGGGACTCTGTCGAGCCACCGCAGGGTTCATGGAGGTGCGGCGGAGAGTGGGGAAACAAGGGGTGCTAGCTCCACCATGGAAGCAAGTCGAGGATAAGCTGCAGCCAGGAGGCCATCGCCGGAAGCTCGAAGGTTTCCTGGACAGGAACCGTGAGGTAATCCCTCCCTCATCTCCATGTTTTCCCTCCATTACATTGTTGTGTTGTTGTTGTTGTGGATCAGATAAGGTAGAGAAGTGGCCAGAAAGGGAAAAAAAGGACTGAAACCCAGCCGGTAGGCCGATTGGAGCAGTTTGAGGTGAAAAGGGGTAAATCTCCAGGTTTTTACAGCGGTATATCTAGTATTTTACCATTTACCGCGGGTATGAAATGTCTGAATTGTCCCTGGAGGTTTATGTTAATTACATTGATGCAACTGTGGCTAAAATCCCAGAAATACTCTTGGCAACTTTACATATTTACAAGGCTGTCATTGAGGCTAAAAAGACAATACTGTCCCTGACAGTTCTAGTTAATTACAGGGTTGCTCCTGAGATTGAAATCCTATAAATGCCCCTGTCAGCTTAGCATATTTATCAAGCTGCCATTAAGGATGAATTGACAATACCGCCCCTGGCTGTTTAAGATATTTACAAGAGTGTCATTATGGTTAATTTGAATATTAAATCTTTGGTGAATTTGTTAATTACGTGGTTGTCATTATGTTATATCTATGTGATTAATATTTATCGAATGTTTTATACTTGGATATTGTATATCGGTATAAAGTATGTTTGAGATAATCCGAATAAAAAATGGTTTAATGTTAGCTCAGCAGAGGGGTTAATCTCCGGATTAGCGACAGATGTATGCTAGCGTTAATAACTTTTTGGCCGATAAATAGAAAGGTCGGATCTGTCCAAGTAGGATGTTAAATTATATAAGAGCTACGTGTGGCTTAATCCCTGCGTGTAGAGTACGTAGGCAGCCTATCCGGAATACAGGTGTAGTCACAAATAATATTTAGACCTTTGATCCTCTAAAGTACTTAGTATGAAATCCAATTCGGTAATCAGGATAACCTCTGGTTTCGTAAGGTCTATTTCGGTGTCGTTTAGACTGTTGAAAATAATTTAGGTAAAGGATTATCTCTTTTTAAGAAGAATTTTACTAAAATCTCTCTTGGGACCCGTGTTTATGACATACACGAAGATTCAGAATGTACGTACCTCATATGATTCATGAGCCTGGGAAACTGATGGATGAGAGGGAGACACATGAAAACTGTTCACATCAGGTCAAACATCTGAATTCTCCTCCCTGGCCAACGGAATAGACGAGACAGAATTCGTCAGACCACTACTAGCCATATTACCAGTCTGTAAACTAATTTGGGTCACCAAAATCCGACAGACAAGATCGATCGCCTCCATCTAAACAGGTTGACCTGGAAACCAGTTGCTGGGCTCACCGTCAGTCGACGAGCAAGCTAGGAAGGTGAGTCAGGTTTGGGTCGTCAGTGAGGTAGATGGCTGGTGCGTTGCTGGTTCGAAATCAAACAAGGATGATGGGTCGTTTACAAGTGGTTGTCTAGTAGTCTGGTTGCTGCCCTCTTTTCCAATTTCCTTTGTTGGCCCCTCAAAACTTGTATTCACAACTTGCCCATTAAACACATCTTCATAAAAACATGGTTTCTCCCCTTGAAGAGATCACATGAGGCAAAAAATAGCACGTATTCGCACTAAATGTAACGTACATGGTGACATATGTTCTCTGTGATGGAAGATGATAACACTTGTAACTTTTTTGATGAAAACCATAACCCACAAAGACACATTTAAAATCTCTAGCATCTATTTTGGATCTTTGGTTTTTATACTAATGAACATAAATGATCCAACCGAAGACACAAGCTGAAAGAGTGTTAGATGATGGAATAGGAACATATCAGGATAAAACATCAAGCGGAATATGACTTTTAAGAAGAACTGATGGAAGAAGATTAATAATATGAGACGCACACAACATGGTTTCTCCCCAAAGGTACTTAGGCATGTTAGCACTCAAGAGAAGAGACCGAACCATGTCTAAGAGGTAAAGATTTTTATGCTCAGACACCCCATTTTTCTATGGTGTCTGTGAACATGAAGTTTGATGTATGATGTCATGCTGTTGAAAATAATCCTGAAAATATTAATTAACAAATTCTTCACCATTATCAAAACGAAAAATTTTAACACGAGCATTGTATTTGGTACAAATGAGTTTGTGGAATGATGTGAAGGCAAAAAAACAGAATCATTGGATTTAAGTAATATCACCCAAGACAAACGTATAAAATCATCAATGAATAACACAAAGTAACACATTCCAAAAAGAGTAGAATGTTTGGAAGGATCCCATAAATTTGAATGAATTAACTCAAAAGACATAGTACTCAAATGATAATTAGACCGATGACTCTTAGCTAAAGCACAAGTCTCACAATGTAAGTTAGACTCACTAATTCCCATAAACAATGAAGGCATGTGTTTTTTCATAACTCTGAATGACGGGTGACCCATTCTCTGGTGCCAAAGCCATAATTTACTAAATCGATTAGAATTCAATGTCAGGGCCAAAGGTTGCTCTGGTGCTCGTGTCGACTCTACGTACATGCAATTCAAATGAAACAGTCTCTCTCTCAGGTCTCCTTTGCCAATGATTACCCTAGTGCACAAATTCTAAAATACAACATACATTGGATAAAAAGTTACAGAACATTTATTTTTGGGAACTTAACTGAGAGACTGACAGAAAATGATGAGATAACGAGGGTACATGAAGTACATCATGCAACACTATAGATGGTGTGACCTGAATAGACCCAATACCTAAAATTGGAAAAAGACACACCATTTGCGTTGGAGGCATGAGATATAGAAGGAGACGATAAAGACATAAAAAAGACCTATCATAAGTCATATGATCTGAAGTGTCGGAATAAAAAATTCATGTATCACTACCAGTAAAGTCATAAACATGTAAAGCAACACCAATTTTACCTTGATTTTCCTTAATCAATGAAACATTACCCGTTATGGGATCCAGCCCTCCTATGCCATAAAAGTCAGGTTCTTGTACTAATTAAACTGCTGCTTTACCTCTTGGATCACCATCTCGGCCTCCACGTCCTCTAGTATTATTGCCTCCTCTTCATCCACAGTTGTTGTAAGGATCGTTGTTACTCAAATTTTAGAGCCTCCTCCCAACAATAGTGACATATCAACCGGCTATAATTTTGATTTTATTGAAATCTGTGGCTCCTTGGTTGATACTGACTTTGAGATGGAACAAGGATAGACTTCCTGATCTGAGGCTGAGGATGTGGCGCAACATGAATTGCTAAGCCTGAAATTTCAGTATGAAAACCTTTTGCAGCTACTTTGTTAGCTTCATCTCTTCGAATATAAGCGAAATCTTGCTCTAATGTTGGTGGAGTTGCAAGACGCAATATGTGAGACCCCGAAATTTTAATTTAATTTTCCGACACACTTAGGGTTTAATTCCGATTACTTTTCAGTACGTCGTCATTTCGTCTAACGTTTTTACGTTAAGACACGCGTCGCCACATGCGTGAAAGTATTTACGGAATATTTTCCGGCACTTCACGTAATTTTTCGTACGACTTTTACGTTTAAATTTGATGTTTGGTTATTTGAAATGAATTTTCGAAAATGGTTTTGGTTTTGAAATTTATTTTGGGATTGGGGTTAAATCGTGGCCGTTGATTCGATCGACGAATCGTGGCCATTCGTTTTTCTTTAAATACCCTACCCCTTTCTCTCTTTTTCTCCACACCTTATCTCTTTCCTTCCTTTTTCTCCTTCCTTTCCGCTTCGGTCTCTTTCCATTTTCTTCTCTTTCCATTTCGAGCGCTTCTCTTCTCTCTTCTGCTCTCGACACAGCAGCGCCACCTCCCTCCGCTCCGGCGCGCGTCAGTCCTCACCGCCACCACCATCGAGGTCGCACAGCTCCGGCGACCTTGCCTAGACCACCGGTGAAGCCAGCGCCGCCGCCAGCGCCGCCCAGCCGAGGAGAGAAACCAGAGATCACTGTGCAGACGAGATCGAGTCAGACCAACCTATTTCAGGAGCAAGGGACCTCCCAGGCGCCACCAGGAGCTGCCCAGGAGCAAGGAGGAGGAAGGAGGGGCCTAGCGGAGCTCCGCCGGAGGAGAACCGTCGGAAAAACAGTGGAAGCTTCAAGGGTATGGAATCTTGATCTTTTCCTTCGATTGTGGTGTTGTTGGATAGCCTAGGATGTGTAGAAGGTGTTAGGAGTAGTTAGGAGGCTCGATTTGGCCGGAAAACCAGCCAAATCCGGCGGAGAAACCGGTCGGGAACCGGCACGGTAAAAACTCTGGTTTTTACCTTGTCAGTTTTACTTTTACTTTAACCCAGGGGCAGAGTTACCATTTTGCCCCTGACTGTTTGAAATATTTACAGTTACAGGTTTTACTGTTTACTTTTACTGTTTTACTGTTTACTTTTACAGTTTTACTTTTACTGTTTACTTTTTACTGTTGACTTTGACCGGTTGACTATTTGACTTTGACTTTTTGACTTTGACCGGTTGACTTTTTGACTTTGACCGGTTGACTTTTTGACCGTTGACCGTTGACTTTACTGTTGATCGTTGAATTTTACTATTCCAAAGTTGACTTTTCACTTATGCCGTAGAACACCTATTTTACGTTTTCGAATACTACGGTTAAACGTTTTAAAGACTTTTAGCTTGTAAACGTGGCAAAAACGACGTAAGTACTGAATAAGAAACAATTCCGACTTCTCACCGGTTCGAGAATCGGAGTGTCAAACAAGTCAAACCCTAATGTCAGAAAGATAAACAAAGAGTGTTTATCGAGTCTTAGTCGTAGTTAGTAGATCCTCGAGTTACTTATACCTGACTATCACTGTTGGCTCACCCACAGACTCAGGAGCTCGTCTACACAGACTTCAGGAGGACCCGGGATTGGAGCGCAGCCAGCTGTACCATCATACCAGGTAGGGGGAGCACGCCCAATGGGTGAGCCGAAACCCTCTTGGGTCGGCGGCTCTTTTACTTTTACGTACTAAATAATGATGCATTGTTTTAAAGCTTGACCACATGCTTCTTATAGCACTTGGTGTGTGTGTGTGAGTTTTGGATCGAAAAGTAGTACCGTCGTCCTGATTTCCGGTGCTTGGCCTGAGAGCGACGGGACCTAGTATTCTAGCACTCCTACGGTGTCGATGACCGTTAACCTCCGGAGGGGCTATGCCCTGTTTATTTTTATTCATATATCCCGCTTACGCTCGTCTCGTACAGAGTAAAACGTGACGTAAGTGTGGCCTGCTATTTGTTGGGCGTTAGCTGGAAATGGACGCTCTCGCTATTCTGCGCACTCGGGCGCTTAGATAGTTGGCCCCGGTTTGCAGTGAAGACAAACCCGGGATTCGGCCGCTCAGATCCAGAGAGTTCTTTCATATGTGGTCACATGTTTTACCGAGCTTTGTGTGCGTGCCGTGCATTTACATTTCCACATGCTCTTTCGTACTTACGAGTACATATACATATATAAGAAATGTTTTCTCATGGGTTTTAAACCCCGACTTGGATGGCTTTGGCCCCATTTGGGTTAGCGAGGACGAGTTGCTCACCTCTACATCTTTTCAGGTCTACAGCACCCGACACTAGAGGAGCTGGACTAGATCGCGGAGCGTCGGTTATCGTGCACTTCACTTTTCGAGGACTTCCATTTTGGTGTGGTTTTCATGTATCTTGATTTCCGTATTTTCGTATGTTGTAATCTGTTGGATACTCTGAGACATTTATTCGGGCCCAGTGTTCCGAGACTTTTTCATGTACTATTTCTGTCTCGGGTATTTTCTATTAACTTCCGCTTGTAAAACATTTGTATGCTACTCTGATCATTTGTCATTCAGTATTTGACATTCATATTATTATTCATGTGTTGTATATTTCATCTATAGCCTTGTGGTTTCGGTCCGGTGGGTCATCAATACGTCGAAAGACGTATTGATTACTTGCTAGATCGGGATTACGGCGGTTACCGTCGTGTTCCGGGACCGAGAATAGTCCCCGGGATGCGACACAATAACTCGTTCGTTAGTCCTTCAAAGTGAGGATCTAATCCAGCAAGAAAAATATGTACACACATCTTGCCTTGTTCATTCCTATAGGAGGTAATATCTGCTTCATATGTCGTAGGATTAGTATTTCTCTGATCAAGCTCTTACCAAATTGTCTTTAAATTAGCATAAAAAGTCGCCACAGACTGTCCATTTTAAGTCAACTAGAAAGCTTTCACATTCAATTCATGGACACGAGCAAAGTCATTCCCATCATAATAAGAAGCAGCAACATAGTCCCAGATTCCTTTGGAGAATCAAAATTAGAAAATAACTTCATCACTTCCGGAGTCATAGCCTTGAGAAGAATCCACATCACATAAGTGTTTGCCGTATCTCATCCATCAATATAACCCTACTTTCTCATTCCTTTAATATGAATCTTCATAAGCCTCTTCCATAATTAATAATTGCTACCATCAAGTTTGATGTCAAAACTTGAATTATCGGTAACATTCTGAACAACCACAACTTCACGGGTTACAGAACTCTCCCTCGCCAAATTCTTATTTTTCTTCCTTTGATAACGTCAAGACCCATCTTCTTTTCCTTCTTCCCCCTTTATAATACCAAGAGTGTAGCCAAGTAATACACCAAAAACTTCCAAACACCAAACTACCAGAATAACTACTTTAGCCGACGAAATTTTTTCGTCGGCTAAATCCTAAATTTCGTCGGCAAAAGTCTGAGCCGACGACACTTCGTCAGCTATGAAGTCGTCGGGAAAAAGCCGTAGGCCAAGACTTTAACCAACGACATTACTATTCATCGTTGGTTAAAGTCATTTATTTAGCCGACGAAGAAATTTTTAGTCGCTTAATTTCAAGACTTAGCCGACGAATTTTCGTCGCTATTTTTTTATTTTTTTATTTAACTTTAGCCGACGAATTTTAATAAAATTCGTCAGCTATAGTTATTATTTTTTTCTTTTTAACTTTAGCCGACGACTTTTATTAAATATCGTCGGCTAAAGTTATTATTTTTTTCTTTTTTAAACTTTAGCAGACGAATTTATTAAAGGGTTTAGTTATTTTAATTTAATTTAATAAAATTCGTCGGCTATAGTTATTTTATTTTTAAAAAAAAATCTTTTTATATTTTTTGTATTTTTGATTAAAATTTTTTTGCTTCTTTTTCGTTTTTATTTTTGATTAAAAAAATTTTCCTTCCTTTTCATTTTCTTGTATCTTTTATTTCGGTGGTGAAGGAGAAGAGGAGGAGGATGAGGAGGAGAAGAAGAAGAGGAGGATCGGAGGAGAAGAGGAGGCTAGGAGGAGGAGAAGGCTACGAGAGGGAGAGGAGAAGGAGTTAGAGGAGGAAGGAGGAGGATTTGGAGAAGGAGGAGAGGATGTAGGATGAGGAGTACGTTGTTGCCGTCGGAGGAGGAGAAAAATGAAAGATATATAAAATTTTGAACTTTAGCTTAAGAAATACCTTAATTTCGTCCACTAAAGTTCAAAATTTTAGTCGGAAAAATTTAAAATTTTAAAAATCCCCACCAAAAATTTTGAATTTTTAACTAATTTAGCCGATGAATTTTAATAAATTTTGTTGGCTATAGTTTTTTAATAATTGTATTTATTTATTTAACCTTAGCCGACGAATTACCCTAATTTCATCGGCTATAGTTATTTATTTTATTTATTTAACTTTAGCCTACGAATTACCCTAATTTCGTCGGTTAAAAACCTAAACAGTAAACCCTATACGTAGAAGCTTCAAACGAAAAAAAGTAGTGAAATAAGATATGACCAGAATGGTAAAATACGTCTACGGTTGAAAAATCACATAATTCCGGTAAAGTCTCGGTGCCGATAGTTACGGTTAACGTAATTTTCCATTCTTTCTCCCTAACGGTAGCCCTATCTCCGGTGGTTATTTTTCATAAAATTTTTATACCACTGGTTGCGTCTCATCGAGTTGAAACTATTTTCAGTTGAAGGTCCGGACAAAATACGTAATTTAGTCGGTCAAATGACCGTTTCCGTGCGTTAAGGGTTTGACTTATGGGATTGACCGTAAGGATCGAGCCCTTAACGTTGTCAGATTAAGTTGAATTTTTTCCTATATACATATTTCAACATAATGATCATATCAGACGGTTGGAATTTTGTTTCTCAACTTTGATCATCGGAATCACAACATGCCTACTAATGTTGTATAACTTGTTTACTAAGTAAATGTTTCGTTTCTAAAACAAACTCTATGTAGAAAAACCCATATGTCATGGCATTAGCGATGAGTTTGACTCGTAGGGCCGTTCTGCTTCCAGATTGGTATCACAATAGTCAATCAGACACTGAAATATCCGTAGTGCAATTTTGTAACTAAAATGTACTTTAGCCAGCAAAATACCCTAATTTCGTCGGCTAAACTTTTCAAATTTTGTCGCCTAAAGTTCACAGACTATAGCCAACAAAAAAATTAGTTTAGCCGACGAAAAAATTAGTTTAGCCGATGAAAAAAAATTTCGTAGGCTAAAATTCCACTTTAGCCGATGAAAATCTAACTTAGCCGACGAAAAAAAATTTTGTCAGCCTGTTTTTGGATATTTCATCGGCTAAAGTCTTTTTTCTGGTAGTGCCACCGAACTTTTTGTCAATTAAGAAGAATCAAACAAGCTGAACAACTTATCTTCAATTGAGAAGACATGTGTGGCAGACCTCCAAAAAAAACCTTTTTCTCCACAAAACCCCAAACAACCTTCAATTAGGTTGGTACGATAAAACCCCAAAAGAAACGCACTCCAAAAGAATTGATAATACCCCTAAACAACCTCGGAGCATAAATAGCGTGGCACAACCGAGCCTGAAAGGATCTCAACTCTGATGACAAGTCGAACAAAACAAGAACAATATGACTACGGCAATATGTTAACCTACTTCAAGACTAGAGTATTTATACAATGTTACATCATCCCTATAAGAAAACTAATTATATCTAATTATATCATAATACTACTATGAATATTACATATACGCAACCCTGACGACTCACGTTAACATTCTCAGCTCGACCAGTCTCAGATTTGACACAACCTCTAACTTGATGTTTGCTCAAAAATGGTCTCGGCAGAAGCAAGGCCGAGATTCTTGGCTACAATGTCCTTCTAGTGTGCGTGGGCGTGTCAACTCCGGCCGAATGGCCAAACGAGGTTTTAATTGATGTAGTACGCTTGATCTGACTTCTTTAAGTGATTGTAGGCCGATGAAGGAACCCTCTTGGCCGTATGGTCTTGATGCCTGTGTTTCAAGGACTTTCGGCTAGTCGTCGTTGGGATTTTTAAATACGTTTACTTTTGGGTGAACTCAAAACGTTCGGATAACGGGCGAGAGATCTATTAGATGAAGATACTCACAAATCACCGTGAACACGAAGGTGAAACAGACTCGGTTGTTGAATCTTTGTAAAGTGATGTGTGTATGGACAACGAATCGTATCAACCCAATCCGGACAGGCCGAAAGAGATCAATGGACGAGAATTCTATGTTAAAACTACTCGTAAGTGTGATAAGTAAAGAGCATGTAAAGTAAAAGGCGATAAGATTAAAGTGCAAGAACGTAAATAACAGAATCAAAGTAAAGCTTAAGAAATAAAATTGGCCTTGAATTTGAAAGGAACGATAGAGTACCTAACGATAGAGAGATAAGTTTGTATGAAAAGTTGTATATTGATTTTGTGTGTGGTGCATGACCCTTTACAAATGAGCTACAAGGTTCTATATATACAAGTCAAAAACCCTAGCTAGCTTGTTCTCTACGTCATGAAATCTCACCAATATTCTAATTCATTTCTTGGGTTGAATCACACATAAATGTCTTGATCTGATTGGAGTGTTTCCTTGTATAGATCTCTTACTTGAAACAAAATTCTCGGCTGAGATTATGGTTTGGGCTCTGCCGAATACTAAATCCTTTTGTTGGGTCGACCTTGTTTTAGACCAACTCACTCACATTGTCCAAATAGATGGACGCCCAAATGCAAATAACACGATCTAATTATCCTACTAGTACGACATTTCTATTTTGGTCTTATGTCTGAACTACGTACTCTTAGCTGAGCTACGATTCTTGGCCGTGCATTCTTCTCTCGATTGCGCTTAAGTTCTTTCTAACATCAGACTAGTAAATGGTCAAGCTTGTTCGTTCTCCTCATACATCTCGACCAAATGGCCGAACTTGCTCAATCACCTTGGTCAAATGGTCGAACTCATTTTACCTCGTGTCCTTAACCGAATAGCTAAATTTATGTCACTTCACCCGAATGACCAAGCTCACTTCACTTTGGCCGAATTACCGAGCTCACTTCAACTTGGTCATACAAACGAGATCTTCATACAGTCGATCGAGCTCATTTTACCTTGGTCATACGGCCAAGATCTCCACATGACCGAACTCATTTTACTTGGGTCATACGGTCAAGGTCTTCATATGGCCGAGCTCACTTTACCTCGTCCACATGGTCGACCTCATTTTATTTTGTCCACATGGCCAAGTTCATTTTACATCCAAGACCATTAGACCAAAAAAGGCTTTGCCAAATTTAGGTGCAAACACTTGAATCACGAAAATACATGATATATACAAGTATGTACGTGTGAGAAAGTGTATATATATATATATATACTTTCTCATTTAGTTTTGTTTTTAGGTTTTGTAAAATGGTAGTCGAGTGAGCTACCACTCCGAGCCGCTGCCCTCCCCATGGGATTCTTTACCATGTGGATGATCGAACCAGTGACCTCCTTACTACCAGGAGTATCACTGTGACATTCGTCCAACATGATGGACCTAACCCCGACCACTAAACTAAACCCACATAGGTATTTAGTTTTGTTAGTGATAGTTCTACTGGCTCTGCACTCTGCGGCACAAACCGAGTGGTCCATTTTGGGTCCAATGAGTTGGAAATTCAATTGAATTTCCCTTCGGGCTTGGAGAAATATGAGAAACGAGTAGGAAGACAGAAAAGAGGACCCTAGTCTTGTATACTAATTTATAACCATGTATATGGCAGAGAACGCTGTAGTAATTATCATGTCAATTTTTGTGTAAGGAGTTAGGTTCTGTACACACAAATGTGCAAACCAGATATGAAATGATGAACATCAGGTTAATGTGTACTTACAATACGATTTTGAATCATAGCTACCATTTTCATATCAATCGATCTCATTACAGCTATGCATGAAACAAATCAATTGCTACCAATCTTACCAAAACAATTGCAAAATGTTTTGCCGCACCCCTTTGAAAACATTGGTTTTGGTTATCTTTTCTTTTTGTTCATGGGAAAAAAACAAACGCTAAATGAATGAGCCTCTAGTACATCTAAAGTAAACAAAATCAAAGGATAGAGTAAGAGATGACATCACATCGTTGTAGAGATCCAATTTCCTTCATGATAAATTGTGCTAGCCAGGGACGGATCTTAGTACAAGGTTCTCTGGGCTATAACCCATAGAGATTTTTAACCAATCACATTTTTACATGTGTCGATTTTGTCAATCAAGAAATATGTTAATAAATAGCCCAGCCAAAATTCATCCGGAAGGAAAATGTTTGATTCATGTATTAATTATCTCAAAATGCTAATTTTTTTGAAAGAACATGTTAATTTTTTGAGTTTCAAACTTGAAAATTATAAGTAATTTATACGATATAAATATAGAAATATTTAATTGTAAAATAAAAGGAAAATATTACTTTTTTCATTCCATATAATTTAGGCCAGAGAATTTCACAATCATGTGCTAGCTACCTCTAAATTAATCAGTGTTCAAAAAAACGCTAGGCGCTAGTCGGGCGGTCAACCACCTTCTAGCGCCCAGAGCGCCTAGGCGGGGCCTAGGCGGTTTTACCTTTTTTTTAAAATATATATATATTTATAATATAATTTTAATTCTATATAATACCCAAATAGACATTTACCAACAACCAAATTGATCCATCAACAATCAAATAATAATACAAGAGCTTCCAAACAACTCTAAAACGAAAAATTATCATAAAAACATACATATAAACTCAAACATGCAAAGACAATCAAGTACTACTACCACAAAATAAAAGTGTCTAACATATATTACAATAAAAGTGTCTAGTATATATTACAACATATATAATCGGGCTGGGTCCCCAGTGCAACATATATATTTTTCTTTACCAAATACATATGCAGCTGAATATAATGGACAGAAAACGTACCTGGGAAGAATTGTCGATAGCACGGCGGGGCCTAGGCAGTTTTTTACAAAAACAGGTCGGCCTGTCACCTTCCAGCGCCTAGGCGCCGCCTAGGCCGATTTTTTGAACAGAGAAATTAATAGCCTGTGCATGCATTTGGTAACTGTCTACTCTACTGTGGTGGCTCTACTGTGGTGGCTTGGCCATCCATGTCACAAATTCAGAACCCCTTCTCCGTCGAAGGGCAGTATAGTCTTCATCCATTGTTATTGCTTCCAAGGCGGAAGGCTTGGATAGATAAACTTTTCTATTGTGTCACCTAACCGTCCAACTCACTGATTATTTTACCAAAATGAACCCTCTTTCACTGTCTGTTGTGGCCTGCAATCACTAGCTCATGTAATTTGACGGCTAAGGTAAGATTTAACACAATGTAGGTGGCGAGAAATCCTTTAGCTAAGCAAGAGAACACCAACTATGAAATAAGTAGGGCATTTGCTTCCTCTGTCTCCTTCCTAAATGGCTAAGTACCAAACCCCATACCAAAAAAGATGGGAAGCCTAAGAAGAAAGAGACTCAAGGTTGGTAAAACAACCCTTACCCAGCCATTTTGGGTCCCCTAAGACCGGTACTATTCCGACCAGCGTGTGTTGGGCAACGTATGGAGTAGTAGCACACAACAATTGTTTGAAACACTCGGACAAACAACCACTAGTCAGGTCTCATGGTGTCCCAGCGTTCTCTTTATCAACAGCGATAAGTTGTATTGTAATTCTGAATGCTAACAATAACGTGTTTGTAACACTTTGAGGGCGCAATGAACCTGGTGGTTGAAGATGCAAATTTTATTGAAGCAGAATAAAACAGACAATGAAAATAGATCTCTGGGACTGATGCAAAAGATTTTCACAAAATTCAAAGATGGAACGCTTTGAACATATATGAAACATAGTGTAGAATGGTAGATTACAAAAATAGGATTAGCGTGGCCGGGCCTTCATTCTATACATGACCCAAGATATTATCCCACTGACAATTACATTGAATTTCTCTATATATACAAGGGATGAGATGTTCATTGTTTTATGAACAATAAAATTACGGTTTTGCCTCTTCTTTTTTTATATTTTTACAAGTCAATCCGTTGGTTATGTAATTGATATTTTTACCTTCAGTTTCAATATAATTACAGCTCTGTCACTGTGTTTGTTTTTTTATAATTGATTTGTTTTTAATTTTTTTAAAATTCAATTGCATGAAAAAACACATTTTTAAAACCAATAATATTAATGATAATGATAATATTCATAATACTAATAATAATGCAAAAGCAATTGAGTTGCTCTAAACATAAATAATTGTATTAATCAATATATATTGATTGTTCAGGGTTTATAATTACTTCTATAACTTTTTTAAAATAGTAGTTTTAGCGGTGCATATGAGTGTTGGTCTGTAGATTTATCTAGGTTAGGTTTTAAATTTAAATTGGGTTTCAGGTTTAGGACATCAATTAATTTTCCTATTGATTCAATTTATCAGTTTCAGCTTATGACATGTATTGATGGATGTTCCTTAATTACAATTCCAGACATCTTGGTTGTTAATATAAATTCAGTGTTAATGTCATCTCAATCAATTGGGTTATTTTTATTAGAGTTTAAGAGAGTTGTTGCACAATATTGATCGAACTACTGAAATTTCACAATAATTAATCTAATCTACAAAAATGCACTTCGACATACGCGACAACTCTTCTAGATTTTCTTTTTTCTTTTTGAGAAGAAGAAAATGATAGGGCTTTCTTTACAAAAAAAAAGTAAATAAAATTTATACAACTAACATACATCCATGGTTAACACGTTTTACCAATTTAGATATTTTAACTTACTGTTGATGAATGTCCTTTATTACATGTATTCTCAAAATTTATCAATTTTGATATTTATTGATAACTTACTACATGTAATTTAGAAATTTTCTTTGTTGATTATTGCTCTGCTTTCTTTCAAAATGAAATTTTCATTTGTGGTAAAACTGCACATAATTGATTAAATAGCAAAAATTGCACAATAATTAAATCAAATAGCAAAAAATTGGACAACAACTAATCAAACCGAAGGAAACCACACTTCTAATTCAAACTTTCCCTCTAATTCAAGTACTCAGCCAAGTAGAAAAATGTTAAGAGTTTTTTTCCTTCTGTCACTATTAAGTTATCATACTAAGGTTAAAATATATCAACCGCGAGTTATTTTAAAAAGAAAAAAATCAAATCAACCGCGTCTAGAAAACGCGGGCATCAATGCTAGTAAGAGTTAAACACTTGTATACCCTCGAACTTTTAAAATTAGATAGTTTTATCCAATCCGTTAAAGATTCCGTTAAAACTAATTGAACATGATTTTTTTATAACAAGCACTTGTATTTAAGATAAATTACAAGCTAAAACTTAATCACCAATCAACTCAAGAACTAGCCTTGAACATGTCAAAGCTTCACCTAACGACCTGCTATCTAAATAGTTACTATGCCGGCAGAATTATTGTTGTTTTAAGTTCGAAGATTCATAGATTTTAGTATGCAAAAATATCTTAAATACAAAATTCAAACTATCAACTAAAATTAGAATAATTTTAAACAAAAATATTTTTATGATAGATTTATGGGTAAAAGATAGAATTTATTTAACATAACATAACTACAAATACAAAACTCAAATCCTCGCTCTTAGTTAGTTATAATTACAAGCACAAGATACTTATTTGTGATAAAAGCACATCACACCGAATGATTATAGACTGAAATATTCACACAGTACTCACGCTCACACTATACTAGAGATATTATAGATACACACTATTTCTCTGGCTTTCTGACTTCGAGAGGAAGGTGAAGAGTATTTCTAACTTCTGTTCCAAGTTTTTCGATGTCTTCTCTCGAAAGCTTGAGGCTCCTTATATATCACACGGACTCCAAACCCGAATAAAACACAGCAAAAGGTGGGAGATAGTAGGAATCAAACTTTACTTTAGCAAAAGTAAAGTTATCTATTTTTATGCGTCGGCAGCGATAAAGAGTGCACACAAACTTTAACAAAAAAAAAGTTTTTTGTCTTGATGCGTCGGCCACAACTCATTTCTCCACTATGCGAGCGCACTAACTTTAACAAAAGAAAAATCTTTTGTCATGATGTGTCGGTCACCGCTCACTTCTCCATCATGTTTATTGTATTGTAGTATTCTTCATCAATGCAATTATAATCAGCCAACGAATCTTGGTCCTTTTGTTCCCCTTCTGATGTTTTTTCATCTTTTTCTTCACTATCTAAATCTGAATCATAGGGAAAGGGATAAGGAATCCTAATCCTTTTTCCTTCTCCACTTTTCAAGTCATTCTATAGTAGCTAGGTGCAGTCAATTTCATTTCTCATAATGGCTGAGAAAAAGTCACAATTCACTGGTGGCGGATGAATATAGCAAGAAACCATTATCTTTTCTCCACTTGCTAGAAGGCTTGACTCATAATCTCTTCGCACCATGTTTTTGATGCACATGATTGTCATGGTCTTCATCCATCATGTTTACTGTATTGTAGTATTCTTCATCAGTGCAATTATAATCAGCCAACGAATCTTGGTCCTTTTGTTCCCCTTCTGATGTTTTTTCATCTTTTTCTTCACTATCTAAGTCTGAATCATAGGGAAAGGGATAAGGAATCCTAATCCTTTTTCCTTCTCCACTTTTCAAGTCATTCTATAGTAGCTAGGGTGCAGTCAATTTCATTTCTCATAATGGCTGAGAAAAAGTCACAATTCACTGGTGGCGGATGATTATAGCAAGAAACCATTATCTTTTCTCCACTTGCTAGAAGGCTTGACTCATAATCTCTTCGCACCATGTTTTTGATGCACATGATTGTCATGGTCTTCATCCATCATGTTTACTGTATTGTAGTATTCTTCATCAGTGCAATTATAATCAGCCAACGAATCTTGGTCCTTTTGTTCCCCTTCTGATGTTTTTTCATCTTTTTCTTCACTATCTAAGTCTGAATCATAGGGAAAGGGATAAGGAATCCTAATCCTTTTTCCTTCTCCACTTTTCAAGTCATTCTATAGTAGCTAGGGTGCAGTCAATTTCATTTCTCATAATGGCTGAGAAAAAGTCACAATTCACTGGTGGCGGATGAATATAGCAAGAAGCCATTATCTTTTCTCCACTTGCTAGAAGGCTTGACTCATAATCTCTTCGCACCATGTTTTTGATGCACATGATTGTCATGGTCTTCATCCATCATGTTTACTGTATTGTAGTATTCTTCATCAGTGCAATTATAATCAGCCAACGAATCTTGGTCCTTTTGTTCCCCTTCTGATGTTTTTTCATCTTTTTCTTCACTATCTAAGTCTGAATCATAGGGAAAGGGATAAGGAATCCTAATCCTTTTTCCTTCTCCACTTTTCAAGTCATTCTATAGTAGCTAGGGTGCAGTCAATTTCATTTCTCATAATGGCTGAGAAAAAGTCACAATTCACTGGTGGCGGATGAATATAGCAAGAAACCATTATCTTTTCTCCACTTGCTAGAAGGCTTGACTCATAATCTCTTCGCACCATGTTTTTGATGCACATGATTGTCATGGTCTTCATCCATGAGATACTCTGATTAAGACTGTCATTTTCGCTCATCTTGCTCGATCCTTTAATCGAACCTTGAATTATCCTAACATAATGATAAGGAGATGTATAGTTATTCTGTTCTTTCAGCATTATCCATTCAGGTGGAGTTGATATGAACTTTAATCTCATGATACATCCGTCTGGCCTAATGTTCTTGACAGCTTGAACTATCAATTCAGGGAATCCCTCCAAGTCTTCATTAAATTTTGTCCAAAGATTATGAACAAAATCATTCTCCATGAGCCACAGTTTTGTTTCTGAGGGTGTTCAGCTTGGACGTTAACCAGATATCTCTCATAATATGGGCCAGGAATAGCAGACAAAGTTAGTGGAAGCATCTTTCCTTTTTCCAGATGCTCAAGAAATTTAAACCATTCGGATTGTTTCATCGTTGTCATAGGGATCTTAGCACTTTCTGGATTTTCTAGGTATACTACCATAGACTTTTCCTTCTCTTTTGAATGGATTCCATGTAATTCTTCTATAAGTGCCTCAAATGTTCCAAGCAGATGATGTTCATTTTTTTCATAGAAAGCATAAAGAATATTAAATATCATAATGTTTTGCTTAAACACCAACAACCTTTTCGTTTGGAAAACTGGTTCTTTAAAAATCTTTAAAGACTGACCATGAACGGTTTTCTTTCCTGTACCCAAATGAGATCTGTTTCCCCCAAAATGGGCTATTCTGCTTTTTGGCAAAGCAGCAGCCATTAACAGACTTCATATGTCTTTACCGTCTGTCGTTTGAGACGGATTAGCCTGTCTTTTACCCTGAGACCGATCAGTTGTTGTCACATCCCAGTTCTAGAATCAATTTACTGTCGGTTACTTCCTAAGTTACCTTAATCTTTAACCATTTCGTAGTAACCGTTTTACCGTGAGAGGTCACAAAGTTGACTTTTCGTTAAGTCAAGAATTTGGGAAAACTTTCTTTATAGAAGTTGTAGAGGGCGTTGATACGAATCCGTAGACATGCTATGTGTCTTAATCAGAGTTCGTATGTGAAAGTTACGGTCTAAAAACGGGAAGTTACTATTTCAGGAAACCCTATAAAAATGGGGAAGTTACAGTAGATAGAAAGTGAAAAATCAAAACTTACCGGACCTTCTCTCTCCTCTCCCCCGACGGAAAACCCTTGCCGGACCTTGCGCAAACCACAGCGCAGCCGTCCGGCCACCACTCACCGCCGCACCGGTCCCAAAAGCTCGGCCTCCGAGTCTACTTCATTCCTAGGTAAGTTTTCCGACCTAACTCGCCGTAAATCGGAAGAAATTCCGAATTGGTCTTCATGTGTACAGTGAGTTGTTCTTGAACAGATTTCTCCCTCCCTAGATCACCATTTTTTGAGTTCTTTATATGGATAGGATGGGTTTTAAGAGTGCTATAATCCCCTAGAATTTGGTAGCTTGGTTTGGAGTGTGGAGGGAGAATTGAAGGATTGAAATTTTAAAGTGTAATTTTTCGGGTTTTACTATTCATCACGTAATTGACCTAGTTAGAAGCCGATTTGGCCTTCGTGTTGAACCAGAAAGTTGTTCGTATTGACGAGAGGAACAAACTGTGAAATTTTGGTGTCGATTGGAGGTGACCGGAATTCTCTACCGGCGGCGGAGCTGGCGGCGGGACTGCCACCTTTTGGGTAGTTTTTCTTGCCCATTTAATTATAAAAATTAAGAGAAAACCATTGAAGGGCAGTTTCTTATTTTCTGGAGATTTATTCGATACGTTTAGTTTTTTTTTGAAGATTTGGATTTAATATTGGCTAATTAAATGACAACCGGTCATTTAGAAAGTACCGGCTAGGTGTGAGGGTGTAATTAAGGGCTTTTACGCTAATGGGGTATTTAAGGCCGACTCCCTATGTTTTTCTAGAGGTGGTTAAGAATGAACGTTAAGGGTAGATATTTATTGTTGTTGTCTTTACTTTAATTGTGGGATTAAGACCTTAATTGTGTATTTTGAACATGACGTGGGGGAGCTCGAGCTGAGCAGCATTCAGGTAGCCGGCAGACTTAGCGGCATCTTGTGAGTGGACTTTTATTTTAAATTTATTGCATGCAATAGATTTTATTTAGTTTCTCCTTTATTTATGAATTTCCTCCATTTTACGTTTTATGGTGATTTTGGGAAAATGGGAATTTAATACTTTTTAAAGATAAGTGAGCCGGGGAAGAGGTTCCTACCTTTCCCGTGATTTTAAAGGATTTTCCCGGAATATGGTTTTTAATTGTTATCACCATTTTGGGTTATGGAGGGGGATTATTTTTTAAAAAGGGAAACTTGGCTCTTGGATTTAACGATTTTAAAGTAAAGTCAGGGAACCGGTTTCGGGTTCCTGGAAATGTTTTAAATCCAATGTATCTAGGGTTAAGTCATGGGTGTTTTGACTTGGTTTTCGATTTATTTTACCACGAGGTTTTTAAATGATATTGTTATATGTATTGCATGCTAGTATGGACCCTCTCCAGATGGAGATGGTACCCTCTCTGGATAGTAGCTGGTCTGACCCTCTTCGGTGGTAGCTGGTCATAGGACCCTTCCGGATAGAGCAGGTCAGGACCACCCTCTTCGGTGGTAGCTGGTCGGTTGGACCCTCCCGAATAGAATTGGTCATGGGACCTTCTCCGATTGAGCTAGTCAATAGACCCTCTCGTGGTAGAGCTGGTCGGTTGTTTTCTCGTGGTTATGGTTAATACCCCACATTTAAATTATGGATTTGAGCCAAGAGATTTGCTTTATGATTTATCTATTCATTTTCTACGAATTGTGTGCATAAGGTATTTCTTGGAAAACTCCAAGGGAGGACATTAAAAAATAGTCTTTTATATTTGATTTTTGTCCACTCACGCTAATATTTTTCAATGTTTCTCCCCTGGGCCCTTCGTTTTTTAATGCCCAGATTGCAGTGCTCGATCCAACTAGTCTTCGTGGAGGCCAGGCATAGTTACCGCTATTTTCCAAACCAACAGTAGGTTCCAGGTTGACCTATTTGTAATTTTCCCTACTTCTACTTTTCATAGTAGCTCTGATACACATCGGGTTGTATTATATTTGCCGGTGAACTCCTAGAGATCTAGAACCCCTTGTAAGATTTAAATCTAGAACTGGTGTGACTTTGTTGTGTTAACACTTATTGTGAATTGTTATGAACTTATTTAGATGTGTATCATGTGGAGGATGTTGGTTATAGGAGCAGGATGGCTCCAGGAGTTTAGGTTGGGTGTTGGTTTATAGAAGTTTTCATTTGAGTTTATTACAGGTTAAGGGTTGTCCACTTTTCAAGAGAGACTATGTCGAAATTTCGGCAGAATCTCCATTGGGAGGTACTCCCTGCAAGACTTACTTCGGGTTAAAGGGGTTTAACTCGAGGTGGGTCTTGACAGTTGTGGTTATATCTTTGGGATACAACAAATACTCCTGAGTGAGCTTTTCTTCTTCACCAGGCTTTCCGGGCTGAATCTCATTTTGTAAGGAGAATTCTGAGCTTTTATCTCAATCAGCTGATTTTATCTTGTCATGTCCCGTTGCTTGACTTGTTTCAGCTGCTCCATAAGATACGATGAATTGATAACCTGGTCCATCATAGAGAGGACCTATAGTCTTATCACCGCACTTGTATCTTTCTCAAAGATTCTTCTCTCTTGAATCTGGTTTTCTGTTTCTTGGGTTACATCCTTCATCCCAATCATCTCTTTGAAACATTGTCATTTCTCTCGTAAGGGCGTATGGTAGGAAATTCTTGTTAGCTGCAACCATATCAACATCATATTCATACTGAGACAAAACATTTGTCATCTTAGCACTCTTCCCTTATCTGCAGCATCATTTAATTTGTAGATTTTAAAAAATTTATTATCAGTCCTGACTACAAATTTGTTTCCTAAAAAGACCTCAACCCCCATTATACTCTTAATAAGAGCAAAGACTTATTTGTCTCTAGTAGAATAGTTAAACTCTACTGCGTTAAACTTTTCTGAGAGAAATTTACAAATCTTCTCATAATTTGTATATGGGGCAATAGCCAAGACAACTTCTGCCCAGTAATAATCATTTGCATCAGTCTGCAAAATGATCAAATATCTTTCTTCAGGTAACTGTAAAAGGAGACAGGTTCTTAGTTAGCTCTTTGATCTTTCTGACATTATTACTGTCATCTTCTGTGAATGACCATTTCTTTATGGAGCTTGTTTTTAGAGAGAGTAGAGCAGTAACTACTAACTTGAGTGATAAAATCTCTCGTAAAGATAACAACTCTCAAAAACCTCTGCAGGGATTTTGTATCAGGAATATAATCTGAGAACTGACTGATTTTTTTGACAATATGATGTTGGAGACGAATCTCTCCATCTTTAACATGAATGCCTAAGAAATCAATTTCACCTTTTATGAGGTGAATCTTCTTTTGTTCAAGAATGATTCCATTCTGGACAATCAACCTGCATCTTTTTCTTCAAATGTTTGTTCATAGTTCGCGAAAAGACAAGAATATCATCTATATAAACTATACAGAAATCTGAGTAAGGTTTGAAAATATTATCCATTTTTATTTAGAAAACAGACAGGGCCTGCTTGAGGCCAAATGACGTAAGCAGCCACTTATAATGCCCTTTGGAAAGTCTGATTAGCTTCTTTTTTATCAACTCTTGAATTTGACTTTCCATCTCTTTTCTGTCATCATCCCTGTAATGAGGGATTGCTTTAACATGGCAAATAGTATTTGCATTATGCATTTTGAGCTGACAATATACTGGATCTCTTTCCCAGTATAACTGAGGATCTTCACTGATTACTGGTTTCAGCAAGTTTTCTATATCTGCAATAGTTGGCATTCTCTTCTGCTCGATCTTGTTAGCATACACCATTAGGTTATGCTCTCTGATAAACTCTTCTTCTCCATCTGAGCCTTCTTTCTTTAATGAATCTGAATCAGACTTATCTAAAGGGGATTCATACTCTTCTTCTGACTTAGAATCTTCTGAATTCAACCCTTTATTTACCAATATTTCACTGTGACCCTTCAAATGGTCTTTTAGCAACAAAACTGGTTCTAAAACTGGCTTATAATCACCACTCTTCGTTGACGATCTCTGATATTGGTCTATAAATCCCAAACTTGTAACGCTTACAGCGTTGGTAAGACGAGACTCCCAAAAGAATTTTTT
This sequence comes from Comarum palustre, assembly GCA_951800085.1. Lineage (NCBI taxonomy): Eukaryota > Viridiplantae > Streptophyta > Magnoliopsida > Rosales > Rosaceae > Comarum > Comarum palustre. Next base: position 19,496,246 of record OX637587.1, on the reverse strand, counting down.
ATTCTTTTCAAAACCTATCATTTGTAGATTATGAACTATCGTCTGTTGAAGAAGGAAGTCATTTCCAATTAATACATCTGCTCCTTGACTGTCACAGTGTCAAATGATTTTTATGACAAAAGTTTCTCCGCCCAAGGAAACTTTAATGTCACAAGCCATAGTATCCATGATTATTTCATTCTATCCCATGGCTATTCCAGTAACTGATCTTGGAGCATTTTCCTAATATTAGTCAGGTATGACATATCTTTTGGCAAGAGTATACCCTGATCCATTATCTACAAAGGCATGTAGATGATACTTCCTATATTTGGGAAATTTCAATCATATAGTGATGTAATTGTTGAATATGCTTATTTGGACCTGTTTTACTTGTTCTTTACTTTCTGAAGTTTTGTCAAGCAGTTTGATAAAAGGATTGATTTCTCTTTCATCGGGTTTGTTGATGGAATCAAAAGGTTTTACCTGTTATATAACAGGTTATGTGATAAGGTATTCTTCTTACCTTATTACAGAATCATTGATGGAATCAAATAACTCATTTAATTCCTTGTTCTGGCTTAATGAAGTTACTAACTTCATTCTCTTCAAATCTTCTTTCAATCTATGTCCTTGTTGCTTCTTAGCTTCGTAGAACTCTTTATATTCTTGTTCTACTATGGTATGAGTTTCATTATCTTCGGGTTTTCTTCATATTTCTTCAATGAAGCATTCTCGATGATAGGTTTTACCTATACTTTTACAGTGCATAGGAATTGAATTACTATCATCGCAGTTGCAGAAATCACAGGTAAACTTTTCTGAAAAGGATGGAAGTTACTGATAATATCAGTAGTTTCTTATTTCCAATGTAGAATCTTTAGGACAAACATAGGACGAGATCCGTCCTCTTCTTCAGAGCTTTCTGAAATGTGATCAATTTCACTTTCTGATGGGTACTCAAGAGAATATATTGAATCATTCTCTTCATTAGAATATGTTATTTCAAAACCCTTCAAGTTTGCATATTCTATTGCTGAATCATATTCTTCAATTAGAACCTTTGCAGATCTCTTGTCCTTTTTAGAACACTCACTTGCATAATGTTCTTCGGTCTTGCAAAGCCAACATCTGCACTTCTTCACTTCTCCAAATAAATTTGAGGAATTGGTTATTTTGCTTCTAAAAAATCTCTTCCTAAGAGATTTTTCTCCTACACAGCTCTTTTTGAAAGAGCTTTTCCTGAATTTATACTTTTTTTAGAAACAAAATTTGACCCACCATACTCCGTCAATTTTAAAAGAAAACATCAAAAATATACTTTTAACTTTTTCTTAACAAAATATTATTTTACTAACGGAATATTCTTTTAAAATAGTTAAAAAGGACAAAACTGTTTTGCTGTTAAAACTTTGAGGACAAAACTGTTTAAAATAAAACTTGGACACAACTATAAGGATATACCAGTATTTATCCCAATTTATAATAACACCCAAGTGAGAAAAATTGGGTGACCAGGACCGTATTCTGTATAACCACATTTATCTCCGTATTTTTCTATGGTTCCACTCTTGAGAAGGACGAAAAAGCATCAGTCACAAAGCAACTAATTTCAGCCACTTGCCGAGTCATCCTCTCCACTATCATCACTGCATTTTAGAAACAGGTGAAACCAGTGAGAAAAAAAATACCTAATGGAACAAATAACTGTTAACAAACCACAAAGGTGAGAGAATTATGTCACCAGAGTACCGAGATATACCTATGTTCTGAAAGCTTTGATATCCGTCTAGCGTCTAAGCCTGTGATGAACTTCTGTGCAGCTTGAACATTTTCAGGACCTGCAGAACATGAAACAGAAGCACTGTCACATCTGCATCTCATTACTTTAAAAAATGGATCACTGGAAAAGTTTACCACTCTTTGCAATCAAGCAGAAAAGTACCCTTTGTTAATTGGAAGGCATGCAGAGCACATCTTTCGGCCGCAAGTCTCACGGGTGTACTCCCATCCTTCAAACATTCAGCCAGGGCAGGTCCAACAATGTTCATATGGGCTGCAACAGGTGAAGAACTTTCCTGCAAGGCATATTAACATCAATAACCTAAAATATGTGGAATACAGAAGTCCATAGTTTCCATACTCAAAAACAAATACCTTTGACACTGCCTTTAGAGCAGATAACGCCTTTCTTCTAACTTCACTAGAATCATCATGTAACGCTGAGACTAAAGATGATATGATTTCTAACTGTACTGAGGTATTCGAAGGATCATTTCGGACTTTATAAACGAGAAGTCTCCCAAATGCCTTGGTTGAAGTTTCACGAAGAGGGAACTGTCTCAAGGAAAGTTTGTCACTACTCACTAGTTTGCAAAGCACAATAAGAATAAAGAAAGAAAGAAAATGCTTAATTAAACTACCTTCTCATCTTTCAAGGCGGCTTTAAGCTGGTCAAGGATAGACGGAAACACTGGAGAGGTACAGACAGCTGATGGGATGTGCCTGAGCATGGATGAAATTGTAAGTACAGAACCATGCCGAGCAGACCAGCTAAGTGACAATGGAAAACTTGATAGTTCCTGAAGCAGCTCAGTCAGCTGGGTATCTTCAATATACTGCAATAGATAGTTAACAAGAGGAAACATTAGTCAAGCTGATAATAATGAGCCAGTGAATCATTTGGATATTCACAAAATCAATTTACATTGGGTGACAAATCTCATGATGTAGTGGTCAACCATATTTTATTCGACAAAAAGATTCAACTTATCTTGTCAGTTTTCACAATTGCCACAATTTCCATTTCCTTTGCACCAGATTAAAAATAAAACATCAGTCATCTCAGGAGAATGTTTACAAGCTGTAATCCAAGCATAGGATGATACCCTTATTAACTTTTACTGAATGCAAGTTCATGAATCTACCATGGTGGTTAATTAGTATTGATGTAGTTGCAGATATTCCACAAGTTACCGATTGGCTAATGTTGAACTTGCAGGCCTATGGAGCCTCATTAGACTTTATGTATAAGACTTTCAAGATGTCTAAAGCTCAAATTTTATATGCATCAGACTTTCCTTTAAAACCATGTGTTAGCGATACACATGGAGTTAAATACACATCAAAAGAGCAGAGTATAACAAAATATGAAAGAAATATTGGACAGTTCCTTGGTTATTAACCGCATACCTGGGATACGATACCCAAAATGCTTGCAGCAGATATTCGAACCTCGTCATCATCATAATGAATCATATCCTTAAGCTGAAAGTAGACACGAGTTCTAAAAACAGTGCTCACGCTCTTCCCAGCATACTTTAAGACACCTTCTAAAGCAGACAAGCTAGCCTCCCGAACCCCAGCATCAGAAGCCTGAACAGAGAAATCATGATCAATAATAGTCAGGTTCCGGAATATAGGTGCATCAAAGATCCTAACTAACAATCACCTGCAGACTAGACAGGAGGTCTCCAACTAGAGGGTCCACCCGGGCACTTAAAGCACTAAGCTTTCCGAGCGCAAGCGCAGCACTTGAGCGAACAATTCTACAGTTACAGAACATCTAGTAAGTTGGACGAGCCTAAAGGCATACATGCTAAAATGACTATAAAGCCCAACCTAACCTTGTGTTATCTTGTAGACACTTGACAAATGTTGTTTGAAGCTGCGGAAGAAATGGTTTCAAAGCCATCCCACCTTTTCTGATTATGATTGTCAAGGTAGATAAAATAGCACTCTTCACCTGCCAAGGGAACCGGTCACCTATTATCCGGATAAGAGGCCTACAGTCATGTTTAAAAAAATAGTCAGATAATTGAATTTGAGCAAAAGTTTTGACTTAGAAAATAATATAAATTAGAAATAAAAGCTATGTTATCAGGACAGTAATTGGATCAGCAAACTACTAGTTTGTAATGCAAAAGTCAAGAGTTTGAATTGCACAGTATAATGATCTCAAAAGAGCAGAAATAGGATCATAACTCATAAGCAAAGCACCTTCTTCACTTCAGAGAATCTTTTATAAGGTCAAAGTAAAATTAATTAAAATTAGGTAACAAAAAATGCCACAGTTAAAATTCAGACATACCCTGTAATTGGAATAACAAACTCTTTGAGTGCCTTTTCACTAGTCACTTCAATCAGTTCTCCAAGACCCAGTGCCGCTTGCTCTCTCAGTTCAGCAGATCCACTTATTAAACCCTAAAGGTAGAGACATAGACCAAAGATTAGTTCCAGAACAGCAAATAGGCAAAGTTATAAATCAAACCAACATGCACAAAAAAGCAGCTACTAAATGCAATAAAACTACTTACGTCCCCAAAGTTACAATTCCAGCCATACCAGGGAACATTCAAGTTGTAAGAGAGAAAACAAGTACTCATCCAAGCAAGAAAATCTTGCCTGGGTTCAGGGATAATCAAATGAAGAGCAAAACATGTGCAATCATTACAAGGTTGAACTTCGATAATTCAACTAAATGCCAACTGTAGTTGATAGGTTAAAGGATTCTTTATCACAATACACAATTACAGAACGGGTGAACTTGAAATGGATAGTAGCTAGCAATAAGCCGCTCTACCGAGAAACAAATATCCCAAACAACCAGCTCCTACGGTTTTTCTTTTTATGTTAAAAAAGACGGAAAAAAACAGACAGAAAAACTTTGAAAATGTAACTGTAGTGTAAATGTTTTAAAGTCATTAAAGAGCAATTAGCTCTAGGGATTCAGAGCATTTTACCCTACCACCAAGGTTCCTAATATTACTGCCTCTCCCCCAAAGCATTGATAAAGAAAAATAAATCTGTGAGGTTATAGCCGCATGGCATTTGTGTGCATGAGAAAGCACGCATGAGGATTGACTGATAGGACAGGATAAGAAAACAGGATATACTTCCAAGGTTAAGATGCCTTGGCCCATAGAAGGATTTTTGACCTTATTCAAACTTTCAAAGAAAACAAACTGTGTGCATTTATTGTATTTAAGTTTCATCCAGTTTAAGTGGCTGCTGTCTCATTTCTTTTTCAGTTTTTCTGAAGCTTGTTTCTTTAGCTGACAATAGCCACTCTTTTAAGGCCTTCACAAATTTCAAACGTAAACTTACAGCTTCACCTTTTAATCACTAAGCTTGGCAACTTCCTTAGTTTTTCACCCAATAAAAAACATGCGACATCATGTTATATAACTGGTAACTAGCGGAAGCACTAAAACCAAAAAGATTGATATTGCTGATTGTTAGAAATAGTGTATCCTAGGGGAAAGTATAACTAGCATACCTGGAGAAATATCGGGAGCAATGGTTGAAGTGCTTTTGGTAAACAAAGTCCCGGTATGACAATAGGTCCTCCCTGCATGGTATAAAACATATACGATCATATTAACACGTTTCAATAAACGCTTCTAGGATACAACCCATAAATAAGATGAACTAAAGCATCTCTGATACCTTCTTTTTCCTACGCTCCTTATCTCTGGAAGTCGACACAGCATCTCGTACTAACTTAATATATGAAGGAAGTACCTCCTTGGGAGTTGAACTTACAACCCTTGACAATGCCTCCCAAGAAACCTGTTCAACAGAATCTTATATAAAACGTTCTGTATAAGATATAAAACAGAACTTGAAATATGAACAGCACATACTGCCACAGTAGCAGAATCAGAATCACTGAGCAAGACAATCAAGGTAGATATCATGTTTGGCGCTTCATCAACCAAATATAATTTACTGTTTTTGAAGAAATAGCCTATAAGATAAGCGGCACTTCTTCTGATTGAAGCCTGAAACCATGTAAAACAGCAACTAAGGGTGAGATACAGCAGCCTGAGAGAGAGAAGAGAGAGAGAGAGAGAGCCTTAATTGAAATGACAGTTTTTCAACTACATACCTGACCATCGCTGACAGCTCTAAGAAGCTCAGATGTAAGAAATTCAACACCTTCCTCATCTATAACTAAGACCACAGTTTCAGCAGCCTCCTTTGCTAATGTTTGAACGTCCTAACATTTCCAAATAGACAATTAGATTTTAGTGACATCTAGCATTCTAGCCACTTATTGTGTATAGACGACACGATGCATATACACCAATCCAAGAGGTAAAGAACAAAAATAGTTGTTTTTGGAAGTAAGCACAGAAGATTTTACTTGACTTGGGCATCCTAATGGCATACCTTTGCATCATCACCCATTGCAGGAAGTAAGGCAGGAAGAACAGTACCAAGATGAGTGTTAAGACCAGGCCCGGCAACCTCAGCTACAGCTCCAAGAGCATGTGCATTAAATGCACTGAATATATAAAATAATCAGTAACTATGACAGGCTGAACAAGGCATTTAATAGTAACTTGAGAAAAGAAAAACATACGTCAGAGGGAGCTGGACAAGCTTGGGCAAAATGTGGGGTAAAACCACAGAAATCCTGACACTGAACGAGAAAATGGACCAAATTAGAACTATAATACAAAACATACATGTGGTACCACAAGCAAGCAAGAGACATGTAAATGTAGGAAAAAAAAGGTTTTCACCTTAAGATTTGTTTGAGACCATCAAGTGCAGTATCAGAAGTTTGAGCATCCTCCAACGCATGCAAAAGACTCGGAACAATTTCATCAATCGCTTGCATTCCAGCATTCTACATTGTGACAGAATAATATTACTAACTGAATCAATCACCGACATTTTAAAAATAATTCATATGTAATGATAAACAATGAGTACCTTGTACAGAGTGCTGAATGCCATTCCAGCAGACTCACGAACTTCAGGCATGCTGTTAGCAAATAAATTACTTTTAAGTACCAAAGGAACAAGCTCGAGACAATTAGTCAAAATATAACAAATAAACAAAAAAAACAATACCTATCTGAAAGAGCAGTTCGAATGGTTGGAATTAGCTCGTCCATGAAACTCAACAAATGACTTTTAGCAGCACTCGCCATTACTTCACTCAGACCAATGCATACACCCTGTGAATCAGAAGATTAATATTAGAAATCTGTCAACATAACTGTCATACAGGTATACTCTGAATGATCAAGGTGATGACAATTTACTCTGACTGTTTTTCTAAAACCAAGCAATGAAAGAATCTAAACCAAACAAACACAATAGTTTTCTCACTTGTCGTCTACTGGTGTCAGAGTCCTTCAACCCTTGGGATAAGATAGGGATGATCAATGGCAGCACTCTCTCACCAAGCTTCCTGACAAGCTCACCCAGTGCACGTGCGGCAACCAGCCGCCTTTCAGAGGATGATGAAGCAAGAGAGGCAATTAGAGTATTCATTAAAACTGGCATTATTTCCTTTAGAGTCTTTGGGGTATTTGCCACAATAGTTTTCCATACATGCAACGCAGCCTGAAATTGAAACAGGATAAAATGATTTAGAAGTCTGATATAAACTCAAAATAAGACAGAAAAACGAATCCTGAAACAAATTACACTTGTTACCTGACGAACTGTTATGCTGACATCAGTTCGAACCATATACAATGCAGCGAGAATTTCATTACGCTTATCCCTTCCAAGAACCTCAATGATAGCCCGCCCCTGTGCTTCAGTACTTGCACCTTCATCATCACTGCCACCCTCCAGTAAAGCTTTTCCAGAAGTACCTGCGACCTAAATAAACATGATTAATTACAAGCTATCACAGAAATCATAATTCACAAGGGAAACTAAAAGATGCTGCAATGAAATTACCTTAAATAAGAGATCCCCCAATAATTCCACAGAGCTTTGACGAATTCGCCAACTATCATTAAAGATGCCATCTTCAACTGCAGGTAGGAGCAAAGGTAATGACCTGAAAACAATACGTAACCTATTAGATGAAAACCATTATGGCAACATTGAATAGGGTAGGTAACTATACCAAGTCATAAACGGCTACCCAATAAAAATATGAGTAGGCCAAATCCCTACAACACTCATGGCCATTTTCAAAGTTGCAGAACCATCCAGATTCTGATACTGTAAATACAATTAAAAATCCACTTCTGATAGCCTTCAATACAAAGGATGCAAAAAGCTTTCTTTGAAATCCACATTCACCCAGATTATGGGGTTTAGAGGATGGGCAAGGGCCAATGATCAACAGATGCAAACAAGTTTAAAAACACTACAATCACTATCCACCACTCATCGAAACAAACTCCACTGGAGTTCTCAAGTTATCAACAGTGATCAACCAGAAGAGTGCTTACGTTATCGCATAATGCTCAACCAGAACATGTCCCGCACCTAGTGCAGCTTCACGTACAGACTCATTTTCATCAGCAAGACCTATATGCATTTAACAGCACATTGAGTTTGAATGAAATCATACAGGGATGAATACTGCCATCTAGTTCACTTTAAACCAGAAATCCACATTAGAAAGTGTACTAACCATCTATAATAGCAGGCAGCACCTTCTGTAAATAATTCTGGAATTGGACGCCTAAGGACCTTGGTAAATACTACAAAAAGTTTAGGAATGTGTTAAACAGAGCCAGAGAATACAACAATGCAGGCACTGGTTATCATCGATTACAACATATTGTCCTCACCTTGAATAACGTCAAATGCCCATCACGCACAGATGCTTTTTGATGAGAACAATTTCGGATAACATCAGGAAGTACATGCTCAAAATACTCGGTCCCAAGTGCAGCTAGTACCTGGATTGAATTGATTATATCTTAGAAAACCAATATATTAAGAAAACCAAAGACTCCCAGTGTATCTTTAAGAGCACTGGATCGTGAAGATTTGAAAACAAAAAAACAATACAAAAAAACTTTCCCTGGAATTCCAAGGGGAAAATAACAGTCATAATCAACTTTCAAAGTACATAGGATCAAAATACATGTGCAGGAAAACTTAAGAACTTAGATGTTTGAAGCTCTGATACCAAAATAATGCAGGACGAGTAAATTAAGAACTTAGATGATAGGGTTTATTAGATATCTTCACACGGACTAGGTTCTAGAGACCTTAAGGGTAGAATGAAAAACTACTGATATCACACCAGTAGAACCTCAGGCATCACACCAGAGGGTAGGCTGCATCACACACACCTGAATAGAAAGCTAAAGCTCTCAAACTTTTATCAATTCAACTCTGAATGAAAAAGACTACAAAAGGCCTCTTATATAGAGGTAAAAGAAAACCAAAAACAATTAGGATCAATTAATCCTAATATCATAAAAGATACCCAATAACAAAACAAATCCCCAAAAAAAGAAAGAAATCATAATCTTTCCAAAAGCCAAGTGAATCTGGCTGATGCCTGCATCAAGCAAGATCCCATGTAGACACATCATCGTCTACTGAATGCCAGATCAAGGCCTGAGCCTTGGAACCTTCTTTGCCACGTCTCTTATAGACCTTTAATGGCCTCTGCCATTTAGGTCCTGCATTAACCAGCATGGCTAAACTTTCCATCATATTGACTTGTAGATTATATTTCCATAAAATAAAAGCGTAGTATCTTTTTCTAAAACGATATTTCCTCAAAATAGCAATAAAGTTCCTAACAAAAATAAATGCCTGTTAAAGCAAAAGGGTAAAATAATTAATTCTGGGACATCCAAAAAAACCTCCTTGTGTCTCTCCAGGATCCTCCTGCGTTAGTTTGGGAGGCCATATTGGATGATATTACTGGTGTTCCTAGAGCCAGGTGTCTTAACGCCAGCAATGCTGGTTAGTGTCCTTTTTGAAGTTGTTTTCTGGACTTTTGCCCCATTTTGGGGGGAACAAAAAAGGGGAAAAAAGTGATCACCTCACTTCATTGCCACCCATCAATTTACTTTTAATGAAAACCAAATTCAACAAATCTATCACATAATTTATATGATGATAAGAAGAAACAAATTTACTATATCAACTATAACTGTAGACTATTCAAATAAGCTTTATACTACAATCGATCCTATCCCTTTTGCCCTTACCGAATAACAATGAATCTCGTTTCAAAAGAAAATTAACAATAAATCTAGCTACAACACCCAACAAAGGATGTCTTCATATTATGACCAACTTAAACTTACCCTATTCAGCAAGCTCCCTATAACTGATAACAGTAGAAGTTCAAGCAGACAAAGATAGAACATTTCATTTCAGACGTAATTCTTACCTCACTTAACCCTTGAGCAGCTCCAGATCGCTCAACATTACTATTATCTGATTTAAGTGTATCCATCAACCAAGGAACAAGATCTGGGAAATGATCTTCACCCATTCCCCTTATAAGGGATCCAAGGGCCCTTGCAGCAACTGACCTAACTTCTGGAATTGGATCCACAAGAACCTGTTTATGTTGAGAAGAAATAATCAGCAAAAAATAGTCGTTAACCAGATGACAAATTTAACACTTCCAAATTGATACCTTTTTCACTTCAGGAAGAAGCAGCCCTATATACGGAATCATATCATTTGGCTCTGTAACAAGAGAACACATATTGCCTACTATTTGGGCTGCTTTCTTTTTAGCCTCCACACCCCTCTCTCTTAGCCCTCTATGGACTATTGGCACCAAGAGTGCAAGTGAAGGAGCATCAATTGAATTGATGAATGTTGTCTGAAAAATAAAAAATAAAATATAACTAAATAGATAAAATGCATATACCACACTAAAAATAAAATAAAAATTTGTTCAGTAATCCTTACTCCCAAGAGAATATCCAGAGAATATTTTGTATAGTCATTTGGATCAGTAAGACCAAGAAGAAGGGTAGGGACCAACGAAGCTATCTCAGGATTCTTTATTACGCTCCCAACCTACGAATTGCCAAAAGAAAAAAAATCAAGAACAATAGTTATAGAAGAAACATAGGTAATAAAAGATGGCACAATCTAAAACCTGTTGAAGGGCTGTTTGTCCTGCAGACTGAACTTTAGGGTGGGTATCTGTTAAAACCTGCAATTATAACAAAATAGTAAAGAATAAATCATGACACGATAAGGATATACTATACTTACATTCAATTCCAAGAGAAAGTAATACAAACAGTTATGTTTAATGAAGACGAACCTCTGTCAGTTTTGGTACAATCCTGGGGAGACACTGTGACAGCTGCTGAGGAGCACAATAGGCCATAGCACCAAGCAGTAGAACACTACTTTGCTTTGTTCGCCAAGCTTTATCTTCAAGACCCTGTCCATATAAAATATCCATACAGAAAAGTCATCACTTGAAACTGGGGATGACTAAAGCATCAAAATAAACTTTGTGAGAAACAACTGCCTTCTTCGTAGAAAGAATAGATGGTAATGAAATTGAGAAGCTGAAAGAGAACCAGCAGTCCACAGAAGTAAAGCTCTTAAATAGTAGATAAGAAAAGTTTGACTGTTTGAGGCATTGACAACAGACCAAAATGAAAAACACAAAAAAACAGAACAAAAAAACATAAATTATCATGATAATGCATTTTTACATTACAAATTAACCTAGAGGGCGGCTTTATATATTAATAGGATCAGGTTACATGATCTTTCAAATAAAAAGGTCAATTCATATAGCAACATTGTCCAAAGAGGGAAAACGAATAGATAAATAGGGTTTGGGCAGCAGCAAATAAATACCTTCAAAAGAGATGGAAGGACCAGTTTCACTCCCTGAGCAGTAAGGTGAGACATCATTGCACGAGCAGCGCACTCAGCACCTTCACGCACTGCAACAACTTGATCAGAAAATGAGACCAAAAGTAATGGCAACATTTGTATTACATACCTGCACCAAAAAGAAATTCGAGAGAGAGAGAGAGAGGAAGGAGGTCAGATGTAAATAAGAACCATCAGGATAGATCACTTAGTTGACAACTAAAAATAGTTCACTTACGGTTCAAATAATTTTCCAAGTGTTTCACATAGACACTCAAATCCAAGCAAGCTCCCTTCCCTACGTTTTGCAGAGTTCCTGTAATAAAATAAAAAAACAAAATGAAGAAGAATGACTGACTGGTGGAAAAAGATTCAGCCAAAAAGAAGAAAATTAATAAATCAAATAGTGCCTTCCTAATCCATATTTGAAACAAAAAGAAACAGAAGAATTTGAAGTCAAACCAAGCCCAGAGGCTATAATGATCCATAAGAAGTACGCTACATCTCAAGATTTTGCCCTCAATTTATTTTATTTCATTCAGACCAATCCACCCAAACATAAAGCCCTTTGCACAATCGTAGGCTTATCCCCTCCACAAGAGCACAAAACTCTTAAATAATAAAGTAGGGCACACAAGGATCCAACTCAACCAAGCTACTTGATTTCAGGAGGTTAATAATGAATCCACAATCAAAGAACAAGAAAAGGAATCAAATGTCCTTCTAAATACTACATGACATTGCAACACATAACCAGAGACTAAAACCACTAAGGTTATAAACTAAATGCATAAATAGTAAATGACATCCTCCTTTGAATGTGACAACAGTACCCTCCCACAGAGGGCGGGGGGTCATTAAATTTATTCTCAAACATCAAATGCTGACAAAAGTGTGGCTCCATATAATAACGCATGTTATGTGGAAGTCCTAACATCATTTTACAAATTTGTGGGTCTATATCCTACCGCCCACCATACTCAAACAGTGGACAAAAGATTGGTTCTGCAAAGTTACAGTTGTAACATTATTTCATTCAGCCCAGATTTCATTCAAAGACCAGCAGTTATCTGATTCAACGTTTTTGGAATATACTCAATAATGAACTACTAAAGCCAGTTGTAGCACCAACCTATCAACAAGACCTTCCTGTAGTATGTTCACAATGCCATACTTCTTTAAGGAAGAAATACCAAATCCCTTGACTACTCCAGCAAGCCCAAAAGCAGCTCCACGGCGTTCCCCATACTTATCACTGTTCATCAATTGATCCAAAATTCGTGAAACAAGAGCTTGGCCATCATCCTTGTACAGGGAAAAGAACCAAATTAGCTTTCCACTTCAAATATGAATGTACAGCCTCTATCAACAGTCTCTTCAATAATAACAAATGTGACGAAAAAAAGAGGGCAACATAGTGCTGTCCATTATACTCAAATAGCCACTTGTTGACTAGTGGCCATGATGTCTACAGTGATTTTATCCAATAGTTACATAAAAGAAGGGGATTGAAATTTGCACTCCTCAAATTACAATTCACTCCTTTCCTGTTTTAGCAACTTTGATTTTGTCTTTACCCACATGTGTTGTCTTTTTGTGAAATCATTTACCCTAAAAGGAAAGAGGGAGTGTAGATTGTAAAATGAGGAGTGCAAATTTCACTCCCCTAAAATAAAAGCAAACAAGTGAACGGTTATTAAGGCTACAATCGGAACTACAGCTGTATCTGATATTTGTATGATTTCATTTTCTTTTTACTGAAATATGTTTCATTTCACATAAAACAAATAAAACAGGCTAAAATCCAAATATTAGCAGTATTTGGGTCGTTGACATACTTGCTTTGATTGCATTAATGGTGATAGGCATGTTGAAACTGCCCGCTGAACAGCTTCTGATGGAGTATTCAAGACATCCAACAACTTCTCTATAACAGTATGTACTTTTGGATCATCCTGCAGAAGAACAAAATGATGATGCATGTAGATTGTACACCCCGGAGTTGCTAAGGCTCACCGAAAGGAAGAGTAAAAATAACAACAAAAACAATAAATATCACCTTTGCCAAATGTTTTGCCAAAGCTCCAGTGAAAATAACAACACCCTCACGAACCAAATCATATGTCTCCTCATCGGATGCCTACAAAAAGCCCAATTATTCTATATGTTAAACTGACAGACACGAAAATAAAGCTCAACAAACTGGTTTTCACTGCCATCAGAAGATTTAAAAAAGGAGAATAACCTTTTTGTTTAAGTAGTTCTCAAAGATAGGAAATAGCAAAGACACATTATCTTTTCCGTGCTTATCAATAATCATAATGCCAGCATTAATCATTCTCCCCCGAACATCAGCATTAGGATCTGCCTGCAGGTGAAGCATTGACAAAAGAGCAAATTTTCATGCCCATTCTTAAGAATATCTCAAGTCAATGGACAGTACAATCAGTATAGAATGGCAATGCAAATCTTACCAATGCTCTTGAAATCAAAAATGTCATAACAACAGGAAGGTCTTTTGTTCTCAGTACATCAGCAGAAGAATGCAATGCCAAAGCTACTCCCTGCCTGCCCAGCCAACCAGCATCGACATTGTTCTCAGTCAAACCAGCATCACGGATATACAGGGAGAATAAAGTAGAAAGGGATTCCTGGGTCATAAGAACACAAATTTCAGTATTTCAAGGACATGTCTAATATAAAAGAAATACTAATTATTATCTAATAATAATAATAATCAAGCAGATTAAGTTCAATCCTACGGACCTGTATAGAATCAGGAGATTCATCCAAAGCAGCAGCTAATGCCTCTGCAGCAGCAAAACGGACATTGTAATGGATATGGGAAAGTGCTTTGAAAAGGCCTGAATAGTCAGTCCCAAAGTCATTTCCATAGCGATCCCACAAATCCTCTGCAGCTACTGCAACTGACTGACAAAGCACCAAGCAAACAAAGTGAATGACTTATTTATATAAGATAAATGAAGCCAAGCAGGAAAAGACTAATTGGCCAGGCAATAAAATAATGCCTTTAGTGGACAACTCCTGTCAATTTCTTGAGCTAAAAGCCTAAAAGGGTAAACCATGTGTAAGGGTCATCCTTGCTAAAAATCAGCAAATCAGAAAATTACTACATACTTGATTACAGTTATGTAGTTGTTTCTGCAAATTAGATTACCAACTGTTCCAGTTATGCGCGACACACTTGAGAAAAGTATTTAGTCAACCAAACCTTTTCTGGATCATGTAAAGCAATCCAAATACTCGTAGCAACCTCAACATCCTGAATAAGAGATCGACTGGCAACAGTAGGAATGCATTTGACAGCAGTTAGACAGGCGATTCTAACGTGAAGATCTTTTGCATATACTCCATATAAAGCCTGAAGAATCACCTCTTTGGATAAGTACTCTGTAGGCACATCAATGAAGCGTGACACGTAAAATGAAAATAGCTTACCGGTGCAACTTCATCTGGCTGCAGACCAAGACACAGCTCATTCAACGCAGGTCCAATAGAGGATTGATAAGCTTGTACAATACCAAGAACATGATAAAGAACCTGTTAAAAGAAGTAAAATAAATGAGATGAAACGATAATAACAATAAAACAACTATAAAAAGACTAATGTTGACGAGTGTCATGAGGAAGAAATACGTAACTGAAATCATTCGAAGCCTAGGGAGAGGTAATAGGGGGTCCATGTGCATATAAATGATCTGAAGCACATTATCATGAAGCCCGGTCTTCTTAGAGCTCAAAAGAATTCGCTCCATTATCTGACAGAACATATCAAACAGATATTAGCAAAGAAGAAGTGCCTTTAAGCTGAAACTGTCTTAGGGGAATGTAGGAAAACTTACGGGGAACACAAACGTGAAGGAATCAACAGGAAGAGGTCCCGATTTACATGATACAGAAAGGGCATTAATTATTCGCTCAAACAGACTCAAAGATGGTCTATCATCTTCTTCTTGCCCGACCAATGAAATCATATCAAACAGAAGACGATCTTCTTCAGTCACAACTAAGCGCAAAGCAGTAGCAATGTCAAGGGCCCAATTACAAAGAGGGGGAGCAGTACATCTAGAGAGTTTGACCATAGTTTCATAAGCGATATCACTGACTATTGACAACCTCAGTAATGGCTCGACATAGTTAACCTGATATCAGATGAAAGGCTGACATTCAGCAAATATATTCTATCGGCAGTAGAAAAATACAATATACTCCAAAAAGAGGCGAGCTTCTTGACACATACCAGGGAAGGAAGTCGACTATGTGCATACACAGGATTTGCAATGGCCATTTCCCCAAGAGCTTTAAGCATTAATGATAGGTTTTTCTGTATTTCTCGGACCTTGTCACGTATGGAGGACTCCTCCTTAAGTTGTAACTCTCGTGCCTCCTCTTTTGCAGTCTTTGTTTTCTCTAGAAAAGTTCAAAATTTTGCACTATTGAAGAAACAAATGAAGCCAAAAGAAACAATATCTGGTAGGAAAAAAGGCCAAAAATAAGTCACCAGGTTTCTTTGTCAACTTCCCAGTTTTACTGCCTTGCTCGACTTTTGCAGAAAGATTAGAACTGCCATTGTCCTGGGTATAAATCCAAATTCAAGTTATCAGAATAGATACTATCTATTAGGTCTTCATACACTTATATACCGAAGAGATATGTGTATACCGTGTCATTTAGATCCTCATACATCCGAAATCGCCCTTTCGCTTGTTTCATGTTCTTGGCAGCAACCGACTCGGCTATGTACACACCTTGCTCACTGGAAAGCATGCCTTCAGGAGTATGAAATATCTGATACAGTATATGCGGAAGTGAACAGAAAATAAGTTATAAGATGAAACAAACTAGACATTTAGCAGACAAGTCAATTGATTAGTGCTGTTAACACTTTAACTAACCCGAATATCATTTTCTGAAAGTGTATCATGTGAATATCGGTAAGGAAGGTGTTTCAAATGCTGCCACAGAGAATAAATTCCAGTAAGTATCTTATAGGATCTCAGTGATCCTAATAAATAAAAATTCAGTGATGAGATATACAAAAACAAGTTACCCTTTCAAACTCCATATAAGTTTCTCCAGGTGCAATGGACATCAGAGTGGA
The DNA here is from genome assembly GCA_951800085.1 of Comarum palustre. Taxonomy (NCBI): domain Eukaryota; kingdom Viridiplantae; phylum Streptophyta; class Magnoliopsida; order Rosales; family Rosaceae; genus Comarum; species Comarum palustre. The sequence goes on along the minus strand of OX637587.1, from coordinate 19,479,556 downwards.
TAATGAGGATATGGCTGCTTGCTGCTCTGATGCACTAGTACTTGGCAACCACATTGTTTCCAGTAGGCCCTGAAATGCAACCAAGAGCTTACAAAGATGGCATTACATCTTGGAAAAACATGTAACCGAACTACCACTGAGAATGTCAAATGTAAGATAAATTTATTTTCTCTAAGACAAAGTGAGGAATAAGAAAATATATACAAATACTGGATGAGGTATCCACAACCAGAGCACTCCTTATGATTAATTATGTGGAAATGTTAAAGGAAACCATACCTTGCATAAATTTTTGATGTCAGCAAGGATACTGCTGCTTATGTCAAAACCACATTTATGCAGACATTTATGTAGCCTCTGGGAAAAAAAATCAGTCAAGCTAAAAAATGAATTTTCTGAATTAACGTGACAAATAAAAAGAGTAATTATAAGGCAACTTCTCATCAATATATATAAGAAAACATGAACACAGTAACCCCACTTCATATTAGAAATACGAAAGTGGTTTGACGCTTTCCTGAAACAATCTTCTACAATATTGATGCTAATAATAGATCTACATCTTATAACCAATGCTCAACGCATATACATCACCGGCTAAGACATATACCTTATTACTGAGATCTCTTTAAACTGGAAAAGGTTTTACCTGATCTTCAAGCATGTTCATAAACAAAATTACCATCTATAAACAAAACCCTCTAACCTTTGATCAGTATATAAATATTTATAGCATTATCTACAAATCCACTTTTTTTTCAGAAAACAAGAATGGATGTACCAGACAAGAATATTTCTACATTCTCTACGACTCCACTGTTTATAGATAAAAATACAAGAGTCCTGAACCAGTTTAAAGCTAGGTAACCCTGCAAAACTATAATAGCAATTTTATTTTATATATGAAAAGAAACAGCTTTTTATTGAGACAGAGCAAAGAAAAAGGAGGCGGACAAGGAGACGGCTTAAAAAGAAAAGAGAAAAGCTTTGACTGAAGTCTGAAGGCATAGCTGCTCAACTTTTAGAACTAAAACTAAACAAATACATTATTCTACAACTTCCCAGTTAAGAATAATGGAAGAAAGACTATAATCCTTAAATTCCTTAGATGTATAAGCCCAAAAAGATGCCCAGAACTTGACTCTCCCACAGGAAATAACAAATAGAATGCCAACTGTTAATAGCAAATAACAAAGAAAACATGTACCCTCCAAAGCACATCTCTTTTTGCAGTTCCAACCAAGTACGGATGATGTCCACAGAATAAAACTCGCATTGATGCGCTTTGAGTTGCAGGTAGAGCTACTGATGAAATAACAAGTAAAGCCTTAACCGAAACCTCGACCGAGGGAAGGAACGGTACTTGGGAGTCAGCTGAACTATCGGTATCACTACATACATGAAAAAGTAAAAGTGAACACAAACAGACCAGAGCTAAACAATAATGATATTCAATCAAAACGTTATATGCACCGACCACGTTACAAGCATCAAAACAAACAAAGATACATAATATCATTATCAAATATGCAATAATTAACATAGGCATTACTCTACAATATATGGAAGGAACTAATAACTAAAGTTAAGGAAACCTAACAAGAGCAAATAGTTCCTCCTCATCAAAATGGAAGTGCATGCGAAATTTACTTTAGATCAGATCTAAGCTTTCAAAATTATAATACACCCAAGGCTCAAAAAACCTATTCTGGCCTTCTCAGACACCATAAGTGGAAAGAATGGGTAAACAATGTACCAAGGAGATATTTACCTTGACTTTGAAATACGATATTTCTCTTCAACTACAGACATAAAATTCGCAAATTCAATCATAAGATGTTCAGCTAATTGTGGAGCAGCAGGAACAATCTTTTTCGTAGCATTATAAGCCACTCTTCGAATATCCCAACATGGGTGGCACAAGAAAAAGATTATCAACTGCAGCATACCAATAAGTGCTTTAGAAACAATAAAGAAAGTTATTCACTGAGAAAGCAAATCAGAGTACTACTATTGCTTAGGTACCTGTGACAATGATCTGACAGAAAAGGAATCCAAAACCCTGAATTATGAAGTAAATAAAATTAATGCCCACCAAACTTCACAGCAGCAATGATAAAACATCCATATTTCAAATATAACTTTATGTATATGTGTGTGGATTAATAGTAACCTCTGCAAATGTTCCACCAGCAAGACTTCAAGAAGATCGACACATGCCATGCAATCCTCAGTCAACAATTTTGAAGCCTGTGGGGCAAGCCATACATTTTCTCTATTAAAGGTTGTTCATACAAAAAAACATAAAAGCAAATCTCACTTGACGATCAAAAGATCTTTGAATACCTACCACAGATATCGGAATAAGAGATGGCTCATTTTGAGATACGAAAGACCAGACCTTCTCCCTCGCCACGATCTCCTCTGAGGATAAAAAGAGAGAAATGAAGAGAACAAGTTAAACATAAATACTAGATGATGGGAACAAAATCTCAAAACTTTTGTTAAAATTAATTGCCTATTAACGAGTCTAAACAAGAATGAGACCTGCTTTGATGTCAACTGCTGTAATTTTACCAACTAATTGCAAGGCATATATGCCATCCAAACGTTGAACTACTTTAGTAAAACCAGTTTTGACAAGTTGAATGAGAGGTTCCAGTAATGATGATAACTGCAGCGAAGAAAACAATATATTGAAATGTCACCACAACATGAAAGAAATACGCAGATCATGAACATGAGAACAGAGCACTGCCAAATAAAACTAAATCCACAAGCTAACCTGATAAACAGCTTCTGTATTTCTGCATATGGATCGTAGACAACGAAGATGCCCTCTTCTTAGAGCTTCTTTCTCCTTAAGCCCAGAAGACAAAAAAGAAACTAAATCTGACTGAACAACATCAGCATATCTTGCTGCCCATGAACCTAGGGCCGACAAAATTGCAAGCTTGACCTCCTCATTGCCTAAACATTTAAACATCATAGAGATATAAACACCCAAAGCTTTTGCAAATGAATTAAAAGAAAAGAAGAAAAAGTCTACTTTACCATCCTCCTTGTAACAAGATCGAAGGTAACTGCATGAAGTTTGTGAGAGTCTATTAAGATGCTTCCCATCTGGGGCATTGCACAATTCTTGCAGTGCTGTGATCATGCCAATTCTCTGGTAAGGAAAAGTAAGTCTTCCCTCTGAGCCTGTTGAAATTGAACAATTTACTCAGCAACTACTGCAACCAGATTTTAAAAAAAAACAGTTTCAATTAAAAATTTTGAAAATGCATCATCCTGCAAGTTTGCTGAAAACCCTAATAACATTTTTTTTGAATCACTAGCTATGCACCATAAGAGGGCAAAAATGGACCGCACAATTTGGGAGCTGCTCTACGGAGCCCTAGAAACTCAAGTGATGGAAATGAAACGGGTTTTCTGTTTCAAATGAGTGAGCTAGGAGACAAGAGACTTTCAGTAGATTTCATAATTTTCCCACTTTACCCACTCATGTCACTAACAGGGATACAATGACAAAAGAGACTTCATCCCTTCCACAAACTCTACTCACAAATGGAGAAAGATTGCATGTCACTCCCCATATATACATAAAAACACTTGCCATTTCCATTCCATTATTTTTCAGACTCCAAAAACACAAGATAACTAAGATAACAAGCCAACCTCCAATGACAGATTTGATAGCATTGAACATTGCTTCGATAGCATCTGGATTACTAGAATTTTGGCTCAGACATCGTACAATTTCCAGTGCAGGAAGCCTCCTGCCTTCATCTGCATGCCGAGCCTGTGGCAAGACCAGTGAAAGAATTTCGACAGCATACTTGCTCAAATCAAGGTTGATTGACTTCAACAGAATCCCAACTGACTCCAATACAATCTCAGGGTTGCGTTTCAGCATTTTAACAGAAGATGGGAGCACAACATTTTGAAAATCTTCACGTGACATATGTCGAAAAAGTGGACGAAAAGTTTCACTAAGACCCTTTGCCGGCTTTTCTCTTGCATTTAAAAATGCCTTGAGATATATATCAAGAAATGTTGGCTGTAAAACAGGCAGAGGTTCATGTGTAAGTTTAGCAGAATATACTTACATAAATCAGAATGAAGGAAACCAAAAAAGATGGCTCATCACTACAATCATATGTGATTATCAATCATATAATCACTCACCTTGCATTGTTCAAACAAAGAAGATTTTCTTGAGGTACTTGAGAATTCCATCAAGAACCATAATAATTCAGGACTATCTTTGTATGGGACGTGCACTTCCTTCAACTCCTCCATATACAATTTGTAGATATCTGGCGACTGGAAAGGAAATCAGAAAATAAGAAAGGCATCCATAGGAAACTTCTTCGAAGATAATTTGGAAAAAAAATTGCACTAACCTGAGAAAATAAGTGATAAAATGTCTTCTTGCAAGAATGTTGCTCACTAAGAGATCTTTGTACAACAACATGAAGTAATGATGACTGCACTGTGGCAACTCTAGAGAATGCATTCTTGGAAACTGTGGTGAACTTACTCTTGCTGAGAAGAAGACATGACCACTGGAGAAGTCTATGGCCACCAACATGTGATTGCACCCTGACATTTTTTTCCATGTTCTGAACAAGGACTGCAGCAAAATTCTTCATGAAGGAAACCTCTTGAAAACATTTTGTGATGATGCTATCGACAGCTTTCTTGGACCCACGATCATCATAGATGTACAATGTTTTGAAAATTATATCTACCAACAGTGACGCAGTCTCCGCACATATTTCTGTAGAATTCAAAAGGACAAGAAATTTAGAACAGGAGTATATGTGGCTCAATGCAAAATTTCAAACACTTCTGTTAAAAGCTTGGTATGCTAATTATAATGACAGTATGTACAAATCTAATTACCCAGTATCACCAAAAGCAAACATATTCATACAAAAGATCAATAAAAAAATTTAAAAAAACAAAAAAACAAAAGATATGTAAAACCTTATTAGTATATAAACAATAAAAAAACACTAACAATTACATGGTCTCTGGAAGTGATGGAAATACTTCAGAATTCATGCTGTGATTATAACAAACAGCTAATTACATTTGTATTTCTTACCAGGAAATACACCATAGCATGCCTTCCTAATTACAACCGGTGACACCATTATCATATATAAACTTTCACGAGTAAGGCAGTAAGGCTAGCTCGACTTTGCCAATCTCTTTTTAGGGGAAAAATGTCAGAATTTCAAAATACGATGAACAAGCAGTACATTTAGGCCGAAGGGGGAATCCCTAAAGAGCTTAGACAAAGGTGTTTACAAGCACATAAAAAATCCTCCTCCACTACCTTAAAATTTATCTTCCTCTCTGACAACAGTCCTAACACAATTCCCCCTTTCCCAGGGCCATGTGTACAACACTACAGCCTCCGGCTTTCATCCATCTCACCATAATGACATCGGAACAGAATGGCCACCTTGTATCAACCTCCACTGCTGGTAAACTAAAGTCACTAAACCTCAACATAACTCGAAATCCTCTTTCTACTAATTACCGAAAGCCTCAACGCATTTGTAGGCTCAGGAATTGCACACAATTACACACTTCACTGAGAAAAAATCTATTCAACACTGAATTCACTCTCTACACTCGAATTCAACAACCTAACCAACTCGCCGATTCTTCAAAGCTCAATCAACCTAACCTAAATTCAAAGCTTCACAGAGATCAAAATGAAACGAACGTCGAAACGTAAACACATGATACACATTTTATGTACGCGTATGCATGAACAGAGAGGTAATCCATTTGCGAAATGAATCGGGTCAAAGTGAACCGGAATTGAGAGAATGAGCACAGAAACTAACCGGAGCCGTTGATAATAGCCGGAATTTCATCTCGGAAAATCCGAACCCGCTTCTGAGTGGAGGCCGTGGAGAGCGACCCGGCGACGGAGAGGAGGGACTCCGTCGGAGTCTCCATTGGGAGAAACGGGGCGAGCGGATCCGAATGGAGGATCCGATAGTGGACGACGGAGGTTTGTTCTGTGAGCTGGTTTAGGGTTTTAGAAGCTGGAGAGTTACAGAGGATAGTGGTGAAGATGGAAAGGTCTGCGTAACTCTTGGGTATTATGGGCCCTTGGTGTGGGCTTTTGGTTGGGTGTTCGGGATTTTTTGTTGGGGAGCTTTACCTGTTGAAAAATACTTACCACTACAATTAACGTTTGCCTCCAAACTCTTTCTTAATTATATACATATTTTTATTAGTTTAAATTACAATATTAGTCGTTTAAAAATTTAAACTAAAAAAATTATTATTATCTAAACCGAAAATTTGTTTTTGAAATCCATAATTAAAATGAAATGAGGAAACAATTAATGCATTAATTAAAGTAATTATTAGTCATGACCCAAACTCAATTTACAATTTATTTGTCTTATTAACTACACACAATTGACATTGATCAACACAATTGATTAATTTTCTCACATCATTATTATTATTGTTATTTTTTTTAGAACACAATTTTCTCTCATGCAAAATTATAGTATTAACAAAAAAACTAAGTAAAAACATAAATAAAGGAAAACAGTGAGAGTCAAAACTGAAATAAAGAAAAATTATATGCCCATAACTCAAACAAATGAGGGAATGCCAGAACTAAAATAAAAGAAAAAATAGATGGGTAAATTCAACATGGCACTTTTCACATGTAAAATGAAAAACTACCTTTTTGAAAATAAAATAATGGATATATTCAACCTGGCATAACGCCAATCATGACATAGTAGGAGAAACGAGAGTAAAACTCCAAAACAAGTCCAACGACTGGTCAATAAGGAGCAAAGCTCCAATACAACTACGAAACATACACTACAAAGAAAACTAACTAGACAAACCAACGTCTACCAGAGAACTTTATTCTTACCAAATCTAGAAAACAATGAATCTTCCAAGCCCTAGTTATCTCCTAATCTCGTCACAAATCAGGTCTAAGACCTAGCAGCATACTTTTCATTATTGAAGAAAAGAGAAGAATAACTACTAAAGATTGGGAGGGATCTTTCTAACCCTTCAAAGGAGCTACTCTACGGCTCCCTCGGAGCCCAACTCTTCCTCTGCTACCACCACCACCAACTCATGCACACCTTTTCTCATCTCATACACAAGACACCTTTCATCCGCTCTAATTAAGCTATGCGTCATAGAATCTGAAATCTCAAAACCTCTACAACCAACATTCTTCTTATTACGACTGCCCCTCTTTCGACTCCTTTTTTAAGAGAAGTCGGAACCTTTCCTATCTGTACCGGGACATCAATAACCTCCCCAAACTAGAAATTGGGTCGAATTCTCTTTCCTTCATCAGCTGGCCCAGCTTCAACATCAGACTCAAACTCAACTTTTATCTTCAAACTAGAATCCCTCAGCCAAACTCCTGGCCTAACCTCCTAAGTCAACAGGCCCCCAACAGTCAACCTTAATTTGAAACTAGGGTTTTTCGCCAAAATTTTCAGAGGAACTGCTGACCGCTATGTCGCTGCCTCCATACCTTCCAAGCCACTCTATAGCCCTACTCTCTCCACCACTAGTGGCTCCAAGCTTACCAGCAAACCAGGACTCTCCATCGGACAACTCAGAGGCCTAGGATGACGTTGACCTCTTCAACAGCCACCGACAGCAAGTTTTTTTTCCTTTTTTTCACACAACAACAATAACACTTTTTCTTCTTTTTTCTCTGAGGACAAGTCTATCCCCACCCTCACACTTGCTTTTCGTCACCACTTTCTCTTTTGAATAAGTACAAATCACCAATGTATAGCTCCACTAGATCTTAGAACAAATGTAAGGATTCAACCATACTAGCTCAAGGATAAACGATAATATGAGTGATGCAAAAAAAGACTAAACATATAGGCTCAAAAGGGTTATCTTAGGGTGTATAGTTAGGGACAGATGATAATTTGGCAATGGCAGAAATCCTAAATTCTTTTAATCCCTTCCAGAATCAAAGCATGTATTGACTAAATGTTTCGAGTAACACAAATGTGAGTTCTAGTATAACTCTATGGTCCATTAAAATCTATGGTGAGTAATCAATCGAATGAAGAATAATGAGATCAAAATTTAAGCAAAGAAAATAAGAATAATTTTCATTAACACTTAAAAAGAAATGCGCATATAAGACTCAAATTCTCACAAAGGGTAATTTCTGAAACAAAACTTATCCTAGCAGCTCATATTCGGTACCATGTTAGCATGGTCATATCTACTACACATCATATACCACATATATATCCTATTTAACCAAAGAATAATTAAGCAAGTCTCAATAACATGATCATCTTTTTAAACACGATTGCAGAGATATAAAACCATAGACACAGTTGTTGAAAGACATCTTAAGACAAGAAAACAAAGAAAACAATTTTTTTAGATTTATAATGAACACACAAAACTATAACCTATCAAAAAAGAAAAATCAAAGTCGCTTCCCCCACACTTATTTAACATTTCCCTCAATGTTAACATAACCAAAGCATGCAATACACATAAAAGCATGAAAATGAGATGAGATAAACAAAATCAATAAAGTAAAGAGAAAAGTTTAGAACTCGTGAAAAGTAGCCGAAGAGGAAGAAAGACAGTGCCGTGCTCCAAATTGATGCTCGAAAGGATGAATCTCGCATCGGAGAGTGAAGGTGAGTTTTTTCAGCCAAAAATCGTCGAGGCTCATTCATATTTAATGAGTCTTGTAGCTCTCGTGATTCCACATGAAATCAACATATCACTTGTCTGCAACATCAGACTTGTCCACGGTCATTTGTCATTTTCTAACTCATATATGTTCCTTGCACTACATAACTACACAAATGACCATATTAAAACTGTTAATTTCCAGTAACAAAATAGCAAATTGTTCTCTCTTATTACCGCAAAACAATCATAAACCCTTGAATCCACATCAAATAAAGAGTACAGATCTCTACAAATCTAACACCTAAGAGTACATAAAACTAGTCCCCAAATGCAATCGTTCAAAACCAAACAAGAAATATTAAGAAACACTATTGAAATACTGAAATCGAATCATGATGAACAACAACAAAAGCAAAGATCGAGGACTCGGATTGGAGGCGTTGCTGATAAGCTCACGGATAACGATTTTCTTTAATGCTTAATGTGTTGATGATCGCACGCAGTCATTTTTGGTGGCCCAGCCGACGAAGCAGTGCAGCTCTATCTCCACATAGACCATAGCGAAAAACGATCCTAGAAAATAGTCTCGTACTCTTGAGGAGAGTGAGAACTAAAAGGTTACTCAAACGGCAGAAACGGAGCTGTTAAACATAGTTATGAATCCTGTCAATTTTCAAGATGGCCACGTGTCGCGACTTTAATGGTCGAGTACACCAAATCAGCATGTCAGCTAATGTTCCGGTCAAAACAAATAATTTATATATATATATATATAATAAAATGGTGAAGTCCCGTGCTGGAAGACTAGTTATAATAAAATGATGGGACAGAAACTGGTATTCATGATTCTTACAGCTGAGCACAGTAAAGAAATGCAGACCCCGGCCGTCTGAGTATTGCTGAAATAAATTGCTATGGTCCAGCTAGTACTGATGCAGTTTGATTTCGATTCCAAGCCATCAGAGCCTCCAAATATGTTGCATGTTACACCTATCATCTTTAATCTATGATCCTCTATGTTCCCTCTTCCGAGAAATGAAGCACACCAATTAATCACCAATGATACTAGCAGTACAGATTATAGCCTGCTTAAGAAAGACTACTATAGAAATTGACCATTGTTTATTATCGAACCCTAGCTAGTTCTCTGGTCGATCACTTTGCATGTCATTGTCATTTACGGCCACGTTCATTATTTGGGATCTTAAATCGTAAATGATCATAAAAACCTTGAAAAGTCGTGTTCTTTAACATAAATCATATTCGTAATCGTAATCAGAATTATCGCATCATATGTAGTAACTAGTAAGGGATCGATCAGATCAACCCTATCTAGGCTCTAGCTAAACACCATATATAGACAATGACCTACATTATTGCACTTGAACCTCATAAGAGACTTTGAAATCCTCCTACCAATGTTAACCTGCAGCACAGGGCCGGCCTTAGGGTGTGTTGGTTGAGGCGGCCGTCTCATGCAACACTTCTCGACAGATCTTCGGTCAGTTTCAATTTGAAATCTTCAGAACTTAAATATATTATATATAATATGTTTGTTCAAAATTACATGTGCAGTCGTTTTAGTCTAGCGGAAGGGTTGCTTGTTTTTTTCCAACACAACTCATGTTTAAATCCTGGTGTTGTAAATTTTTTCCCCCTTTCCAATTTAACTTTTTAAAAAGGCCTAACCGTGTTCAAATATGACAAAATTCTAATATTTTTATGTGTTTATTAAATAGATTATATTCATTTATATACCACAACACATATTTTTTATATTGTTATTTAATGTAAAAAAACAAATTATATATATGTTTACGAGATCATATTTTTATTATTCGCCTTAGGCGGTTAGAATCTCAGGACCGGCCTTGCTAGAGTAAGATAAATCAACAATATATAGAGTTGCGGTTCTTAATTAATCAGAACTGATTCTGCTTAATTAGTTGTTCTCTTAATTAATATATAATGTGTAATTGTCATATCGATCATATGTATGAAGCTAAAGGCTATGTACCAGATGGGGTCAGCAATCAAAGGACATGAGTTACAAATCAAAAAGCATGTTACCGTTGTGAAAATTAAAGAGCCTCCAAGTTCGGTTAAGAATAAAAAAGGATCGAAAACTTGACAACATGCCTCTACATCGATCGAAAACTTCACACTCAAAACCTGTATAATAATATCGTTGTCCACTAGTTGGAGTCAAACAACGACAAGAGTGCCTTACAGATCATCATTGTACTGATATTATCTTAACTTAATTATTTTTAAAGTGTTGAGTTATATATACAAAAGGTCTCAGTACAATTAGGAATAACTCATTCACTTATATCTTATATTTTATTTGTCACTTTTCTGATGTGAGATTTCTTACACTCCTCCTCAAGTGTAGTTAACAAACTGAACTCAGACATCATGATAACCAGAACCAGATCAAACTTCAAATAACCAGACAAGACTCCAAATAACCAAACCAAAGCTATGACCCCTAAAAGAACGCACTCGGGTAGACTGGAGACGCAACTGAAGATGGACCGCTCTGATACCAAGCACTACCAGAACAACTACTTTAGCCGACGAAAAAATTTCGTCGGCTAAAGTCTTAGCCGACGAAACGTTGTCGGGAAAAAACTGTCGGCCAAGACTTTAGTCGACGAAATTACTGTTTATCGTCTGCTAAATAAATGTTTAGCTGACGAATAAATTTTTCGTCGCTTTATTTCTGGATTTTAGCCGACGAATTTTTGGACCTTAGCCGACGAAATTTTATTAAATTTCGTCGGCTATAGTTATTTTTTTAATTTTTTTAAATTCGTCGGCTATAGTTATTTGTTTTTTTTTTGTTTTTTTCTTTTTCAACTTTAGCATACGAATTTTAATAAAATTCGTCGGCTCTAGTTATTTGTTTTTTTATTTTTTTTTTCTTTTTCAACTTTAGCCAACGAATTTTAATAAAATTCGTCGGTTATAGTTATTATTATTTTTTATTATTATTTTTTCTTTTTTTTTTTGTATTTTTGATTAATTTTTTGCTTCTTTTTCGTTTTTACACCAATGGATCGGAGGAGAAGAGGAGACCGGCTATAGTAGGAGGAGAGAGGAGGGGAGGAGGAGAAGGCTAGAAGAGGGAAAGGAGATCAAGGAGAAGGATTTAGAGGAGGAGAAGGAGAAGGATTTAGAGGAGGAGGAGGAGTAGGAGGAAGAGGAGGAGGAGGAGAAAAATGAAAGATATAGAAAATTTTGAACTTTAGCTGACGAAATTAGTGTATTTCGTCGGCTAAAGTTCAAAATTTTAATCAGAAAAATTTCAAAATTTTCAAAATCCCCGCCAAAAATTTTAAATTTTAATTAACTTTAGCCGAAGAATTTTAATAAATTTCGTCAGGCATAGTTATTTATTTATTTTATTTATTTAACTTTAGCCTACAAAATTAGGGTAATTCGTCGGCTATAGTTATTTATTTATATAACCTTAGCCGACGAATTACCCTAATTTCGTCAGCTAAAACCCTAAACTCTATAGGTAGAAGCTTCAAACGAAAAAAAAATCGTGAAATAAGATATGACTGAAATGGTGAAATACATCTACGGTTGAAAAATCACGTAATTCTGGTAAAGTCTCGGTGTTGATAGTTACGGTTAACGCAATTTTCCATTCTTTCTCCCTAGAGGTAGCCCTATGTCCAGTTGTTATTTTTCATAAAATTTTTATACTACTGGTTGCGTCTCATTGATTTGAAACTATTTTTAGTTGAAGGTCCGGGCAAAATATGTAATTTAGACGGTCAAATGACTGTTTCCGTGCGTTAAGGGGTTTGACTTATGAAATTGACCGTAAGGATCGAGCCCTTAACGTTGTCGGATCAAGTTAAAATTTTTCCTATAGACATATTTCGACATAATGATCATATTAGATGGTCAGATTTTTGTTTCTGAAATTTGATCATCGGAATCACAACATGCCTACTAATGTTGTATAAATTGTTTACTAAGCTTTAAGTAAATATTCATTTTCAAAAACAAACTCCACGTAAAAATTGCAAACGTAAAAAAGTCGTGAAATAAGATATGACCGGAATGGTGAAATACGTCTACGATTGAAAAATCACGTAATTCCGGTAAAGTCTCGGAGCTGATAGTTGTGGTCAATACAATTTAGGGGTTTGACTTATGAGATTGACCGTCCGGATGAAGCCCTTAAATTTATCGGATCTAGTTGAATTTTTTTCCATAGACATATTTTAACATATTGATGATATCTGATGGTCGTATTTTTGTTTGTGAATTTTGATGACCGGAATCACAACATGTCTACTATTTACCATTATTTATCCATATGGGAAGCCCTATCATCGAGGGGTAAATGTCTCAAATTTTTAGATACACAGTTGCGTCTCATCATGGTGAGAGTTTGTTGTGTTGAAGGTTCGACCAAAATACTTTATATAGATGTAGATATAGGCATTTTCGTGTGTTAAGTGTTTAGAAAAAACTTCATTTTAAAGCCTTAAATGAACTCGGATGGCCAATAAAGCTCATATATCATGGCATAAGCCATGTGTTTAACCCGTAGGGCCGTTTCGCTTCTATATTGGTATCACAATAGTCAATCGAATACCGAAATATCCGTAGTGTAATTTTGTAACTAAAAGGTAATTTAGCCGACGAAATACCCTAATTTCGTCGGTTAAACTTTTCAAATTTTGTCGGTTATAGTTCACAGACTATAGCCGATGAAAAAATTTGTTTAGCCGACGAAAAATTATTTCGTTGGCTAAAGTTTCACTTTAGCCGACAAAAATTTAACTTAGCTGACGAAAAAAAATTTCGTTGACCTGTTTTTGGTTATTTCATCGGCTAAAGTCTTTTTTTTCTGGTAGTGAAGTCAAACAACGACAAAGCGTGGCACGTGGATCATCCTTGCTTGTACAGATACTGTCACAACTTAACCACCTTTAAGGTGTTGGATTTTATCTACAAATTGTCTCTGTACAATTATGAATGACTCATCCATTTATATTTTATATTTTATTTGTCACTTTTCTGATGTGAGATCTCTCATCTCCAACAGTTGGTTTTATATAAAGGCTCCTACAATATTGCTCTGGATCGAGTTCTCTTGTCAAACAATATTTTGAAGATGTATAAATTTGCATGGTCCCCCAAATATTCAATGCTATCTAGCTTGGAATGTTCAAGCTATAACTATTTTGCTCTTTCTAAACCAGCCAAATATTAATTAATTAATGATAATAAAAATAAATTTGCTCTTTCTACTTTTGTCTGATCCCCCAAATATTAATTAATTAATGATAATAAAAATATATATAAAATAATAATAATATTTAAAATAAATTTTTATCTATTACAATGGTAATGTCCTCGACGATATTTTATATTTTGAAATCGTTGGATAATAATCTCATCTTATATACTAGTAAAAATGTCATTCTCGATATATGAAACTAAAGTAATCCATCCCAATTGACTATATATATATATATAGATTATAATATATTTGCTAATGGTTTCTACATTGGATATGAATTTCTATTGCTACAAGGAATTGTATTGAATTTATAAATCTATTACTAAAAAGAAAAGGAAAACTTATAGAATATTAATAAAACAAAAATAAGACAATAAATATGGAGGATTCTAGTTACACTAACAAATGTTTTGAATACACCTCCATTTATTTTTGTAACATTTTATTTCCAATTTTACCTTTTATTAACAAATTCAAAGTTACATTAGTAATTGCAGGTCTCATGAAGATGATTGTTTTACTCAGAATTAGGCATCAAAGGTTTCAAAATGTGTAAGCAGAGGGGAATCTTGAAGGTTTTTGGAAGTGCGATGGACGAGCTTGTAAACCCTATTGTCCCTAGACTTCTAAAGGAGAGTTCATCAACAACCATGTCAGGAATGACGAGAGCATCAATAATAAGTTTCGATTTAAATCGAAAGGCCTCACCAGTGCAATAAGCGTCAGCTCTCGATGATCTTGTACTACTGTTGATGATGGTATGCATGGTAGAATATTACTAGTGCTGGTTTTTGATGATAAAACTATTGGATTTGAGTAATATTACATCTAAAAGTCGATCAGTAAAATGGTAAAAGAGTAAAATTGACGCGGTAAAAACTCATAGTTTTACCGCGTCTTCTCCGATCGACTGTCTCGGTGGAAAACCAAGATTTTCCGGCCAAATCGAGCTTCTGCACCTACCTAACAAGTTTCTAAACAGTCTAGACAGCTCAACAACACTTAAACACAAGAAAAGGGTCGAGATTTTCTACCTCGAAGTCCAAAGTTATAACTCTGGCGGATCTCCTCCGGCCGAGCTCCGATCAACTCCTTCTTGCTCCTAGCAGCTCCTAGAAGCTTCCTGGAAGCTCCTTGCTCCTCTCGCCTGGTTTTGTGTCGAGGTTGAGGGAACTCAAATTGTTCTCACCTCTACTGATAGCGCGCACGGCGGCTCTGGCGTTGCTGGAGGCCAGGGCTTGGTCGCTGGGGGACGGCGAAGCCATTGACGGAAGCGGTGAGATGAGACACGCGCCAACTGTAGGGCAGTCGAGGCGATCTCGAGCTGCTCGAGGGAGGAGAGAGAGAGGGTGAGAGAGAGAGGAAGAGAGAGAAAGCCCTGTCTCAGTCAACCCCCTCCATATATATATATATATATACACACACAAATCC
This sequence comes from Comarum palustre, assembly GCA_951800085.1. Classification (NCBI taxonomy): domain Eukaryota; kingdom Viridiplantae; phylum Streptophyta; class Magnoliopsida; order Rosales; family Rosaceae; genus Comarum; species Comarum palustre. Next base: position 19,464,153 of record OX637587.1, on the reverse strand, counting down.
AACGGTCTAAATCAAATCTTTGATTGATCTGACGGCTCAGATTGAATTATAAAAAGTTATCATGAACAGAAAATAGATATTTAGCTATTTACTATTTACCGTACAGTAACAACACATTATCCTTAATAACTTCCGGATACGAACTCTGATTAAAGCGTAGGACATACCCACGGGTTCGTATTAACGTCCCCTACAACTTTCTTAAAGGAAGCTTCCCCAAATTCTTGACTTATCATAAAGTCACATTTTTACGATAAGGTAAATAACATTCACTATTTCTGTAAACTGAATAAATTCATATTGAACATCTCGTAGCCCCGGAAAATATTCTGGACGTACCGGAGGGCTCGTATTAACATAATCTACCCCCTTGGGACATATATTTTATCTTCCCCTAGAATCGAGAATATCTCGATATTAAACTCGAATATTAGTTCGGAGAGAGCTAAAGTGCAGTTACAACCCTCTGAAACCCGTATGGTCCGGCTAAAAGGGTTAGTTTTTTGGGCAGGGTGTTACAGTAGCATTCCAATGCCAGATAATTGTGCATTTTTTGCAATTTTTGAAGCAGATATATATATGTTATTCCATTGTTCTCGTGATTGCACCATGCTAGAATAGAATTACGGTGTGAAATGCCATGATTGCCCCTGGCAATTCAGTTTATTTACAAGGTTGCCCTTGAAACTAAAATCCTTGAAATGCCCTTGGTATATTTATATATTTACATGATTGCCACTAAAGAGGTTAAAAAGACGATACTGCCCTAAGCAGTTTTAGATAATTACAGGGTTATCCTTAAGGGTGAAATTCCAGTAATATCCTTGGTAGCTTAGCATATTTACCAAGCTATCATTGAGACTGAATTGACAATATTGCCTATGGCAGTTTTAGATATCTACAAGAGTGCCATTTAGGGGTAAATTGACTATTATGTCCTTGGTGGATTTATATAATTATGTGGTTGTCATTATGTTCTGTTTATATGTGTATGGATGTTATAGATATGTATAGTGGAATGTTTGGTATAACTCCGATGGATAGTTGGTTGGTGGATACCTCAGTGGAGAGGTTAAACTCTGGATATGCAATAGGCGTTTGCTATCCATATTAATATATCGACCGATAAATAGAAAAAAGTGTTTTGCCGGGTTAGGGCGTTAATTAAAATAAGAGCTATATGTGGCTTGATCCTTGATTACAGGGTACGTAGGCAGTCTGACCGGGTTTCGGGTGCAGTCACAAATAATATTTAGACTTTAGGTCCTCTAAAGTAATTAGTTTGAAATCCAAATGCGGAAATTGTGATAGCCTCAAGTTGTGATGTCTATTACGGTATCGTTTGGACTGTTCAAAATGGTTTTGGAAAAAGGGTTATCCTTTCTCAAGAGGGATTACGAGTAAATCTCTCTTAGGATGGGTTCCGCACGTTCTATCCCGGGTTTAGGGAGGTAAACTCGAGCCGGGGCGTGACAGCCACACATCTGCTTCCTCTTTTCACCTATATCAAGATTTTTCTATTTTTAACAACTTTTATGCTTTAGCTCTCTGTAGCCAAAAAATGGATGATAAGCTGATGCCATAACAGTATAATGATCATTCCACAAAGCTTCCTCATTCACAATAATCTACAGCACACCATTAATCTCAATCAGTGTCTTTTCTTCGTGTCCATTTCATAACTCTCTATTTGTAATTATCATTTCAATCTTTGTTTTATTAAAGGGTAAAACTGAAAATAAATTCGTATAAAAATAAAAAGAGGTGTATTCAGTAGATTTGAAGGTGTAACTAGAATCTTCCAATATATATATATATATATATATATTTAAAATGTTAAGTGTGAGTGGAGCATCCGTTATATAACTAAGATAGATTTACAAGAACTTTTTAGCTAAATATTAAATGGGACACAGACCCCACACGTCATGCCTCCGCCCCTCGTTATAATTCCATCAAGGCAACTAATTAGTCTTGTTTTTTGAAAGAAGGCAACTAATTAGTCTTGTTTTTTGAAAGAAGGCAACTAATTATTCAAAACCATATATATATAGTACACAAAATAGGAATAGTAGCAAATTTATAAGCTGTAAGAGTAGTTGGTTTGCAATCAAACCTAGCTCCACAAACTTTATTCACTAAAATAATGATACATTTAAGGCTGAAGTAATTGTTGGGAAAATAAAAAAAATCATTAGGTTGTGTATGGGAAATATGGATAAATATAAGCAGAGATCTGCTGCAGATCCTTGAAAATGGATATGTCTCATTCATAGAGATTTTAGGGTGCTGATAAACAAGAACACTATCTGGCTAATCACACCAAAAATGAACCCAGACCCTCTATCACGAGATATATAGAAACTTAAACGACAAGGGGTTTAGACATATACATATACATATACATATATATATATATATATATATATATATATATATATATATATAGTGCGGATCAGGAGCGGAGGTCCGTTTCTAAGCTTAGAAACGGATTTCATCATTTTGACCCACTTCCCGATCGAATTTCCTCAAACTTCCTTCTAGACATATCTAGATCATCTTGTGTAGATCATCTCTGCAAAATTTCAGCCAATTTGGTGATCAGGAAGACCTTCAAACTTATGTTACAAAAAAGATGGACAAACTGGACAGAATTCTGTCCGTCAGTTTTGTAACGCAAGTTTGAAGGCCTTTATGATCACCAAATTGGCTGAAATTTTGTAGAGATGATCTACACAAGATGATATAGATATGTCTAGAAGGAAGTTTGAGGAAATTCGATCGGAAAGTGGGTCAAATGATGAAATCCGTTCCTAAGCTTAGGAACGGACCTCCGCTCCTGATCCGGACTGTATATATATATACCCATTTTTTAACTATTTCTAGGGATAAGTTATTACACAAATTTCCCAATCAAATTTCGGCATCTCCACCGTTCAGTTTGTTGGGCTATATGAGTAGATCACCTCTATAAAATTTCATATAATTTGATGATCGTTAAGGCATCCAAAGTTTCGATTTATTTTTAATGATCTTGGACGGTGTAGGTTTGACATAAGTGTTAAGTTTTTTTTTTAATCTCAACCATCCAAACCCATTAAAAAACAGATCTAATTGTGTGACACGATCACCAAATCATATGAAATTTTATAGAGGTGATCTACTCATATAACTCAACAAACTGAACGGTGAAGATGTCGAAATTTGATCTGGAAGTTTGTGTAATAACTTATTCCTAAAAATAGTTAAAAAGGGATCTCTCATTAGAAGGGGCTGATATATATATATATATATATATATATATATATATATATATATATTTGTATGAAGTATATATATGTATGAAGTTGAGCTGCAAGAACATATATACAGCAAAGGATCCAAATCCTATGGGTTGTCTTCATCATTTATATGTAGTCATCCTGCAAATATATGCACGTTCATCAATCACTCCAAATTAATATGGTTAATTACTTCAAAAGTTGCACTTAAACCCATAATAAGGCCAAAATTGCCACCAAATTATACTAATGAAAATTCATTTTGCTGGTCTTTGAGTTGTGACTGCAGTGAAAAAAAATTAAAAACTAAAAACCACTTCACTCCATTTGATCACTGGAATTAAAGTGTGTGCATGTCTGTGCGTCTGCGATTTTTTTTCTTCATTTTGTTGAACATCATATCATTATAGATGTACACTAAAGACAAACGTTTATGCATTTAGTGTAGCTGTGTTAAGTTAAGCTTTTATTCAAGTGGTCCTTGTTTTACTCCATTTGATAGGATCCCTACGTGTATATAAGACCCTGTCTTTCTTCATTCCAACACACAAGTTGCTTAACCTTGTGAGTGTCTAACATTCCATCTTCGTTTCCAAACAAAAAAAATCCATCTTCAAAACAAGCCAGCAAGCTTGCTACACATGGCTAGCTCACTGGTTCTGATCTTCAGTCTAGCCCTCACTGCATTGGTGAGCTTGATCCCCCAGCAGGTCGAGGCTCGAGCCTTCTTCGTGTTCGGAGACTCATTGGTCGACAATGGCAACAACAACTACTTAGCAACTCAGGCTCGTGCTGATGCTCCACCTTATGGCATTGATTATCCAACTGGTCGTGCAACGGGGCGTTTTTCCAATGGCTACAACATCCCTGACTTCATCAGTTGAGTTTACTACGTACTAATTCTGTTTTACTTTACTAGCAACTTAATTAACTTTAATTAATTAGAGTTGCTGACTGAATGTGTTATGTAAACAGGTCAAGCACTTGGTGCAGAAGCCACATTGCCTTACTTGAGTCCAGAGCTCAATGGAGAAAAGCTACTTGTTGGTGCCAACTTTGCTTCTGCTGGCATTGGAATCCTCAATGACACCGGAGTTCAATTTGTAAGTTTTGTCTATACTTGATGACCAAATTAATTATTCGAACTTGTGTATATGTGTAAATATTGTTGGAAGCGCTTTTGTTAGAAGCACATATAGTTCACAAAAGCGCTTTTGTTAGAAGTGATTGATGATAAAAGGGTAATTGATTTTGCAGGTAAACATAATCAGAATGTACAGGCAATATGAGTACTTTGAACAATACCAGCAAAGGCTGAGTGCCCTTATCGGACCAGAACAGACGCAGCAACTTGTAAACGATGCGCTTATTCTTATGACTGTTGGCGGCAACGATTTCGTCAACAACTACTACCTGGTCCCTTTCTCAGCTAGATCTCGTCAATATCCTCTTCCTGAATATGTCGAGTACCTCATTTCCGAGTTCCGAAAGCTTCTTCTGGTAACCAGCTTCTCTTAAACCAACTCACTTTTGTTTGACTCAGCACTGTTTCGGAATTGCTTCTCAGTAATGTCTTCGGTTGAGGCTCGGACCAACTTTACTTACCATTTGATCAAATTAATGTGGAGTAGTTGTGGACCAATTGAGATTAATTATGACCTGCAGTAAGTGACAACATGCAATACTGCTCCTTTTTTTCAGAGACTATACGATCTTGGTGGGCGAAGGGTTTTGGTGACAGGTACAGGACCATTAGGGTGTGTTCCAGCCGAGTTGGCCATGAGAAGCACTAATGGTGAATGCGCACCCGAGCTGCAAAGAGCCGCAAGTCTCTTTAACCCCCGACTTACTCAGATGATAAGTGAACTCAACAATAAATTAGGTGCCGATATCTTTATTGCTGCCAACACTCAGCTCAGTCACTACGACTTCGTGTCTAACCCTGAAGCATTTGGTAAGCAAATAAGTAATCGATCACTAATATGCATGCTTCATTATGATGTTCAAGAATGGCGATTGACTTGCGATATATCACTGATTTGTGCAGGATTTACGTCATCGAAAATTGCTTGCTGCGGGCAAGGACCTTACAATGGGCTGGGATTGTGCACTGGATTGTCCAACGTGTGCCCAGACAGAGACCTATATGCTTTCTGGGATGCATTTCATCCATCAGAAAAAGCAAACCGGTACATTGTTCAGTCAATTCTGAACGGTGGTACCGACTACATGAGCCCCATGAACCTCAGCACCATTTTGGCTTTGGATTCCAGGACCTAAACATCATTTATTTACCATTTCAGACTCTACATCTCTATAAGTTTCCATTTTCACTATAAACAAGTGCTATATACTATACCAGCTAGCTATCATTCATGTATATGTAAGGTTGTATGCTGGATCAGCTAGTACTACTGGAATGTCAGGTACTGACTGATTTTTCGAGTTGATATATTTGATGAATTAAATGGATGAGCAAACAACACAATTCTCTGTGCCAAATTTTCTGATACGTCACATATATAGTAACAGAAGCACGTACATCAAAGATCTAATTGACCCCAAGTCCGTGAAATTTCTTAACACCGATCCAAAGTCGGCGAGTACTCTTGATTTAACTCACGTACTATGGCTACTCTCTTGCCAGCTGATTGTTGCATGATATGATCAACATGGTAGATTGATTATCCTTCAAGAGCAACTTAATTACCTTACACGAAGAACTCCAATAATAATTGGTACTAGCCAAATAACCAATCTAGTAATTATCTAGCTAGGCCGACGTCTCATAAGTACGTGTCATGGTTATCTTTCTTGTATATATGCTTAAGCAAATCGATCAGTTAGCTAGCATTGACCTAAAGAATGTTGTTCGATCGTTTCCACTGTGTGTAAGGGGGAATTCGATTTACAACGAATTTTTTATAACCGTTTTAAATTAAACACACCAAATGCACTTTTTAAATAGGTACCTAATTTTATAGAAAAATTAATAATATAGTGTCTTTCATTTTAGTAGAAATTACATGTTACTATTTAAATCTGATTAGTTAACTAGTCAAATTTAATTATCTTTCAAAAGCCTTGAAATATGTTTTTTTTATAATTAAGACAAATTTTCTTTAAAAAGGTATTATTGTTAGAATTAAGATATTTTTCAAAAGAGATTTTTAGGGAAAATTCTTAGGTACCTTAAGGTATACATACCCAATTTTGTTGTCACCATGTGATTGGTCCACATAAGCAAAATGACTACCTGCTAACTGTTTGGTCAGTCATATGACCGTTGCAAAATTCTTAGGGTTAAAACCAACGGCGTCTCTTTCTTTTGTTTCTCACAAACCGAGTTTGAATCGAAAGGGTCCTTCATCTCTCTCTCTCTCTTCTGTTTCCCACAAACATTGAACTCGAGTTTGAATCCAAAAGGGACTCTCATTCCTCTCGATTTTATCTTTCTATCTCGTCCGATTTGAACACACAATCCGAATCGATCCAAGGAACTCGGTCTCTTAGTCCAAATCGATCCAAGAAACTCACTCTCTAAATCTGAATTCATCCCTATCTTCTGAATCCACACATTTTTTCGGTCAGGTGAGTTTTCCATTTCAATTCGGTCATAACTTTCGTCTCACAAAGAAATAGACTTCCTGGAAATTCTTTGTTTGTTGAGCAAATATTTATTCGAGCACAGGTACAAAACCAGCCATGTTCCCATCCGAGAATAAAGAACAACCTAATTCGAGTTTTGAGGATGTAAAGGTAGACGTCCCAGTATATGGACGATTTTCTGTTTCTGATGTTGAAGCCATGACATTCAATACAGTTGAGCAGGCAGAAGCTTTTTACTTTACTTATTCTGTAGCTGTTGGGTTTGGTATAAGGAAGGGTGATAAGAGTAGTCAAATGGATTTGTTCGGAGGAGGGAGTGGGTCTGCAACAAGGAAGGAACTCGATTGAAGCCTTTGGGACAAGAAGAAAGGAGTCGTTATGGTCGGAGAGAGACAAGAACATCTTGCGGTGCTAAATTGAGGATTGGATACAATGATGAAACCAAAGTTTATGGGGTGAAAGCATTTGTTCCTCAGCATAATCACATGCTAGCAACTGGCAACCAGGTCCTCTTCATTCGTTCTAATCGACATGACAAGGAGAATGATTTGGCTTTAAGAAATATGATGACAAAAGTGTCAATCAGACCTTGTTATGTCTATGAGTATATGGTCGAACAGTCTTGTGGAGACCGTGAGATTTACTGTGAATGACCTGTACAACATGCTTGACTAGCAACGAATAACCACCCCATTTGAAAGTGATTCTGAAGGCACACTTTCATACCTGAATGCACTAGCAGAAAAAGACCCACACTTCTTCTACATATTCACTGCCGATGATGAAGATATGTTAGTGAACATTTTTGGCGAGATGGGCATTCATTTGTGGATTATCAATGTTATGGGGACGTGCTTATATTTGATAGCACATACAAAATCAATGTTTACAACAGACTATTGGTTTTGTTTGTTGGGACGAATAATCATCGGGCCAGTATCATCTTCGGTGCTACTCTTATCTCAGACGAGATTGTGGAGACGTACACTTGGTTGTTTCGTAAATTCTTATAGTCAATGAACGGCAAAATGCCAAAGGGTGTATTCAGTTTATCTCATATCCGGATAAAGACATGCCAGAAGAAGCGGTGCAAGTGAGCAGGTGACTTGACTTGTATCACAAAAACAATTTTGATTTCTAGAAAATCTACAGATTTACATGACTTGTATCACCAAAAGAGTAGTCATTTTCTCATGTTAGTTGTATACTTTGTGACTTCATCCATGAGTTTTTTTATTTCTAGAAAGTCTACCTTTCAACGAGAGAATGCTCATGTAGAAGGAAGACCTTTCACGTGTTCCTTGTAGACTTTCAAACTTTTGATTTCCAGAAAGTCTACATTCGTGTGTGAATTAGCTCGTGTGAACTGTAGACATTTCTCATACGAAACGTTAACTTTAGTATCTGAACAATAGACATTTCTCGTGTTCCTCGTAGACCTTCAAAGTTTGCCTTTGGTGGGTTCAATCTCAAGAACAATTTCGATTTCTAGAAAGTCTACTGATTTACATGACTCGTATCACCAAAGGATTAGTCATTTTCTCATGTTAGTTGTAGACTTTGTGACTTCACACATGAGTTTTTTATTGTCAGAAAGTCTATCTTTCAACGAGAGAATGCTTATGTAGAAGGTAGATTGTTGAAGTGTTCCTCGTAGACCTTCAAACTTTTAATTTTCAAAAAGTCTACATTCGTGTGTTAATTGGCTCATGTAAACTTAGGCATTTCTCTTGCCAAACGTAGACTTTAGTATTTAAACAGTAGACATTTCTCTTCCAAACCGTAGACTTGGCTCGTGTTCCTCGTAGACCTTAAAAGTTTTTGATTTCGAAAACGTCTATTGATTTGAGTGATGTTCTACACAAAATGGTAGCTTTTTTAGTATGTGGATTGTAGTCTTTGTGGCGTGTTTTGATTTTCAAAAGATCTATATATTTGTGTGATGTTTCTCATGTGAATGGTAGGCTTTTTCTCAATGAGATTGTAGATAAATGGAGAGTTAACGGTGTTAAAGGGTGTCACCTATTATAGTAGGTCAAAACCTGTTGGGTATGGATACCTTATGGTACACAAATGGATCATTTTTTAATGTTACGGGTGGATTCCAATCAAATTTTGACATATATTTTATTAGAGAAATATTATTTAAATTTTTTTGTCATAGACCATTTTCGTTTTCTTATTGCTTTTTTAATCTCTATTCCCTAACCCCTAAACCCCTAACCTCTAACCCAAAATCCATCATTCCATCTATTTGAAACTTAACTTAAAGGTAAAAATTTAAATTCTTAACCTAGCTAATAGTTTTTTTTTAATTACAACCTGTTAAATCTAAAGAATAAACAAGTTTAATATATCTGATCGTTAAATTTTCTAGTATATATACCTATAATTCATTAAAGAAAAATGTATTATACCTCTTAGAATGGATTAATGTGACAATATATCTATAAAGAAGAAGAAAGAAAAGTTATTTTAAGAAAGAAGTATAAACATTTTATATATCAGAAGGGTAAATTAGACATATTAAAAAACAAATAAAAATAATAATAAAAGCTTTTGAGTGTAAAATAAAAGAAAATATGTTGGTGGATGTATATTAATACAGACTTGATAATTTGAGTTTTTATCTAATTTTCTTTTTGTTTAATTAGTTTGTGCAAAATTCTAGCAATGACTAGGATGATTTTGTGCACATAGGCACCAAGTAACATGTGAATTCGTATATCAGTTCAACTTTTTTGTGACTGAAGACTTGAAAGATAACCTAGACCGAAAGAATATTCGTATACTTCTAATGTTGAACCATAAATTCGCTCTATAAATTTGTGTATCAAGTCCGTGGAGGTGTAGTTGTAGGCAGATCAGAATTACCTTTTCGAAGTCGATCAGTTGCTGGAACTCTAATGTTGCACACTAGCACGGGAATACAAGAACTTGATTTTACCAATATATATACTCCGGCTTGTAGTTGTACATAGCCAATTTGCTCTGTTAATTTCTTACTCATACGAAGGGTGTGTAATATTACTTGCTACTGCGCTCTAGGTAGCAGTTAGCGAGGCAGATGAGTTTTTTGGGGCGGTGGGTAGAAACCTTTAGGTTGTTGTTAGCTAGGGTTTGTACATAAATGATGGATCTAACCCCGGGCAATTTAATTATGAATTTCACATGATGCCATCTATAAGTTTATTTGTACCTTCTCCTCATGCATATCTGGTTGTGTGCCAGAGGTTTCAACCGTCATTTATAATTTCCAGGCAAAAAGTTAATCTAACTACTGTACCGTTCGATTATAATCGATTCCATATAATTACTTGCGGTGGAAATGAAGCCACGAACCTGTGACTCAAGGCAGAAGCTCTATATATAGAGAGGCTGCTGATCCCGTTGTTCATACAGATCACATACGGTACGTACGTAGATAAGTACTAATTCGTGTACTCATTCATACAAATTTAGTTTATATGATCCGATTAATGGCCACCTCTTCATCATCAAATTCAGTGAGTGCAATATGTCTTATCTTTCTGGCATTGTTGGGAACCATTTACCTTGCCCCTCAAGCGGAAGCGGCTCGAGCTTTCTTTGTTTTTGGTGATTCACTGGTTGATAACGGCAACAACAACTATTTGATCACCACTGCTCGCGCCGATGCTTACCCCTACGGCATTGATTCTTCGACTCACCGGCCCTCCGGCCGATTCTCCAATGGCCTTAACATTGCGGACATTATCAGTTGAGCCTCTCAAACATAAATTAATTAGTTGTTAGTTTTTAGTTAATATATAGATGGACATTGCCTATGTTCGATCACACAACTCGCATGATCCTGATCAGGTCAAAAAATTGGGTCACCGGAACCGCCATTGCCGTACTTGAGTCCGCAGCTAAATGGAAGAAGGCTGCTTATTGGTGCAAACTTCGCTTCAGCCGGGGTCGGAATACTTAATGACACCGGATTTCAGTTTGTAAGTGACTTCTAAGAGACATGCTTAAACATAACCACTTAACCCTAAACCTACCGCTAAATTAATTTGGTTGCAGCTAAATATACTGCGAATGCCTACACAACTAGCTTACTTTCGAGATTACCAGAGAAGAGTGCAAGCTCTAATCGGACGTGACCAAACCAAAAGACTCATAGAGCAATCCCTCGTCCTCATTACCGTCGGCGGCAATGATTTCGTCAACAACTACTATTTGGGCCCTTCCTCCGCCCGATCTCGCCAACTTCCCCTCCCAAGATATGTCAGTTATCTCGTCTCCGAGTACGAGAAGCTTTTGATGGTAATTAAGCAATAAACACCTAATACTACATAACTAATTGCTTGCATGCATGCTCATGATCTATAATTTATTCGATAATTAATTACATTTGGACGGGCAGAACTTGTATAAGCTAGGACCACGTAGGATTCTGGTCACCGGTACCGGAGCAATGGGATGTGTTCCCGGAGAATTGGCGACTAGAGCCACCAACGGTGGATGTTCGGCTGAAGTTCAACGAGCTGGTGCCTTATATAATCCGCAACTCGATCAAATGTTGAAAGGACTCAACAGGAAACTTGGGAAAGACGTTTTCATCTCTGCAAATAACGGACAAATGCATCTGGATTTCATCATCAATCCTCGAGCATTTGGTAATTACATTTTCACATAATTAATCTACGACGTAAATTCATTTCTTAAATTAACTCAATCAGTTGTGTATCCTTGTTAGGGTTTACTAATTCCAAGGTCGCATGTTGCGGGCAAGGGCCCTATAATGGAGTTGGTCTCTGCACATTTATGTCCAACTTGTGCCCTAACAGAGCTCTCTATGCGTTTTGGGATGCCTTCCACCCATCTGAGAAGGCTAATAGAATTATTGTGCAGCAGATGATTACTGGCTCCATTCGCTACATGAGCCCCATGAACCTCAGCACAATCATGGCCTTGGACTCTGCTACCTAATCATCGATCAAATCAAGGAATTTATACTTCAATTTCTCGAACAAATTATATGCATGTGTAATAATTTCAAGTTATTGTAATGTACTATCTCCATAAAATAAAACCTAGCTACTTGAGTTCTGTAATTTCAGTTTCCATGCATTGCGATAGATAAATGGTTTAAGACCCGTGCGTATGATCAATTCCCATCATTTTTAACATATGTATTGAAACAAAAGAAGATCGAGGAAATGAAACCTTCACTTGTGTTTACAAATGTGTATATCTTCAATTTATGTGATGGGAGTGTAATAATAAGAAGCAAACTTTGCAATTAGTATGAATCGAATGTAATCCGAATTTCATATTACGTTCAGCTAACATAATCTCTAGATTGTGTTGATGATCATGTTCTGATTCAATTTGTCTAGTTACACATGTAGGTTATATGTACATACAGTATATATGTAACTTGTGTTTCTATAGACTTTAGTAAATTTTTATTTTGCAAACATAGTAAATTTGATTATTTGAATTTCTTGCTTATTCATACCACTTTAGGTGTTTGGGCCAATATTAATATTTTAGGAGAATCCAGTTATCTTAAGCTCAGTAGACCGATATCCGCAGTTTAGATTTTGTATATATATATTTTTTTCCCTTTTTATAGGTAAAATATAACAAGATATTTGTAAATCTACCAAAGATATATTCATAATCTAGTTAGGAAAGATTCTTTCTTAAATGAATTAAAAGGTCTGATTTTTCTTGATCTGCAAGAATACGAGCTCTTTAGTTCTCTATTTAAAGAGATCAATGCGAATGAGCAAAGGACAATCAATTCAACATACAAACTATTTGCTCAACGTGAATATCAAGTCTTTCTCGGAGCATCCATACAAAAAGACTCCATGCGTTTTTATAGCCTTTCGATCCCAAGTTATCTACCTTCTGATCCCTGCTCGAAAGTTATCTACCTTCAGATCCCTGCTCAGAAGTCATCTACCATTCTATCCCTGCTCAGATACCCTAATTCCGTCAAAACCATTGTTAAAGTTTCATTACTACTACACAAGAGGGCTTCAATGATACACATAAAACGTCAGAAAGGTATTCCATGACGTTTTCTGAGTGTTGTTAGAAGTGTCGTCATAGCTTGTGTCATGGTAAGGATACCCGTCAATGACGTTAGATAAACATCGCCATTTACTTTTTGATGACATTTTTGTTCTCGTCATAGATTTCTTTTCATTACATTTTATATCGGTTATTAAAAGGTTTACAATGACATTTCAAAACTCTCTTTCTGTCATTGTAATTGTTTCTATGACGTTTGTTTTTCGTCATAGAAACCATTTGATGACGTTACTAAAACTGATATTAAAAGGTTTTTAATGACATTTGTATTCTATCATTGTAACTTACTTTCTGTCATTGTAATTATTTTTACGACGTTTGTTTCTCGTCATGGAATGTACATACTATGACGTTATATACTGTCGTCTATTACATTCCTAACTGTGCTTGTAATGATTCAATGACACTTTGTTTTGTCACGCTTTATGTTAATGATGCTTTTAAGAATCATACTTTGTATTCATTGTCATTTTCAACCTGTCATAAAAAATGCAATTTGAAGATTTTTTTTGTAATTTTCAGGATTAAATAGCGTTAGCATTTGCATTTTGGGATCCTAATATTGATTTACATCATTCCAAATACAATTCATATAGCATTACATCATTCCATATTATACTAAACTAGGAATCAACATTGTCCTGCCTAAGTTAGAGTTCATGCCTTAATGAAGTTATGGGCAACAAGCTACCAACATCAAAATAATACACAAAAGCAGTTACATTGCATAGTCACAAAAGCAACAACAATATGCATATAGCAAAAGAATAGAAGAGAGAGCATAACTACCAATTCTCAAGTGTGAGGGATAATGTACTTAATTGGCCAAGCAATGATACTTCCAACTGCATCTTCCAAGGCTGACAATTGAGGCTGAAAACAGTAGAATTCGACTCAAGGATCGACAGCTTCCTCAATCTCAACTCTATAACAATCTGGTCCCAATTTATAGCCATGCACTGTGGTTAAAGGGCCTGTTAATATATGCCTTGAACCAGCCATCTGGAGGTACCAGCTATTCGGGGAGGATTCAAGTCAAGGTGGAGATTTGTTAATGTATGCCTTGAACCAGCCATCTGGAGGTACCAGCTATTCGGGGATCTCGCTGCCTGGTCAGCGGAGTTGGGGTCCAGGGGCAACGCGCCCTGGTTTGGGGGTTCAGGGGCGCGAGCGAAATTATTCCCGCGAGCTAAAGTCGCGCGAAGGATCTTCCTTCTGCGACCAAAACTGCCCCCGCGAGCGACAGTCGCGCGAGTGAGACTGTTCAACCAGTGTCATCGGGGGCAACGCCCCCAAGGCCCACGAGTCCCTGTTATGCTGGGTTATGGTTTCCTATTGGGTTTAGTATATAGGGTTTAGAGTCCCTGTTATTCTGGGTTATGGTTTCCTATTGGATTTAGTATATAGGGTTTAGGGTTTAGTATATAAACGACCTAAACCTAATTGTATTAAGTACTCGGTGGTTGTGTTTCCTCAAGATAATAAAACTGTTCTCATCTGGTCGTGGACGTAGCTAACATATCGTTAGTGAACCACGTAAATCTCTGTCTTCTTTCTTCCATCCGTTACAACAGGGCCAACAACAAATATTCTCCCTTTTGCCACCACTTCATCGGTGCCCAGCCAACTAAGTACGTTGAAGGTTGATTAAGACCAAGTTGCTGGTGGTTGCTTCCTTGTACAAACTACACAATTCAAATTCACTCTTTAAAACCAGCACAGACAATATACAATACGTTTTGCTCACAATCAACAAATTGAACACTAACATCATAACACAATTAAATGGATTCACAACTCAAACACAACTGTCTAAGATTTAAAAATATACATGCACCAGACAACACCTATATATACACATTTGCATGAAAATGATTTTAGCAGAACAATTTTTTCCGCAGATACATGCAACAGATCGACAACATAAATACTTGGTAAAATCCTCACAACAACACCACAAAATCATAACACTTTAAAATGGAAAAGGCTACAACTCATACACATAAAAATATACCTAAAATGTATAAATGTAAGGATACATACCTTGTTGAAAAAATGATAGAAATAAAATATTTTTTGTAATCATTTTGATAGAATTTGTACCAGTTAAGGTTGACTCTTTACCTTTCCTCAACAGGGAGATGATGAGCATATAGATAAAAAATCGCGTAAAAGGCGTCATTTGGCTGATGAGGAAGACCAGGCATCTCCCGGAAGTGGATCAAGTTCTGAACCATCCCTCAGACATTCCAGTGGCAATGGAAATGACCGACCTACCTGTCATTTGGCCTCTGGGGATGGATCAGTACATCGTGAGAGGGCATCAGGTTCTGCAGTCCCATGTAGTGATCATATGAACTACTTCAAGAAGCCAAGGACAAGGTACCCACAAATGATGCTACATGTTCTGCTGAGCGAACCTCAATGAGACGTCCAGGTATATATATTTATTTATTTTCCCTGCATGATGTTAGCTTCCTTAACGATAGGGGTCCAAAATGTTCCCTTCCTACTGTTTCTTGGCTGCATCTTTTGCTGGGCTGCAAAAGCTGGTTAGACTTGGATGCATGAATAATGAAGACAACGAGGGACTCTAAATATATGATATCTGTTTGCATTACATATTCTATTGAATAAGCCTTAGCTATTACCATTGTATTACAGGACCAGTGAATGGAGGTGCTAGAATACAACGAACCATCGCTCGTGAGGATAAGAAGCCACCCAAACATGTATCAGACAGTACAAAATCAACTGTGAAGGTGGCCATATCCTTGATAGATGAAGTGGGAAGTGAGAGCTTGCCAAAGTTCAACTACATCCCCCAAAATATTATATATGAAAATGCCCATGTGAACATTTCCTTGTTTCGCATTGCGGATGAGGATTGCTGTCTGGATTGTTCGGGAGATTGTCTTTCATCGCCATTACCATGTGCATGTGCTCATGTAACTGGTGGGGAGTTTGTGTACACACCAGAAGGTCTCCTTAAAGAAGATTTTCCAAGTAAGCGTATGTCTCTGAAGCAGGAGTATGTTTACTGCGAAGATTGCCCTCAAGAGAGGAACAAGAATGAATACTTGCCAGAACGTTGTAAAGGACATGTGGTCCGGAAGTTTATCAAAGAATGCTGGAGAAAGTGTGGATGTAATATGCAATGCGGAAACAGAGTTGTACAAAGGGGGATTTCATGCAAGTTGCAGGTCAGTTTTACATTAACTCTGTTAGATGTCTTACCTAGCTAATTAATCAGCATGTAAGCTTTCTTTTATTTTTATTTTCGTGTGACTAAAATGAGGTGTGATACCTTCATATTGGCTCAACTTTAATTTTCGAAAGCATATTTTTGAATGAGTCTGGAGATACTTGTAACTTGTTTCTTACTTCTTAGAAGGTGTCCCTATCTTTGTTATTTGTAGAGAACTAGCTAGTTGAAGTTGCATATCGTTCCACCAAGATTTTTATTCTTTTGATGAGATTGTAGATGAGTGTGCTGGATTGTGTTTATTGCTCTATCGATCATGTAGTTTCTTCTTGAAGCATCAAATTTTGGGCTACAGAAAACGTTAATACCTCAATTATTTGAATGTAAACATTGATGTTATTGTGGCCATTTTATTTTGTCTTAACAAACTATGTACTTCAGGTGTTCCAGACTAAAGGAAAAGGCTGGGGAGTTAGAACTTTAGAAGTCTTGGAGAAAGGATACTTTGTCTGTGAATATGTTGGGGAAATACTGACCAATAATGAGTTATATTATCGGAATATGAAAAGCAAGGGTAATGGAAGACACACGTACCCAGTCACATTGGATGGAGACTGGGGGTCAGAACAGGGTTTGAGGGATGAGGATGCCCTCTGTCTGGATGCAACGCTTAACGGAAATGTTGCAAGGCTTATCAATCATAGGTAATATTCATGTGAATTTCCTTATATTTCTGAGTTTGTTCATTGCTTAGACTTGTGTTTTTTTGTTATGCAGATCCTAATTTCTACACCTAATTAGATATGCGTAATAATCCATTTTAACACCAGTCAATTTTAGTGCCTGCTGTTTCGAACTGAGTACAGAAGTCACTACTCCTCAGCTTGGGAAAATTCTACACTGTCCTTAGCTTACTAAGTTGTCTTGAGAAATGACCCTAATGTTTTTCATAGATAGTTTACGATGGTCTTATTCTTGCTGTTTCTTTGTCTCACTTTATGTTTACTTCTGCTTACAATTCCAGATGCTTTGATGGAAACTTGGTTGATATACCAGTTCAAGTGGAGACCCCTGATCACCACTATTATCATGTATGAATTTGGCTGCTTCCTTTCTAAATGCCCACTTGTGCGCAATTACATTTATGATGAAACATTTTGAATGGTCTTTCTGTTTGATTGTGATTATTCAGTGTGATTGTGGGGAGAAGCAACCGTGATTATCTACTCATTGTATGCAGGTTGCCTTTTTCACTACCAGGAAAGTGAAAGCATTGGAAGAGTTGACATGGGTGAGTGAGCTTGTTTGTTATTTACTACTTGAGTTAACAATTCTCTATCTATTAGATGCACTGATGGTGCTATGAAAACTGTTGAATATTTGTTCCATAACTATCGATTGTGATACCAATTTACTGTTACCACAAGCTTGAATCAGTCAAATTGGATAATTTTCTTATGCAAAGGTTGAATATCTTCGTTGATAAATGATCTGTGAAATTGTTTTCCAGGATTATGGGCTTGATTTTGAACAAGAAGATCATCCTATTGAAGCATTTCAGTGCATTTGTGGCAGTCAATACTGCCGAGGCCAAAACCAGAAAGGTTGGTGTACACCATCATGTCTTTTTCATTTTCTGAGACAAATGTGACCTGTATCTTCTACAATGAAAAATACATCGTCACAAGAGATGAACATGGGCATGCACATTATGCTGTAGTTATGAGAATTTTAGAATTCAACTCTATATCTTAGGTCCTCTTACAGCTTCTGATTATCACATGTGTTTACATGTGCAGGGAAAAAACTGGAGAAGCTGCTTGGATGACCAATGAACATTTTTGTACTTAAAATTTGCCTTAGTTGGCTTCATGTTAATTTTTGAAGTGCATACGTGGCTTATGCCACATTCTCTGCAGAACTTGAGAATTTTTGTATTAGTCTTGTATTGTTGTTTGTTCAGTTTAGATTAGAGAGAATTAGACAGATATCGTACACAAGGATTCAAAGGTGACTGTTCTTATGAGTTTTAGTTGTACAAGGGTACTTTACTTTTAGTCCCCTTACTAGAATTCCAACATTATTGAAAATTGAGTGATGGAGCATTGGAGTTCTGAGCACCAGATAGTGAGTCTAACAGATCAGACCTATTTTGTAATCTTGTAGACTGCTCTATGATTTCCAGTCCTTTGAACATGTGAGATCTTTCATCTTGTTGCCTGGCTCTTTAGCAACTATATAATGTTCCAACCTCAAAAGAGATTACAGCAACAGGCGCCCTTGTGTTTAGATAGGACTACAATCGATTTCATACGTCTTTCTTTCAAACAAACAAGAAAAAGTTATGGATTGGTTTTAAGCGAAGTCTTATGGAAATTTGAAGCCTCCTGTAGCATAAACCAGTGGAAATGATCTGGGGCTTTTAAATGAAAACTTTGGGAGTTACTCATCCAACTCCTCAAGTCAGCTTATTATAGCTTTTTGCCTTTCTACTCTCATCTTATCAGTCTTAACAAGCTGAAATTAACTAATACAAACAGAAACCCTAAACTTGATGACCAATGATGGCATCATTTCATCTTACCCACAGCACCCTTGTGATGCTTAGCACAGTATTCAAACAAGCTTCCATCGAAACAACGCCTCACAGCTTCCTTCGCCAAGTAACCTTGATCATCTTTTGCCAGAACATATAGAACTCCCCATTCAAGTTTGGCTGCAACCCTGCAACAATGTGGGAGAATTAGCAGTGGTTTTGAATGAAAATGCAATCAAGAGGTAGAAATAGAGATACCATCCGAAGAAATCAAAGGCGTTACGGCTAGCCTGAGTCATGTGCCACAGCTCCTTGAAACTAAGCTTATCAGGGACCGTTCGAGCATACTTGCTGAACAAGTTCTCAAGGTGTGCCGGGATATACCTACATCATAGTGATCAAGCACGGGAGAAGTTCAGCTTTGGTCAAGAATATTAACACAATCGTCAACTGCAACGAGTTGGGTTCTCACCTTCCCTCTGTATCATAAATCCCGGAATCACTTCCATGCTTTGCCTTATGTATGTTTTTAATGTGAATCGCGAAGTAGGGTGAAGGAATCCATGTCTGCAATTAGAGAATATCGATGAACATATAAGATAAGAAGTTTTGGCTCTAGTTATATTGACATATGAATAAGCAAAATGTAGGAATTGAGTTCATGAAACACTGCAAAAGTAGTCGCAACTTACAGGCGACGTAGCATAACTCATTGCTCCATGAACAAGAATCATGAAGATGAAAGAAGCAATCGGATTAAACCCAAGTGCACGAAACCCTGCAAGGAGCACATATCAACTAATGATTAAGATCTAGGAACTCTGACCATGCAAAATCAACTACTTCATATGATGGCCAATAAATAATTTATATGTGACTGTAAACTTAATCATTTTGATTAGGTGGTTCATCCAGCATCTTTTTGAATATATATGGGACATACAAAAGTTAGAAGTAGAAATCCCTCCTCGAGTTGCACATACAATTTTACTCTAATGAAATTGCACATATGTCGATCTTGAACGTTAAACTTTTCATTTATTTCTGTAACTAAACTTCTCATTTACAAAATTAACAAGATGTTCATATGCTAACACAAGGAACATGTGTATGAATGAATATATGTACCTCTGAACGTCTCGGACGGGAAGATGATACCATCATTGTCCTGGTCGAAGAAAGCTACATGCTGTTGAAGCACAGACATATTCTGATGTTTATGACCCCAAGTGCCATTGATGTTCTCCATATCAGGTGCAACCATAGCTCGAGGCATGTCTTAAGTCATTGAAACAACCCAAATCAAATAAATCCATCAATGGAGACGAAAAATGCATCGATCTTATGTTTGATAACATTAGGTAGGTCGGTTTCATAACTTTCATGCATTGTTTGATTAGTTTAATGTAATGAGATCGAGATCATTGAAATTTCACTAGTCTCTCCCTTAGTCGACAGCTACATGAAGAAGATGTACATTATTGATGTATTGATGCATTATTAATAGAACCAAATTATATAAATCATATGTGCATAAGAGTGAAGATTACAAGGCTTTGGGAGCTTGGTCTCCAAGTCACTGCGGACCTTCCTCTCCGCGGTGACCGGTGCATACTCGGACACAGTGGCCATGGCATCCTTCGATACCTCCTCCTGATGTGGCTGTTGCTGCAGCTCGACTGTCCCCATTTTTCTCTTTTTCTCTCGATCGATCTACGCTCTGAGTTTGCAGTATTTTTAATGCTGCCAAATAACTTGCTAAAGTAACGAGTGTCACTATTAATTGGAGTGAAGCACAACAAACTCCTGGTGACTCGCAGTGCTTATAGCTACAAACAATATGGATCTCAAAATATGTATACAACACGTGTAAACTTACATTACATTTTGTAATAATTGACCATTCCAGTATTCAAACTCAAATTACCTGCGATACATGCTGGTCTTACTAGTATTTCCTACGCATATATAAACAAAAAAATGAGTATAGAACAAAGTATACTAACAGAATAAAGTCAATCGGCCAAAGTATACTACATCTCGTCATCTAATATATTGTTCATCAACATATCGTAACTAAGAAAAGCCAAACTATATATGATGGCATACATTACATGTATCAGTAAATCGCTAGAGTACATCGTCAGAGGTAAACTTTCCCATACCCAGTTAATCGAAAATTCGAAACCAAACAACACCCGTTATAGATTCTTAGAGTCACATCATGTAAGTATAACTTAAGATGATACAAGCAAACACTAGTATGAGATCCATAATATAGGCTCCAAAACTCCCAAACAAAGGCCACATAATTAACTTTGGATTGGCAAGTACCTAAGAGAAATACTCGAGTCCTAGGGTAATCTATGTCAACCCTTTTAGTGCACTTTCGTTGAGCTTAAGAATTCAAGATCAAGGATCGAGCCAGAGCTTAAGAAGATGCATGTAGCTGGTTCGACTGGATTTTTTTTTTTAAAATAAATAAATAAACGCCCACTTAATACTAATTTTAAGGGTTGATCGTTCATTCAGATAAAAAAACTTTTTCCAATGCTCAATTTAGTTAATAACGATAAAAATATTTTTTTATCCTTAACCTAAATATCTACCACTCATCTTTCTCATTCCAATCTGAAACCATTCTTTCTCTCTCATCTCTCTCCTTCTCCCTTACTCGTCAATAATTTCACCGGCGACGTCCATCACTAACATCTCCGACCTGCCTCTCCCAAATCGGTGACACAAGGCACTCCCGACTCCTCCTCTTCTAGAATCGGCGTTCTCATCTTCGCCTTTCTCGTCTCTGGTCTCTGCCGCCATCAACCGGCCCGCTTGAGAGGATAGAGATGGTGTTTCACCGGTTGATCTCGATATGTATAGCCTTCTCCTCCATTCTAACCACTAGATTTGGTTTCATCCACCAGATCTATCTCGATCACGAACACCAAACATCGTCTTCCAGCTCACAGACCACTCCATACCTCCCAAACTCGCTAACTTGGCCGAGTTGAAGCGCTATCACTGTTTGACCTCCCCAAGGAGAAGAAAGAAGTCTGTTCTCCGAGGAACTGGCCTTTTAGGGTTCGAAGAAGGAGATGAAGTTGACGAAGACGATAATGACATGGAGGGAGTCAACGAGTCGTTTTGCCTGGACAATTTGTGCTACACCGAGTCAGCTGACTTGTCTTTACGTCCTCCTCCACCGCATCTCTACATCCGTGAAGGTACGCCTTCTTAGATCTGATGGTGTAGTGCATTTGTGTTTAGGAAGGAGAGCTCTGACCACTGAGTCCATGGTTTCACGCCACCGACTTCGTCTCCATCTCGAATTATGGCACATCCTTAATTTGCCCTCAGAACTCTGATGTCGTTCGTTGCTCGTTTGGAGTATATTAGGGTTAGTAGACTTAGTTTTTTGAGTATACTAGGGTTAGTAGATTTCATTTTGATGTATACTAGAGTTAGTAGACTTGGTTTGAAGTATACTGGGGTTAGTAGACTTTGTTTTGGAGTATACTAGGGTTAGTAGACTTGGTGTTGGAGTATACTGAGATTAGAAGACTTGGTTTTAGAGTATACTAGGGTTAGTAGACTTGGTTTTGGAGTATACTGGGGTTAGCAGACTTGGATTTGGATTATATTGAGGTTAGTAGACTTGGATTTGATGTAGAAGTTGCCTCTAATAAATTTTTTGTAGAAGTTTATTGCCCCTAGTAAAAAATTGGTGTTTCACTCTCTGTTTGAATTACAAAAATTGTATAACTAAAAGAGATTGGGACTTTAAGCCGATATCTGTGTTTAATTTGCAGGGTCCTACTCATAAAAATTGGTGTTTCATGTAAATCGGTAAATCGACTCTTAGAAAATGAATTGGTTAATGTGACACGTTGGGTGTCCATAGTAATTCAACGAATTATTATGTGGCACCCTAACATCAAATTAGAATGGTTAAGGAAAGTTCGGAAGTTAAGTCAGACTTCCGGTAAATGAGTAAGGAATCGATAACCGGAAAAGCAAGTTAAAAAGGTTAAAGAGTTAAAAAGGAAATTGGTTGGTCAACTTAGTCAATGTGGATATTCCTGGTCAAACTAGGAATGCTGAGGTCTGTTGACTGTTATTGTTTCTTGGTTGCTAAGCTACTTTAATTCTGTAGTGACCCATTTGGACGAGGTAGATTACGCGGTGACCTCGGTTCACCGAGGCAGTTCCTGGATGCCTAAAGCGTACATAAGGAACATCTATTCCAGGTAGGGAAGCTGAACCCCCTTTGGTAGTGGTTTTGTATATATGTGAAAGTGTATGATTTCGTATGTTCATGGTCGATGCCTCGGGAAGTTTTCTTTATATTAAAAGATAAATGATTTATGATTGGGCCAAGAAAACCCGAGGCTAGACGTAAATGATTTTTATGTGATGATGTGATATGTTGAGCACCGTTGTCCTGATTTTCGGTGCGTGACCTGAGAGTGACGGGACCTAGTATATAACACTCCCACGGTGTCGATGACCGTGAACCTCCGGAGGGCAATGCCCTGTTTATTTTAATTATCCTACTTACGCTCGTCTCATACAGAGTTAAGCGAGACGTAAGTGCGGTGTGCTGTTACGAGAGATTTGTTTGGCATTAGCAGTAAATGGACACTCTCGTTACTATTCATCTTCAGACGCATAGGTAGTTGGCCCCGGTTTGCTGTATAGACAAACCCGGGATTCAGACACAAAGATTCGTGAAGCCTTGCAAGTTGTATTGTTCATTGAGCGCTCTGGCCCCTGTTTTAGCATACTGCACTGTTTTCCCGAAGGATATAAAATAATGATTTTGTGTGCCAAGGATTTTCTAAATGATTTTATCAAGAGCTCAAATCTATATGTATATATATTTATGGTTTTATGGTTTTAAAACCTATCATTGGTGGGCCTATATGTGAGCATGCGAGGACGACGCTCGCCCCTACAATAGGTTATTTGCAGGTACTATGTACTGTGACGGGATAGATAGAGAGAGCTGGGTGTGTGGAGCCTCATTCCTTACTCGATGTTTAGTCCAAGTGGTACTCACTCTTCCTGTTTTATCCTTCGGGTCGTTTACCAGAGCATTTACATAAACAGTAAAGGTGTCATCCTGAATTGTTAACCATGTTTTATATTTTTATGTTGTCGCTAAAGTTTTCAATTGACCCTTTAATTTGACTATCTTCCGTGAAATTGAAAAAACTCTGATGAATGTTTTAAGAATTTCTTGTGGTGCCACTCAAAGTCTAAAGTTTAAATTTTATTTGACTTACTAAAAAGCCTACGACTTTACGTTAATAAGTTGTTGGCACGTCCTTCGGACGTGTTGGCTTGTTATTGGCTTAAAATTGTGGCCACTGTAGTTTCTTCTCCCAGGGCGCTACAGTCATGTTTAGCTTGGAGACTTGGATTTATGTTTCATTGCTTGCTCAGACTTTGCTGCATTTCTTTTCAATTGACATGAACTGTCAGGATTTATGTTTCATGTTGTTTTGGTAATTTAGTTTGAGTTTTTGGATATGCTATTTCTTTGAAAATTTGAACTTAGATTTGAACTTACCTGCATTTTTGTTTTGCCTTCATTTTTAAGCTTTGAATCAATTGAGATTTGCAATGAGTGGAGAGTGAGTGCAGCCTTTGGTAGTTGTTCTAACTTATTGATATTTGAAGAAGTAGAGGGCTTGAGGCTAATATACATTAGCTATATTACAATAGTCTTTAATGAACTGGACAGTGGACATACAACATACAGGAACCGAGGAACCGTTGGAACCGACCCGATAACAAACGGTTCGGTTTGGTTGCGGTTCCAGTGTAAAAAAATTTCAAAACTGAACCGTTTACACATGAAAAATTTACTGTGTGGTTTTAATTTTTTTACCCCAATCCGAACCGTCCCAGGCCTAATAACAAGGTTAAAAATCAACTCAACAAATATGGCACCCAAAAGGTGGAGAGACGCCAATTTTATGGCTAGTGACTTTCTTGAATAAGGTACCAAAAAGGGGAACAAATAAGCTCCATATGAAATATGAAAAAGAATGTTATGAATCTTTCCAACTAGGATTACTCAATTGGACACGATGTATAGGCAAGAACCATCGAGAAAATGTGCTTAAGCGAGCCACGCTCCACTGAAACCTCACTATCTTACCTGGTTGTGTTTGATTAGAATTACCGAAAGGTTGGACTAGTAATCTTTGAATTTTCCAGAGTCATTGGAAGTTTGATGTACTTAACGAGTTGTACAAGACCCGACATAACTTACTATGTTGAGAACAAGTTATGTAGTACATTAGTAAAGCTATACATTGGTAAGCAATTGCAAGAGAACTCAAGAACTTAAGGTACACTCGGGGCTATGAGCTGCATTATACCAATTATCTAGCTGTCCTAAAAGGATACAATGATGCAAATTGAATTTGACATGAAATGATCAAAATCCACTAATGATTATATGTGTTTACATTAGGAGGTGTAGCAGTATCCTAGAAATCCTCTAAACAGAAAATCTAACTAGATCCATGATGGAGTCTGAGTTTGTCGCACTAGGCAAATGTGGGAAAGAGGGAGAATGGCTATGCCAATTCATAGAGGATATTCTGGATGGACAAAATATGTGTCTGTAATATTAAAAAGCCTAAAATAGACTTATAAATAAACCCTACAATCACAATTAACTTATCGATGGTAGTATAGGAAAGTAGGGGTCTCCCGCAGAGGATTGTGTATAAATCATCGATCTAAGATTCAATCTAAACTTAAAAATCTAATCTGTCCAATCAGAAAGAATTGATCGGCAGGCGGCTCTAAACTACTCTAAATACAACAAAAATTTACAGACACTAACTAGACTTGATGAACTAACTACTAACAAAGTTGATTTACTATACTAAATAAATTCGACAAAATATAGTACAGAAAACCTACGAAATAAAAGAATGTTTTTGGGTTTTGAAATAGTTAAGTAAAACAATAGCTATGAACAACCATACACCACTAGAACACATTTCACCAAATATTTGTCAATCTACATGCTCCTATTCAATCGAATATCTTTATCCAAGCTAAGTCAATGATGTGTTGAACTTAACCTGTCAACCTTTCTCACTTGGTATGTTAAGAGAATAAAGTTTTTAACTTAACTTAACTTAACTTCTAACATGGAACCTAGAGCGATGTTCTCGCACAGCTCTCATATAGAAGTCATTAAGATCGAAAAGATTATGAATAAAGCTAGGTAATTTCGGTATTGATGTTGTCCTAATCTACCTAGATGTCAATTCATATGAATGAGGCTCAAGTCACTCATGTGGTACTCTAGATAATATGCTTGATATGATGATCAAAACACAAAATCACAGCAATAAAACCCTAACATGCTTACTACGTTTGCAACCATAATACACAAAACTAGAATTCATCAATAAGAAACCAATGAATCAACAAACATTCAATATCCAAGAAACAATAAAATCAAAGTCAAAATCTTGGTTTACACATGTCTAGAGCTTAGACAACCCTAACTATCAAAGACTACTAGAAAAACAAAGAGAAAATAAAATAAAACATTAGAAGGGGAATGAGAAAAGGATGACGGCAATGGACTGATGTTGTGCGTCCAAAGATAGATCTCTCCCAAAAACCCTGGAATGATGTCAAGTCCTCCTTTTATATATAAGTAGCTGTTATTAGGGTTAGAAACCCCTAATTTTCGTCCATGGACTTGCCTTTGTGGTCTGGGCCTTGAAATTGAAGTTTCGGTCCAAATCAGAAATTCTGGCAGACTGAACTTCTGCCACTAAAACGGTCATAACTTCTTCACAAAAATAGGTATTGACGATCCCTAAAAAGTTCTTGAAAGTAGACTCTTGTAGTTTTCCATTGATATAAGGCTCATCTCCTGAATCATTGTGAGCTAATCACAATCCTCTGTCGAAGATTATTAATGATTTCTGACAGATTTTCTGATTTCTTTCCTTGCACGATATGAATTCCTTTTCCTTCAAGATTTCTTCTTTTTTGCTTTTCTTGTACTCCTCAACTTTATTTGAGACCTAAAAACATAAACTAAGTTACAATGAATATTGTTAAAGAAATTACATAGCTAAATAAGGTTGGAAATACATTAAGAATATTACATAAAATGCACATATCAAATATGCATACATTATGATAGTAAATCTATAATTTGCACAGCACATAACAAGATGTTATAATGGTAAGTTAAGACAGATTAGTCGAATACATAATATCATTATACAACTACTCTCGACTCGAGTTATCTATATTGACTATGTGAGGTCAAAGGATAATATTGTGGATTCACTAACCATGAAGGGTTAAATAGAGAGTTAGTTGATAATCATCAAGGAGAATATGACTAAAGCCCATGAATAAAAAATATTTACAGTGGACACCTAACCTAGCTGACTGGAGATCCCAAGATCTAGGTTTAAAAGGGACAACCAAACTGTAGGGACCATGTTGGATCATTGTGGGGATTTTCATCATGTCCATTCCTATGATGAAAACAGTGATGCCCGTAAGAAATAAGGTTAAGAGAAAGTTTTTAATGATTCTTATGCGTCGAAAATCTGGACGAAGTAATGTGAGTTACTCTTAATTAAGAATTACCTATGTAAGAGAGAAGTGAGACCGCTTATAAGGAAATTGTTTATGGCACAATTTTTGTCAAACTCTAACAGAACCAGGCTCGTGTCCAGTGCTAAAATGAGCACAAAAGTGAGAACTGTAAAGTGCTAGAAAGACTCATGTGTGAGGTATCTTATCATTCAATGACATCGTGTCTACTATCTAGTTAGTAAAGTTGACATACTTTCACAAGGGAAAGTTCAAAGAGTAAAACCTACCTATCCTATGCAGGTTTGAACAGTAGAAATTTATTACAAATTCTATCGAGTCTTTGGTCGCCTATTTTATTCATGTGGGGAATTGTTGAAAAAATGATGAAAATAACCATTTTATTTAACCAATTTAAATGGGTTATAAGATGAATAATAAATAGTCACCTAAAGATTTATAATTACTTGGAACGATTTTGGAATTTGTATTGTCCACTAATTGTTTGAATTCTGTGAGTTGTAACCTCACATAATTAATGTGAAAGCATGTAACCTCACAGAATGTGAAATGTTGTAACCATACAAAAATATGAAAGGTTGTAACTGTAAAATGTCAGAAGTTGGAATGCTAAGGGTTGTAACATATCAACCAGAATTCATAACAATTCAAGTAGTGGATGAAATGTTGCAACCACACAAAAATATGAAAGGTTGTAACTATAATATGTCAAAGTTTGGAATCCTAAGGGTTGAACATATCAACCAGAATTCATAACAATTCAAGTAGTGGATGGTTTCCCCATGTATAAATAGTGACCACTTCTGTTGTTATAAACACCATTACATGTCAACACATTCACAACATTAGAAACAAATTCTGATGAGTTTTGAATCACCAACTCAAATCATCTTCTCCCCTCTTGAGTTCTTTATCTCCCTTTCTAGTGTTAGTTTTCTGGTGATAGAAATAAGATACTACAAGTTCGTCGGTGTGTTCTTGGCAGCCGTGCAGTTCCAAAGCATGAGTAGTCGTTGTATCCGGAGAGACAAGTGTCATCATGCCTTTTGCACAGGTAGAGGAGACATAAATTGTCTTAAGGAAAGTGTGTTAAACATACGACACGACTTCAACACTTTCATCTGGTCCTACATCTAAGTTGGTTACTTATTTGTGTTCTTCGTTCAAAGTGTTCTAAGACAGGTAATTCGATTACACAAATTTCACTTATTCTTCAATCAAGTGTGAGAATCAAAGTTGTTCATAGTAATTGGTTTCATGTTTATCATTTAATTATTTATTTAATTATATATTGGATTTATGTGAATATATATATATATATATATATATATATGTAATATCTAACCATTTTTGTTACAATCACTTCTATAAATTTTCAGTCAAATTGGTTATCGTTAAGGCATCAAAATATTTCAAACATATGTCGTTCAAGTTTATAATCGGTGAATCATATTTATGAATGCCTTAATGATTTTCAATTTGTATGAAAATTTGTAGGGATGATCTATTCATATATATATATATATATATCTATCTATCTACAAACTAGACGGTGAAAGGTTGTAACCACACAAAAATATCAAAGGTTGGAATGCTAAGAGTTGTAACATATCAACCAAAATTCATGACAATTCAAGTAGTGGATGGTTTTCCCATGTATAAATAGTGACCACTTCTGTTGTTATAAACACCATTACATGTTAACACATTCACAACATTCGAAACAAATTCTGAAGAGTTTTGAATCACCAACTCAAATCATCTTCTTCTCTCTTGAGTTCTTTCTCTCCCTTTCTAGTGTTAGTTTTCTGGTGATAGAAAGAAGATACTACAAGTTCGTCGGAGTGTTCTTGGCAGCAGTGCAGCTCCAAAGCACGAGTAGTCGTTGTATCCGGGGAGACAAGTGTCATCATGCCTTTTGCACAGGTAGAGGAGACATAAATTGTCTTAAGGAAAGTGTGTTAAACACACGACTCGACTTCAACACTTTCATCTGGTCCTACAACTAAGTTGGTTACTTATTTGTGTTCTTCGTTCTTAGTGTTCTAAGACAGATAATTCGATTACACAAATTTCACTTATTCTTCAATCAAATGTGGGAATCAAAGTTGTTCATAGTAATTGGTTTCATGTTTATCATTTAATTATTTATAATTCTTTATTTAATTATATATTGGATTTATGTGAATATATATATATATATATATATATATATATAACCATTTTTGTTACAATCACTTCTATAAATTTTCAGTTAAATTGGTTATCGTTAAGGCATCAAAATATATCAAACATGTGTCGTTCAAGTTTATAATCGGTGAATCACATTTATGAATGCCTTAACGATTTTCAATTTGCATGAAAATTTGTAGGGATGATCTATTCATATATATATATCTACAAACTAGGCGGTGAAAGGTTGTAACCACACAAAAATATGAAAGGTTGTAACTATAAAATGTCAAAGGTTGGAATGCTAAGGTTTGTAACATATCAACCAGAATTCATGACAATTCAAGCAGTAGATGGTTTCCCCATGTATAAAAAGTAACCACTTATGTTGTTATAAAACACCATTACATGTTAACACATTCACAACATTCGAAACTAATTCTGAATAGTTTTGAATCACCAACTCAATTCATCTTCTCCTCTCTTGAGTTCTTTCTCTCCCTTTATAGTGTTAGTTTTCTGGTGATAGAAAGAAGATACTACAAGTTCGTCGGAGTGTTCTTGGCAGCAGTGCAGCTCCAAAGCACGAGTAGTCGTTGTATCCGGGGAGACAAGTGTCATCATGTCTTTTGCACAGGTAGAGGAGACATAAATTGTCTTTAAGGAAAGTGTGTTAAACACACGACTCGAGTTCAATACTTTCATCTGGTCCTACAGCCAAGTTGGTTACTTATTTGTGTTCTTCGTTCTAAATGTTCTAAGACAGCCAATTCGCTTGCACAAATTTTACTTATTCTTCAATCAAGTGTGAGAATCAAAGTTGTTCATAGTAATTGGTTTCATATTTATCATTTCATTATTTATAATTATTTATTTAATTATAAATTGGATTTATGTGAATATATATATATGTAATATATATATATATATATGTAATATCTAACCATTTTTGTTACAATCATTTCTATAAATTTTCAGTCAAATTGGTTATCGCTAAGGCATCAAAATATGTCAAACATGAGCCGTTCAAGTTTATAATCTCGGTGAATCACATTTATGAATGCCTTAACGATTTTCAATTTGCATGAAAATTTGTAGGGATAATTTACTCATATATATCTACAAACTAAAAGGTCGAGATGTGAATATGTGATCGAAAATAGAATGAAACGAAAAAGTCATCAACTAGTCCTTAACAATGAGGTGCTCAATAGAATCTCTCCTATATATACAAGGGTTAATATGGTAAATAACTAAAAAGTAGAAAAACAAAATAAATGAAATAAAGATAAAATTGAGGAAAGAAAAACATGAATAGTAAAAAAAGAATAATCAAATTAAAAACAAATTTTTAATGCCGTAGATATTTGCACAAGACTAGTTTTTTTGAAGCCAACAGATTTGAGACGTCTTCGGTTTAGTGCGTTTTGTAAACAACGATTGGTGGTTTGATTATGATACTCTTGTGGGATTCAAGTACGAAGTACGAACTGCTAAAGTGATTTTGCCGGGATATATGTACCTTTGTAATCTTTTAGACCTCCAGTTCCTTCGGGATCTATAACCTTTTCATCGATGTAGCTTATTTTGTTAACGTACGACTTGCTACCTCGTATAGTCCTATTCCAATCTAATCAAAACGATACTCTAAACACATACACACATAATGATGTAGCTACACGCCATCCCTGATCTTAAATTTTAAAAAATCATTTATTTTAAGTTAAATTTTAGTTCAAGAAACAAAAATTTAAAATCTAACCTACCTCAAATTTATAAATTTAAGTTTTAAGTTATTAAATTTTAATGTATATCTAACACAAAAATTAATACACGTTTATAAAATTCAGACTCCGCCGTTATACACACACGTACACACGTACACGTATCCTAATAGAACTTCACTCACTTTTATGCTCAAACCAACACTTCTTCTTCTTCTTCTTCTTCTTCTTCTTCTTCACCCAGAAAGCTTGAGTTAGCTCTCAGAACAAAGCACGATGCTTTTCCAGGTGGGAGGCCAAGGGTCTCGTCCCACCTTCTTCGAGATGGCCGCCGCCCAGCAGCTCCCCGCCAGCCTCCGCGCCGCCCTCACCTACTCCGTCGGCGTAAGTCTCCTTCTTCAAGGACCCATCTGTAATTTCACACGTCCTTTCTGGGTCTCTTAGGGTTTTGGTTTCCATCTCTCTCAGGTTTTGGCTTTGCGGAGACCATTTATGCACATGGTTCTGGACTACGAAGACGAGTTCTTTGCTTTTCTGATGCTCATTCTCGAAACCCATAGCTTAAGGTCCACAGGTATTTCTGGGTTCTGCTTTTCCTGATTGGATTAGGAGAGTTTGGGATTGAATTGGGTGTTGTTAGTTTGCAAAATTGGAGTTGAAAGTTTGGATTTTTTTTCTTGTTGCAGATGCTTCGTTTTCGGAATCTTTGTATGGGCTGAGGAGGAGGGCTGTGAAGGTTAAGGTGCAGAAGGAGGAAGTGAGGTTGAGCCCCGGTGAGGAGTTTCATCAGTCTGGATTGGAGAAGAGGCAGAAGGTACTCTCGGTTGTGTTTCTGGTGAGAATGTGTGCTTATTTTGCTTGTTATTGGACGTTTAAAGATATAGGACTACGTGGAACATGTGAATTCTTACTGGAGGTATTGATTTTTTCGGCTCTAAGGAGTTTATAGTGTTAGAAAGGCTGGTTTCTTGATAGTTAAAAAATCAGTAGGTATAGATTTTGTATGTGTTTTGAGTGTGGTATGTGCTTGATTACTACTCGTAAGGATGGTTGGGAATGGTAGGATATCTTAAAAGTTTGGAACTTCGGATGCCCTTTCGAGACCTTATTCCTCAAACATTAAACTTTTTGAAGATGACGCTAGTGTAATTTTTCTTACTAGCATAGGATTGAACACATATTTTGATGTTAGGATGATGCTCGGTTGATCATGGGTGATGAATTTCATCATTCTGGATTGGAGAAGAAAGCAGAAAGTTCCATCTATAGTGTTTTTGGTAAGAATGTCTGCATGTTTTCGGCCCTATTGGTTGTTTGGAAGTGAGGAGTTATTGCTTTTAGAAATGCTGGTCTGTTATGGTCATGCAATAGTTGTAGATTTTGTTTATCATTGTTGTTTGGCTTGTGATTGATAGTTTGATACTGATAGGGAGGTTTTTCTTTTGTGTAATGCCGGTTGTTATGGATTGATGACAAAAGAATGTTCGGCATGCAGTAGTTGTAAGTTTCACTTAGCTTTGATTTGTGGCATGTGATTGATTACTCATGGGATAGTTTAAAATGTTGAGATTCCTTGACAAGTTTGGAAATTTGGATTTCCTTCGGGACCTCATTCATCGAATATGAACTTTTGAAAGATGATGCTAGTGTGATTTCTCTTATACTAGCATAGGGTTGAGTAATTTAACTACTATAGCTGTAAGAAAAGAGCAATAATTTTTGAAATGATGTGAACCAGGTTGTATTGCCATACTTCAAATCAAAATTGCACGCAATCTTTAATAGAGAAAGGGAAGCCAGACTACAAGCAACTTTATGGGGAGATAGCGGTGAAACATTTGATCATGCTGATATAATTGATACAACCGACGGTTCGGGTGTTTCAAGAGGAAGTTTAGATGCGGAAGCATCAGTTAGGACACGTTTGGCAAACAAGATCCAGAAACTTATAGGTGCTTGCTACCCATGGGTGCATGCTAGCAGTGAAGGTATGCATCTCCTAGCAGGGCATTTGCTTGCTAGCCAGAAATTTTTTATTTTCGTTCCTAACATTTCCTCTAGCAAATATGAGGATATGAAACAATACTTAAGCTAGTGTAAGCAGAAAAAGAGAATACTTGATTTGTGTCATCTTGCAACTTTGGTTCAAAGAAACTACTTGCATGCCTTTTTCTTAATATTACTTGAGCTCATTTGTCTTTCATCTTTGAAAACAACAAAAGAACTCTGTTGTGGTAAACTTTTTCAGTGAATTAATTTGATAAAATCTGTTTAGAAGTACCAGAGGTTCTTGTCCATGTTAACTGTCACATGGTGAGATATTCTAACCTAGCACTTATGATGCAGGATTTTCATTTGCTTACCAGATGTTATACTTGTTGGATGCGACGGGATTTTATTCTTTAGGATTACATGTACTTGGGATTCAAGTCTGTCGATCTACTGGGCAAGAGCTGGTATAGTGTGGCAAGAATTTAGTTGGGTTCTGTTATAGTTTTAGTGTGAACAGTGGCAAATTAGTTGATACTATATTTTTTTTGTCTGTTAGCTTTTGTTATGAGAATGAATTGACTTATTTCTGTTTATATGTTGCAATAGCTGAAATTCAATATTTTGGTGTCAAGGTAGATGGATACATCTTCCAGGATTTCAAAAACAAGAAGCCGTGAACGTGAGAGACTCCGTGGTCCTCCGTTGTTGAAGGTATAACTTCATCTGTTTTTTGACAGCTCTAACCAAAACTTGATTCTGTTATATTTATTTGTGAAAAGCAATAAGACCAAGGATAAAGTCTGGTGTATTTGCTTACACAGTGATCTGGGTTTGAATGAGACATTAGATGTGCAAGTGATCAGCTACTGTGGTTCTATTTCGATGGTGATATTTGAAATATGATATGACCACTGATTCAATTGCCCTTCATGTCGGATTTCTTGTTATGTGACATTGTTTTACATTCACAGGCAGTACAAGGAGCATTGCTCAGTGGTACGTACACAGTCCTGGATTATGCGCAGACTGGTTTAATCGCAGCAGTATTCTTCTTTAAAGTGAGTATGGCTATGTTGTTTTATTGGAAAAAGAAATAGGCATATTAGTTTAATTTTGTAGATTGCTCTTTCCTTGATTTTCACATATATTTTGGTAGACACAAAAATAGATTTGATAAAACAAATGGATTTTCAAATCTTCAGTTGGACAAATTTTTTCCTCCGTTTTCCTGGAGTGGAAAGTTTTAAAAATGCAAATATAGAAACAAAAAAAGTAGAAGGTTCTTGCATATTTTCTCATCTTCGTTTCGGTTTGAATGAAGAGTATCTAATCTTCCATTTTTATTTTTGATTTTCTTCTCTTATGTGGACCATCCTTGCTAACCGTATTGAATTGATTTAAACTTATAGATGATGGAATGGTGGTACCAATCTGCTGAAGAGAGAATGTCAGCTCCAACCATATACCCCCCACCTCCACCACCTCCTTCTCCCCAGGTGAAGTGTTCTGCAATCCATCTTAACTTTCGCTCTCTCAGTATACCCATAACAAAGTTTTGAATATTTAGCAGCATTGAAGTATTTGGTGGTGAGATCTTTTCTGCATAGAAACTGCAGCAGTATTGATTTAATGAAGATCTATAGTTCTTAGCTTTAATCACTCATTTCTTTGGGCTTGTTAGCACTTGAAGTTTGACAATACTTGCTGTTTCCGTTTTACACGTCTAATCCATTTGATATGAACAGGTTGCCAAGGAGGGGATTCCACTGCCTTCCGATAGAACTCTTTGTCCTCTCTGTTCACAGAAACGCCCAAATCCATCTGTCATTACAGTTTCTGGGTTTGTCTTCTGCTATGCCTGTGTTTTCAAGTATGTTACCCAGGTGAGGTTTCCTATAGCTGTCAATGTGAAAAACTTGGTCTATGATATGTATCTTGGAATCCTGCTTTAGTTAATGTTTTCCGTGCATCAAGCTTATTAACATCACTAGTACTATCAGTAACTAAATGGTTTGTGTTCTTCATACAGTATAAGCGTTGTCCCGTCACATTGATGCCTGCTAACGTTGACCAGATTAGAAGGCTCTTTCATGATGTGTAGAAAACCCAAATGGGAAACAGAGAAACAGTATAATTCCCTTCTCAAAGGGCATCTAATCGAGTCAGACCCTAAGCTGATACTATGTAGTATGGGGGAAGACCGGAAGAGGAAAGAATAAAGAGAATTCCCTCTTTTTAGCTTTTTTTCTTTTAATTATGTATTTCTGATGTATATGGTAAATTTACAGATATGCCTTGAGCGCTTATTGGTGCAATTTGAATAAGATGTTTAGTCGTATTCTTTTGTTGGAATTACAGTTTACACTAACTAATGAAATTTACTGCAATGCAATAACTGTTTGGGTGTAAAATATACTTTCCTGTACGGACCGTGTTCCAAACCAGCTTAGTGGTTCGTCGAGGATTTGATCGAGAATCTAGGGAGATATCCGTGATCGGGTCATATAAGACTATCTTAGAGGTCAAGACATCTTGGAAGAAAATCAGGACTAGACGTTGATTAGATATTGATTATCGAGTATTTGGTAATTAATAAGATGATTATGTACCCATGAGGGGATCAAGACGAAGGATTTGTCGTGTTTACAATGAAGGTTATGGTAATTAAACCATAAGGGATGCTCATAATGCTTGGTTCCATATAAGGAAGTGAATCACCTTGTTCCTTGATTCTTAAGAAGTCCATTACGTGTATGGTTCCTATCTAATTAAGGATTTCGTTCCTTGATGGAGTGTATTCATGAAGGCATGAAGTGGTGCACATCCAATCTGGATGGAAAGAAGTTAATCTCTTTGTTGAGTAGATTTGTGACGTCTAGAAGCTGGTATGGATGGATTATATTGCTGCAAGGATTTCATTCCTTTATAGAGTCTATATTGCGATTATTGCCCCTAAGAGTTGTATGACCAGAAGATACATCAAGTAATTATAATTGTATGGTTGAAGACGTGCATATACAGAAGATCGCCAAAAGGTTATTTAGGAAAGAGATTTGATATTTCTTGATCCGTAAGTAAGAACAAATCCTAGTGTTCACTATTTAAAGAGTCAAGGTACAAGAAGAAGATCGATCTCCCATCTCCAATCAATCAAGTACAACTTTTGCACACTGTAAACAAGCTTCCCCTGGAGCATCTCTACCAGAAAGATTCTTCGAGTCTTTTTGTCCACCAAAGCTCTATCTGTAGGCATTCCCCGCTACTACTCACCAAAGCCTCATCTGTGAGCATTACCCGCTTCTACTCACCAAGCCTCATCCATAGCGAACAGTCCACCACCACTTCATACAAACCAATCCGTCGGCGAATACCCACAAAACCATTGTTAAGATGAATAACCTTAGCAAATATCCTCAGTTTGTCAGAGAATCCTTTGGCGAATGACTTACAATATTTGTTTATAGCTCTGCTCAACCACACCGGTCCGAGTAAGATACGTCCGCTTCACTAGAGGATGAGGAAAATCTTAGTTGTTCTTCAGCTATGTCTGTAGAACTTTAGTGCAGGCCTGACCAACGCCTGTACAACAGTCGTTTGAAGAGAAGTCAGAAGACGAACAAGCGTCGAAGATCAAGGTTGTACCTGACCCATAGGTACTGGCACACCTCAAGCTTGGATGTTCGAGAAAATTCATTCAGCCCGAACAATAACTAGGTTTGGCAATATAGTCGGTTAGAGAAGTCACCAAATCTCCTTATTATTGATCGTTTTCTAGACAAACTGACTTCACACTTGGCCGCTTGGGAATTTAAAATAAATTGAATCACAATAGCATACACAAGATGTGCTAAGCTCCAAGGATGCCCAAATCCAGAACTCTCTCCAATTTCGTCTTCCATTTCACTGTCTCATCCTGTAGAATCAAAGCACAGCCGTCAAATCTTACACTGATTTCTTGTAAATTGCATGACATTTATCTAAAACAAACAAAAACTTTAAAGAACTCATTCATACCTCTCTTCTCCTCCCTGCTGCATTTTCCTTTCCCCTTCCCGAAGAGTTTGAGTCTGAATCTGTGGCCTGGCCAGTGTGACTCCAGTAACTCCATACAGTCCCTCTCATAGGTATTTGATCAGAGCTCAGGCTTGGCGATTGGCTTGGAGTAGAAGAATTAAACAACTGCTTAAGCTCTTCACTAGTCCATGTCCCAAAACGTCTTGATTGACACACTTCCTCACACATCAAGTTCCCAACCGAATTGTCACTACCATTCGGCTTGAGGGTGGATTCACTTTCAATCAACCAGCTCGAAAGGCTAGTGTCGACCCCAGTTTCTTGTTCGACAAGCTTTATGTCATTGGACTCGAGTGGTTTCTCCTTCTCTTGCTGCGTCGACTCTAAAGGAACTGCTTTCGCTTTTACCTCCTTCCATTGACTAAGATTCTCAATTGGGCTCAACACTGAAGTACAAAGCTGATTCCTATTACCACCTTGGTCAGACTCAATTGGTTTTGCCTTGGGCATTGGACTATTCACCTCCTTCTCATCTTCCTCAGCATCACTAACTCGCTTCCTCGAACCAATTGATATCGAAAATAAAGTCTCCGAAGTCTCTTGTTCTTGAATCACACTTTGCTTATTGCTCACAGCCTCATCATCAACACTCCCATCATTATAATCATCTCCATTCAAATCACTCCCTGATAAATCTATCAAACCTTCATCTTCATTCTCACTGTCTCAGCAATTCTCATACCTATAACTCAATGCATGAGATGGTACCACAGTAACTACATTTGATCCCAATAGAACCCAAGATTGGTTCATTCTCTTTTGGTTTTTCATCAAACCTTACTTCCACCAAATCAAATGTCACTTTCTTTTCAGCATCATTTTTGGCTTCTTCTTCAATAACCTCCCTCGGCACACTTATATAATAAACAAACATATAGATATATAATCACAAATTTGAGCATATAACTATCAAACCTTCATCTTCATCCTCACTGTTTGAGCAATTCTCATCCCTATAACTCAATGCATGAGATGGTACCACAGTAACTACATTTGATCCCAATAGAACCCAAGATTGATTCATTCTCTTTTGGTTTTTCATCAAACCTTGCTGCCACCAAATCAAATGTCACTTTCTTTTCAGCATCATTTTTGGTTTCTTCTTCAATAACCTCCCTCGGCACACTTATATAATGAAAAAACATATAGATATAATCACAAATTTGGGCATATAATACACATAAGAGAATGAACACAATGTAGAACATTAACATTAATAGCATAAACAAGTTGAATGCATTGCTTACTTGGAATCTGTAATGGATTTGACAGGTTCATCTAGCTTTGTGGGTTCAAATTCAACAGTTTCTTCAGTAGCTTCAAGGATCTGCAACAAATCAAAGTTGAGTAAAATCCAAGTGAGAGTGATTAAGGAATCAGAGGAAGAGAAAATGTGAGCTTACTTGGTGTTGGGGCTGTATAGGGGGAGCTACAGCTACTGATTTTCGGTGCTTTCTGCGATTAGAAGAAGTGAAACAAGCTAGAAAGCAACCCATGATAACTACTTTCTTTGGAATCTGACTTTGTTTAAGATGATGCGAGCCTTTAGATTCAGAAAAGTTGAAGAGGAAGCTTGAAAAATATGACCGTTGAGGTTGTGCGTGGCATATTTAAGGGAGGTCAGTTATAGCTGTTATGTGCTTGTGCACTACCTGGCTCTGAATTTTTAGCACATTTCATTTATTTGTTTTTTCAAACCTATTACCATTTCATGTTTTCGACCATGCGATCTCTAATTGATATGTATTGGTTTCATATACGACCACTCAAACGCACCTAACAAAGATACCCTATTATCAAATCAATTATGTCAATGTAGTAAATGGCAAATAGGGGTCATTACCCGCAGAGGATTGGTGAAACTAAGACTTAAAGACACAAGAAACACAAACAAATGCAGAAACTATAAATCTGGCAGACTCGACCAACGAGCAGAAACCTAATTAATTAGCTAACCTAGACTCAACCAAAAATTACGAAATTAAATACACACTAACTAGACACAGTGGCGGACTACCACACAAATTTTTAGGGTAATCGGAGTTGGTTTGATCAGTGAACAAAAATAAACAAAACATAAGTACTGCTGAAAACAGAATATTAAAGAAGATAAATATGGATGCAAATATGAGAGGAACAATAGCTAGGAACTTCTCTCCACCACTAGATATGCTTCAATCACCCCAAAACAATGTCAAAGATTATAAATGAATGCACTCACAGTCAAGCCAATGTCGTTAGGTCATTAACCGTATTACATTCTCTTACCTGCCATGTTAAGTGAAATGTCGTTATCGACTTAACTATATTCTCAATTAATTGATCTATGAAATGTCGGTATCTAGACCAAAATAACTGAAATCATGAAGTTCTAAGAACGTTTGAGTAACAACAAGGAATCTAAGGTCAATGTCGGTAGCCTTAGATTACCAAGGAATCACTTCACACAAGTACCTGCAAGGAACATGTTATTTCTCATAGAATGTGCAACGATATGTCGGTCATAAACACATTCAAAATAATAAACCCTAAAACATGCATCAAAGTGTCGACCCAATGAAACATGCAACAGAATTATCAATGAGCAATCAGTGAAGAAATTCTCATCTAAAAATTATATGAATCAATTGGGGTTTGAAATCAAAGACATATCTAGGGCTTTGATCAGCCCCTAACTATTAAGGAGTTTAGCTACACATAATCTTGAATAAGAACATCAGAGAATACATGGAAGATGAAATTAAAGGAGAAGAAGAACCGGTGCACAGCCCTGCTGCCGCTGGTGCACGTCTGGGTGCACAGCTGGGTGCGCGCTGGTGCACGCTGGTGCGCGCGAGGTGCACGTCTGGGTGCACAGCGACTGGACGCTGGTGCTCTGCTGATGCACGCGAGGTGCACGTCTGGGCGCACGCTGGTGCTCGCTGGGCGCACGCTGGTGCTCGCTGGGCGCACGCTGGTGCTCGCTGGGTGCACAGCTGCTGCCCTTTTCTTTTCCTTCTCTTTTTCTCGCCAACTCTTCTGCCTCCTCTATATTTTTTTTGTCGAACTCCCCCTTATTAGAAAACCCTAGAGTCCTTTTATACTCCTCTTGGTCTCCCCTTCCTTATGGCACTAGGAATCCTTTTTATTTCTTCTTTTCTTTATTTCTCCACAAAACCTAATAAAACAATAAACATTAATTAAATCACTCAATTAATAGCAATAATCCAAGTGTAATAGTTCAATTAAACACGATAAATACGCATAAATATGCAACTATCAAAATACCCCACACTTAGCTTTTGCTAGTCCTCGAGCAAAACACTAA
This sequence comes from Comarum palustre, assembly GCA_951800085.1. NCBI lineage: Eukaryota > Viridiplantae > Streptophyta > Magnoliopsida > Rosales > Rosaceae > Comarum > Comarum palustre. The sequence goes on along the minus strand of OX637587.1, from coordinate 19,423,565 downwards.
ACTAAGACTCAACAAAACACCAACAACAAGACTCTAATGCCCTCAACACTTTGTCTCAGCAATCTCTCTACAGTTGTAACACCAAGATTAATATGTTTCCACAAAGTTTCGGAAGTTAATTCCAATGCATGACACACATGTAACATGTAGGACACAGACATAATCGCGGTGAATAAAGAGTTTAGCATGCAATGAACAAGTCAAGATTCAACCTCCCATAGATATACTCTCAGAAGTGTTTCACTCAAAATGTGTTTAAGGTATCACTCAATTCAATTACTTGCCAAATGGACCGAACCATATGCTCAACTCTTGTGACTTATCTCCACAGATCAAAGACTGCCATCTTGAGGATTAAAAAGGTCTTCATAGGTTGTAGTGGGGCTAGGCTCATAGGTTTAGAGAATAAAAAGGATATGGAATTCAAACACAAATTCTAGAACCTAGTAGAGCACCAAATAAGAGACTTTCTCAGGTTTACAACCATGGAGCTTTCTAATCGTTGAATTCAAATGTGTCACCATTGTGACCAGATTTCATCTTGTTGGGTCTTCACGTCATTCTTTTTGTCAACAGTCAATCATGGGTATCAAGCTAGACATCACAAAGAACTGAATTTTTTTCTTTTCTTTCGTTTCATTTTTATTTTTTTATCACAACACATTAGCTTGATACCCCACACTTATTTCTTGGTATCACCTTCACACACTTTCACCTTGGTCTTCATGTATATATGTCTCATGTACAGCTCTACTAAGTTCAAGAACAAAGGTAGAGATATAACTATTCTAAGGTTCAAGGTTAAGGTTATGCGGGTGATGACAAAAAGGCTATAATGTAAGCTCAAAGTGGTTAACTAATGGGTGCACAACTTGTGTGCAAAAATATAGGACACCGGTTATATATGGCAATGATGATAAATCCTAAATGCCTTTATCCCTTCCTCAATCAGAACATGTATTGACTAAAAGCTTTGAAAAGTACAAGAGCAAGTTCTAGTTATATCTAGAGTCCATTAACTTAATCTGCGGCAAGCAATTGACACTCAACAATGAAAGCATGTATTTCACATAAAGGCTCAAAATCTCACAGGTTAAATGAATCTCAACAATGTCCAAGCATGCTCATAATCTGTACCATGTTAACTTATTTCTATATCCACTACACATTCGCATATGCATCATATATCAAAATTAACCAAAGAAACTCAAGTCACATAATCATCTCTTAGTCACAATTTCAGAAGATATAAGCACATCATAGACTAGTTAAGGGCTCTAAGACTCAAACAAGACTAAAAACAGTTTTTTTTTGTTTTGTTTTTTTTTAAAACTCAAAAATCACAAATCTAAACATAGACGCTAAAGATATCATATAAACCCACCCCACACTTGAAATTTGCATTGTCCTCAATGTAAAACAAAAGTAAAGCATGCAATACATCAAACAAGTATGAAGCAGAATACATATGACATCGCAAAACACACAAAACATGGTGAAAATTAACAAAGGAGAAAAAAAATTAAGAATGCAAATCTGGAATCCAAGCTTCTCCATCAACATGGGTTGCCTCCCAAGTAGCGCTAAGTTTAACGTCGTCAGCCAGACGGTATTCATCATCATTGCTCCAGCGGCACTGGATCGCGGAAATGTACTTCTTCCACATCTCGCACCTCTGCAGGCTCATAAAACGGTTTGAGCCTATGTCCGTTCACTTTGAACGTGTTCCCATTCTTCGGATTTTTCACCTCTACTGCACCATGAGCAAACACATTAAGTATAACAAAAGGCCCACTCCACCTAGAACGAAGTTTACCTGGGAATAATCGTAAACGCGAATTGAAAAGCAAGACTTTTTGTCCAACAACAAAAGATTTGCTCTTAATCATCTTATCATGAAACATCTTGGTTTTCTCCTTGTAGATTCGACTGGACTCATAGGCATTGTTTCGAATCTCATCTAGTTCATTCAGTTGTAACTTCCTATGAACACCTGCATCATCAATATCAAAGTTAAACCGCTTAATAGCCCAATATGCTTTGTGTTCAAGCTCCACCGGAAGATGACAGCCTTTTCCATAGACCATTCGATAAGGAGACATCCCAATCGGTGTCTTGTATGCTGTCCTGTATGCCCACAACGCCTCGTCTAAGCGTTGACTCCAATCTTTCCGGGTTGGTCCAACAGTCTTCTCCAAAATTTGTTTTATCTCCCTGTTGGATACTTCTACCTGCCCGCTCGTCTGAGGATGATAAGGTGTTGTCACCTTATGATGAACATTAAATTTCCTGAGCAAAGCTGCAAAAGACTTGTTACAAAAGTGAGAACCTCCATCACTGATGATGTACCTGGGAGTGCCAAATCTAACAAACAGTGATTTCAAAAATTTCAGAACAACAGCAGCATCGTTAGTACGAGTGGCCACTGCCTCCACCCACTTTGAAACATAATCAACTGCAAGTAGAATATAAATATTTTGCTGAGAGCTAGGAAAAGGACCCATAAAGTCAATACCCCACACATCAAAAATCTCAACAACAAATATTAGGTGCTGGGGCATCTGATCTCTAGGACCTAAGTTACCTGTGAGCTGACATCTGACACATGATTTATGGAACTCATGCGCATCTTTGAACAAAGTTGGCCAGAAGAAGCCACTTTCAAGAACCTTCATTGCAGTCTTCTTTCCAGCAAAGTGACCTCCCTCTACATATGAGTGACAAAAAGTGAGTATAGATTGAAATTCAGTTTCGGGAACGCACCTTCTTATCAACAAATCTGGACAATGTTTCCATAGATAAGGCTCATCCCACACATAATACTTAGATGACTTCACCAACTTGTCCTTCTGAGCTCTACTGTAGTCATTTGGTACTCTTCCTGACACAAGGTAGTTAACTATATCTGCATACCAAGGCTCAGAAATGTTGAGAGCAAAAAGTTGCTCATCCGGGAAGCTATCACGTAGAGGCAAGGAGTCATCCTCTGTGTTAGAACCATGCGTGATCCTGCTCAGGTGATCTGCCACCACATTCTCAGTGCCTTTCTTGTCTTTGATCTCAATATCAAATTCCTGAAGTAGCAACATCCATCTAATCAACCTGGGTTTTGCATCCTGTTTAGTCATCAAGTATCTCAAAGCAGCATGGTCAGAGTAAACAATAACTTTAGTCCCTAACAAGTAAGACCTAAACTTTTCTAAAGCAAAGACCACAGCTAAGAGTTCCTTTTCTGTAGTTGAGTAATTTAACTGTGCATCATTTAAAGTCCTGGAAGCATAATAGATGACATGCGGCAACTTAGCTGGACGTTGACCTAAAACAGCACCAACCGCATAATCAGAAGCATCACACATTAATTCAAAAGGTAAGTTCCAATCAGGTGCCTGTATGATGGGTGCAGTTGTGAGAAGGTTCTTGAGCTTGTTGAATGCCTTCAAGCACTCATCTGTGAAGTTGAAAGCTACATCTTTCTGGAGCAGTGCACATAATGGTCGGGCTATCTTAGAAAAGTCCTTGATAAACCTGCGATAAAATCCTGCATGTCCAAGAAAAGATCTCACCTCCTTCACAGTGGAAGGAGGAGGTAAAGTACGCACAATATCAACCTTAGCTTTATCAACCTCAATCCCCCTGTCAGATATCACATGTCCCAAAACTATACCTTGTTCTACCATAAAATGACATTTTTCCCAATTCAAAACAAGGTTAGTCTCAACACAACGTTTCAAAACCATAGATAAATGATGAAGACACATGTCAAAAGAATCACCAAAAACAGAAAAATCATCCATAAATACCTCAATGATCTTCTCAACCATGTCTGAAAATATGCTCATCATACATCTCTGAAATGTCGCTGGGGCATTGCATAGCCCAAATGGCATCCGTCTATAGGCAAAAGTGCCAAAAGGACAAGTGAAGGTAGTCTTCTCTTGATCATCTCGATGGATGGAAATTTGGTTATAACCCGAATAACCATCCAAAAAGCAATAGAAAGCATGACCTGCGTCCCGAAGCTTGATGACCTCCTTCTTCACAACATCCATCATCGGAGGGTTAAGGCGGCGTTGAGCTTGCCTTGTGGGCTTAGCTCCCTCCTCAAGATGTATCCTATGAGTGCAAAGTGTAGGGCAGATGCCCTTAATATCTGCTATGGTCCATCCAATTGCTGCTTTGTGTTCCCTGAGAACAGTTAACAATTTCTCTTCCTGCAATTTGGTTAGCTTTGAGGAAATAATAACTGGCAAAGTGTCACCAGCTTCCAAGAATGTATACTTCAAATGCTCAGGCAATGGTTTAAGTTCAAGTTCAGGGGCTACCTCAATGGAAGGGCAAAGAACATCATCAGAAACTGGTAAAGGAATTGGTTTAGTGCCCTTACCTGTTGGTACAAATGGTCGGGATTCAAGTTCAGCAATCATTTCATAAAATGCATCTTCCATGGCCAGATCCTGAAAGGAATCAATCTTGAGACAATCATCATCCTCAAACCCCACACTTGAAGGTTTGTACTCGAGTAGTTCCTCAAGCTCATCCACCTCCTCTCTTAACCTGTCAATTTCAACCTGTTGAGAGGTTCTCTTGATTTGTCGCACTGGAGTTGCTGGAACATCTTCACCGCCAACACATATAGCCATTTTCAAAGCATCATCCTCAAGGGAGTATTGGATGTATTCCTGCATGAAACCATCAAATGCATCAATAGAATAACAAGAATAATCACAAACATTACCTGTATGTTTCATTGCCTCAAAAATGTTGAAGCGAATTTTCTTCTCATCAATTCTCATGGTGAGAGTTCCCTCATAACAATTAATTTTTGTTCGGGCAGTCCTCAAGAATGGACGACCTAAAATCAATGGTAGCTCGGAAGGCATTGGTTCTCTTTCCATCTCCAAGATAAAAAAATCAGCTGGGAATATCAAGTCACCAACCTGCACAAGAACATCTTCAACAACACCTAAAGGATAGCAACTAGATCTGTCAGCCAACTTAATGGTTACCAATGTGGGTTGCAGTTGTTGTTCCAGGTTTAATTTACTATAAACAGAATAAGGCATCAAATTAATTGAAGCACCTAAATCTAATAAAGCACCAGAAAACCTGTTATCACCAATAACGCATGGAACAGTGAAGCGCCCGGGATCCTCCATCTTTGGAGGTAGCTTTCTTTGTAGCACAGCAGACACTTTTTCGCTCAATGCTACTGTCTCAGTTGGCCTATACTTCCTCTTGGTTGTACACAGGTCTTTGAGAAACTTTGCATATTGTGGTATCTGCTTGAATGCTTCAAGTAAAGGAATATTTACTTGGACTTTTCGAAAGATGTCCAAGATATCATTGGCCTTGTCCTCCTTCTCTTGTTTTCTCAACCTGCTAGGAAAAGGAACTGGAATGTTAGTGGGAGAAGAATAAGGTTTAGAATGTACCTGCTCAATTTTTGAAGTTGTCAGAACGTTGGTTCCAGGTGCATTTTCAACAGGTCGAATTTGGGTTTCCTGAGAATTTTCTAACGGTTTGTCAAACACCAATTCCTCAATTACAGGCTCCCCCAACGTTCTTGTCTTATTTTTAGGCTCTGGAACTGACCCTAAAACCCTTCCACTCTTCAGTTGCATAGCATTTACCTCACGCTCATTCCTTGGGTTAGGTTCGGTCTTGCTAGGTAGTGCTCCAAAGTTCTGTTGCGTCAAAAGTTGTTGTACATGACTCATCTGACGTTCAAGAAGCTCAATGGACTTCCCATGTTGCTGAGTGGTGACCTTGATATCTTGGCGGAATGCACTACTCTCCTCTCGCTCCTTCTTACTGTCAACCATCATCTGTTGTATTAAGGCTTCCAAATTTGATGTACCCGTTGGTGCTTGAGGTGGTGGAGCCTGATACTGTTGTTGCTGCCTTTGACCAAATTGTCCATCCCCTCTAGCTTGTCTTAGTGGAAATCCTGGTGGATTAGTAGGAGGATTAAGCACATTGTTGCTCTTGTAGCTGAGAAACGGATGATCCCTATTACCTTGGTAGTTATTGAATTGTCTTCCAGCAAAGTTCACATCCTCATCTACCTCATCTGTTCTAAACTTAGGACAGTGCTCTGTTCGATGATCCACAGCAGAACACAAAGTACATATCACACCAACGGCTGCAACTGAATTCCTCTTGTCGACTTTTAAGGCACTGGCAATCAAAGCTATGTCGTTCTCCATAGTGCTCAACCTATTTTCCATGGCCCCATTTATTGCAAACGCATTCAAAGATTTTCTGCTTGCACCCATGGATCTATCTCTTGACTGAAATTGTCTTGAGTTCTCTGAAATTTTTTGACTGAAATTGGCTTGCTGCTTTCTCAATCTCTGGATCAAATAACAGTGGTTCAGAGCTTGTAGAGTGACGAGTATGCATACAAGAAGCTCCTGCACACAGTAAAGAATGTAAGACTCAGAAAGAAATTTAAAAAGAAAACTAAACTAAAAACATAAGACAATATTAAGACTTAGAATTAAACAATCCCCGGCGACACGGCGCCAAAATTTGATAGGTGTCAAACGCACCTAACAAAGATACCCTATTATCAAATCAATTATGTCAATGTAGTAAATGGCAAATAGGGGTCATTACCCGCAGAGGATTGGTGAAACTAAGACTTAAAGACACAAGAAACACAAACAAATGCAGAAACTATAAATCTGGCAGACTCGACCAACGAGCAGAAACCTAATTAATTAGCTAACCTAGACTCAACCAAAAATTACGAAATTAAATACACACTAACTAGACACAGTGGCGGACTACCACACAAATTTTTAGGGTAATCGGAGTTGGTTTGATCAGTGAACAAAAATAAACAAAACATAAGTACTGCTGAAAACAGAATATTAAAGAAGATAAATATGGATGCAAATATGAGAGGAACAATAGCTAGGAACTTCTCTCCACCACTAGATATGCTTCAATCACCCCAAAACAATGTCAAAGATTATAAATGAATGCACTCACAGTCAAGCCAATGTCGTTAGGTCATTAACCGTATTACATTCTCTTACCTGCCATGTTAAGTGAAATGTCGTTATCGACTTAACTATATTCTCAATTAATTGATCTATGAAATGTCGGTATCTAGACCAAAATAACTGAAATCATGAAGTTCTAAGAACGTTTGAGTAACAACAAGGAATCTAAGGTCAATGTCGGTAGCCTTAGATTACCAAGGAATCACTTCACACAAGTACCTGCAAGGAACATGTTATTTCTCATAGAATGTGCAACGATATGTCGGTCATAAACACATTCAAAATAATAAACCCTAAAACATGCATCAAAGTGTCGACCCAATGAAACATGCAACAGAATTATCAATGAGCAATCAGTGAAGAAATTCTCATCTAAAAATTATATGAATCAATTGGGGTTTGAAATCAAAGACATATCTAGGGCTTTGATCAGCCCCTAACTATTAAGGAGTTTAGCTACACATAATCTTGAATAAGAACATCAGAGAATACATGGAAGATGAAATTAAAGGAGAAGAAGAACCGGTGCACAGCCCTGCTGCCGCTGGTGCACGTCTGGGTGCACAGCTGGGTGCGCGCTGGTGCACGCTGGTGCGCGCGAGGTGCACGTCTGGGTGCACAGCGACTGGACGCTGGTGCTCTGCTGATGCGCGCGAGGTGCACGTCTGGGCGCACGCTGGTGCTCGCTGGGCGCACGCTGGTGCTCGCTGGGTGCACAGCTGCTGCCCTTTTCTTTTCCTTCTCTTTTTCTCGCCAACTCTTCTGCCTCCTCTATATTTTTTTTGTCGAACTCCCCCTTATTAGAAAACCCTAGAGTCCTTTTATACTCCTCTTGGTCTCCCCTTCCTTATGGCACTAGGAATCCTTTTTATTTCTTCTTTTCTTTATTTCTCCACAAAACCTAATAAAACAATAAACATTAATTAAATCACTCAATTAATAGCAATAATCCAAGTGTAATAGTTCAATTAAACACGATAAATACGCATAAATATGCAACTATCAACCACCAACACAAATCGTAACGAAATATTCATATTTGTTGAAAATTATAGTTAAATTTTACGTTCTTTAACTAATATAAGCTAAAAGAATGATTGAAATGTTGAAATGGGATATTATTTTGACTCAAAATATTATTACCTAAATGAACCGAGTCATGGATCTAAACATCAAAAACAATACCAAGTCATGAAATTCCAGTTATTGCCAACAATAATAGATGTGGCAAATGGTCCCAAACTTTTTAAGTTTTGTGAGAATCATGTGGTTTTCATTTTCAATCCTTCAATCAATCTATTGTCCTTCCTGGACCTAATATGAGAATTGATTGACCAAAATCGACAACATCAAAAATGAAAACACAAAAATATATTCCGATTCCTAGTTAACATCCATCACTTGTGATAAAGAAAGGAGCAGGATTGCTCTCACGCAGGAGTCATTTGCTGTACGGAACGAAATGGCGACAGCCGTCCTATTTTTAATGAATTGATCATGTCCGTTTAAGTCTGTTTAATACTGTCTGTTGGATCAATTCATTAAAAATCGAACGGTTGATGTCGTTTCGTCCCGTTCCGTCCCGCAAACAGCTCCCACGCCTGAGCAGTCTCGAAGAAAGGAGTCCATGACGGCCTATTTCTACTCGTCAAGTATCATGTGCGTCCCACCAGCTTTGTTTGGTACTACCTACTAAAGTACTAAACCTTAGTCTTAATTTTATTTATAAAACTATCTAATATAATACAAGGTACAATTAATCATGTTGTACACTTTTGAGTATGATAAAAAATTTGATTAGTATATGAAATTGAAAAAGACATTACAATGTGTATCTATTTATTTAGCGAGTGTTCCGACCACCTCTAATGCGGATCCTTAATCAAAATGATTGAGAAGTTAAAATGCTTACGCTAATGAGGTTCATTTGAGTTTTGGTTACTCAAAGCTAGGCTTTCATTTCAATCAGCAAGAGACACTGGTTGATTGGTTGCCAAATTACACCTTCTTTTTCAGGGCAGTCAAGTTACACTAGGTAAATATCTACTTTGTATACTTGGTGTAGATGTTACCTCTTTCATCATAGGGACCATAAAAATGTAAGTTTCAAGTCTAGAACAACCTAAAATGATTAGATTAAACTTAACATTATAATCTTAGAGCTTTATCTTTTGTATTTTTAAGTTTGTCCAATCTTGAACTCCAAGCTTTGTTTCAAGGACTAAAATATCAGACTTCGAGGAAACATCAATGGTTAGAAAATTAAATATTTTGACGGAAATATCGTGGATATATCGAACGTATGAAAATTTAATAATTAATAATTATTTTCAGATTAGTAATATGATTGTTTATATATTACATAAGTTGCAAGAAATTAATAAAAAGAAATTATTGCACGGGTGGTATTAGGCCTCATCATTTGGCACTTCGACCCTAACCCGCCTTAAACCCGCCCTACCCTCTAGGGTCGAAGCCCTACCCGGCCCTCCATTAAGGCGGGCCGCTCTTAGCCCTTCTCGAGTAGGGTAGGGTGAGGATTGAGCAAATGAAACCGGTCCTACCCTACGACCCTACCTTAATGAGCCCTTTAGGGCTGAACTCGGTCCGACCCTAAAAGTATGCCCTAATAATTTCTTATTTTTTTTATTGTTTTAATATGTTTCTTATTTTTTAGATACAATACAATTATTCTTCTCTTTTGTAGTTGATTTGCTAGCTTTGTTCATTTGATTTTCTTTTGTTTTGTTGATTAATGATTGTATATTTTGATGATTTAGAGCATTAGTTCGTGAGATATATGAGTATAACCACTTAGTTTATAGATAGATGTCTTAAATTAAGTATAATATGTATGCATGCATGTTAAATATAACCCAAAAAGGTTCATTACATATAATTCTAAAGCTAAATTGTGAGAAAAAATAGCAAGCCCATTCCGGCCCTGTTTAGCCCTATTTAAAAGGCCGGCCCTACCCGACCCTATTAGCCCTAACGAAATGGGCCGCTAGGGCGGGTTATGGCTTACATATTCAAGCCTTGGCCCTACCCTACTCGGCCCTAAATTTTGTTGATTTTGACCGAACTCTACCCTATCCTAAGCCCTAAAATTTAAAGTCGGTTCGGCCTTGGTATCGTGCAATCTGTGTATTTTCCCCATCAAGGTTTGATTCCTCACAATCCCATTCATTTTTAATTGGATTTAAGGGGGGAAACTGAAAGACATATAAGGAATTAACACGTGGATGAGAGAAATTTGAGGACTAGAGAGAATTAAGGAATCTGAGATCGTGAACTTTTCGTAAATTTCGGAATATTTTTCAAAATGTCGTTGCATGATAAAAACAAAAATTTCATCGAAATATCAGTGAGTTTTTAGATTTTTATGTCTTTATTTTATTTATCATAAGAGAAAATTTTAAGAACAATACATCAAATATAACTCGCTCCTAAAATTGGTACATCTAGTTTTGAAAAATTCAAATAGGTACATGACCTTCAAAATAAAATACATTTACAGTACATGCTGTGAATAATACGGTTACACATATCTAATTATTTATTTTTCAAAAGGCAATTTAGATTTTTCTTTCTCTCCTATCTTCTTCCTCTCTCACTTCTATCTTCATCTCTCTCTCTTCCCTCTTTCTAATATATATATATATATATATATATATATATATATATATATATATCTTTCAACATTCTTATATATATATATATATATATATATATATATATATATATATATCTTTCAACATTCTTATAGGTTTGAGATTGCTTGATATCTCAGAAACGTACTGTGGGTGTAGATAAGATGTTGGGTAGCTCGAGGGATTATGGAGCTGTACAACCGAAGCAACGGTGAATCGTCTAGGATTGCTTCAAATTTGAATTGGGTGTTGCCTGTGCTGGCTTTTTGCTTAGAGGCTTATAATTTAATTAGGTGTTAATTGGGTTAGTTAATATTTTAGAGGATCATGTAATAGATTGAATCTTTGTGTGTGGGAGATTGGGAGTTGATTAAATAAGTGACATCCATATGCACAAAGTCGTAATGAAACTTTAGATCCGGATCTGTAATAGAAACTTTAGATCCGAATCTGTAATATAAACTTTAAATCTGGATCTGACTCGTTATCCGCCGGATCTGGATCCGACTCGTTACCTGCTGGATCTTTAACGGATACCCGACCCATTAATTCGATTTTTTTATAATAATAAATATTTTAAATTTTAATAATAATTCCATAGTTTTATTATAAAACATTGATGAAATTTTATAAGAAAATAAAGTTTTACATCAAAAGTTGAATTACATGACTAAAATACTCCTTAACGGTGCACTAATATAATTAAAATACTTGACCTCCAATGTTTTGTTAACATAGATACATATGCATTAACAACCTTCAACTTTATCAAATCATACTTTAGAGATAATTTAGATATGAATGTTTACATTATCTAGATAATTATCATATTATTTAATATTTATTAATAATATTATATTTATAAAAATATTTTTTTTAATTATTTTTAAACAGATCCAGGTCTTTAACGGATCAGATTAATCAATATCCGGATCCGATCCATTTAGTAAACGGGTTAACGGATCAATGAGTCAAATTTTCGATCCAAACTCATTTGAAAACCACAGATCCAGAACAAATTTAGATAAATCCGGTCCATTTACAAATCTAAATGAGAATCAAGATGACCTCTTATAATAGTCATCTATGAACCAAGTCAATGCCTTGTTTCCTCTTAGCTCTTTGAATTCTAGAGGTACCCACTTCATTTCCCACTTAATCTCCTTTTTCTTGTCAACCAAAGCGAAACAAGGCATTCTTTGTTGGACCTTCAAAATTTTAAGCAGTGGTTCATATATGAAAAAACCCAGAACCGGGTAATTCTCTGGTCATTACTCATCAAGTGAAAACTCAATGTTGTTCAAGGAATTAGAGACCGGGAAAGTAAGGGAGTCATGCAATCATGATATGTGTCAGAGAATCAGAGAGATGGTCGAGTCTGAACCACATGAAAGGTAGAGTCTAGGGCTTGGATGGGGATAGCAGAGGAGAGGTAGACGCGTCAGGTCATGTGATGGCTCAACGAGCTAAAAGACACAAACGAAGGAGCCAAGGGTGGCCACGAGACTATTACAAAACTGTACTTTTTGCTGGTTCCCAAAAATAGGAAGAAAGAGAAGGAAGAATATTTGAATCGGGGATAAATGTGGCTCGTGAATCACCATTGTACTGATATTGTCCTAACTTAACCACCTTTAAGGTGTTGGATTTTAACTACAAAAGGTCTCGGTACAATTAAGTATGATTCACCCACATATATGTTATATTTTATTTATCTCTTTTCTAATGTGTGATATTTTTTTTTCAACACTCCCCCTTACGTGCAACCTAACTTTTAGGTATACACATGTAATTTGATTTGGTTCAAATCTCACATCAGAAATCGGTAATTTGATTCGGAATATGATTTGATCTAATTTCTATTTCATAAATTGGGATATGTGGTCCAAAAATCACTACAGACACTTGGTATGATATGAAGTCAAAGTATTTTTGATGAACCCAATTTGGGCACATTATGCTCGGGAAAACAATTAAAGATTGACCCGCTCTGATACCAACTTGAATTGGGACAAACGTGGTCCGTGGATCATCATTGTACCGATACTATTTTAAGTTAACCACCTTTAAGGTATTGAGTTTTAACTATATAATTTCTCGATGCAATTAGATATGATCCACTTACATATATATTATATTTTATTTATTTCTTTTATGTAGGATCTTTCTGGAGTACAACTCTACATTTTGCTGGTTCCCAAAAATATGAAGAAAGATGAAGGAAGAATGACCACGAGATAGAGAGAAAGAGACAATATCTTTTTTCTATTTTTATCAATCCTAGACATATTTACCTTTTAGTTAGACGAAAAGTACATTATATAACAAAAAACAATGGTGTGTACATATTTTAAGTAGAGATTACAACTTCATGTATTTATTGGAACTTTTAAAATCATAATATACCAATCTTAAAAGTCGATCATATTTGATATGATATTTTCAAATTTTTCCCGAGAAAGTGGTAATCATCGAATCCACAGCAAGAGTGAGATAAGAAGTGATAAAGTTACTCCACTTTCATGTTTCACTAAACGAGCCACTTTTGTTCCTAATAGATTTGTGCGACGTGTCACTGTAAAGTGACACTGACAGATAGTGATTGCTAGTGAGCTGATGATGATGCACCACATAACAAGACATGAGTGAATGACTGCTGTTATTCAGAACAGGTTGAAATGTCCTGTTTCTTCTTGAACATGTCAAAAATGGCTCCCACTAACTAAGCCTACATCACACACACTCTCTCTCTAGAACCCGTGAAGCAATCAAAGCATAGTCCTTTCTTAGATTTGCTTAGATAACCCAGTTGAGTTTCTGGTGCTGATAACTCAAAGTTCTTCAAGGTACTCACATAGTTTCCTGTTTTTAGGTTTTGCTTTGTTCTTTTGTGCTATGTGTCTCTCTGTCTAGTGTTTTTGTTCGTTTGCTTCTCCACTATCTCCACTTGGATTCCTATTTTGGTTTTTTTACCTCACATTGCAAACTGGGTGTCTGTAAAGTTTGGTTCTTGCATAACTATATCTCAAAGGTCTTGAATTTCTTTCCGTATTTCAGTTAGGGTAATAGGGTCTATGTTTGTTTCATTGTTTCTGCAAGAAACGTGAACAATTTGAAGGTCTTGTTGTGGAAATTGGTATTTTTGAGTAGTATTGGAGGTTTATGAGGCATGAGTTTTGCATTTGCTGATAGGAAAGTTCATTTACTTTTGCAGTTGGAAGGAAGATGGAGGTGGACCAGTAGAGTTAAAGGTGAAATCTACGGTTGAGATCGAGAGGGTTTTGTGATCTTGTTCCTTCTTTTGGTAGTTTGGATTTTGGAAGAAGTAAGCCTATTTCTCAATTCTCATGCTTTTCTGCTTGTGAAAATCACTTGCAAGAAAAAAAATAGAAAGCTTTGTAAAAGGAAGTTCAATTGCTTCATGTGATCAAAGTTATGAGTCAGGTGAGAGGTGTCATCGTATTTTGGTGATAAAAGGGTTAAGAGCATATGATCTCTTGAGTTCTTTGATCTGGGAGAAAGTAAAGAGGAGAAACAAGATTGTTGTTGTTACAATGGAACCATTAAATCATAAGTCTATAAAGAGAGTGGTTTCACAGAAGGCTTTGCAAATGGGGAGTTCATTTCCTTGTCAAATTTGTGTGGTGGGTTTGCTATGTGGAATCTGTCTTACTTCTTTGTTTATGGCTGCTCTCACTTCATTTGGTACTTTTGAGCTTGGCGGGTTTGGGTTTTCGACCATTGCTTGGGGTGGTTCAACTGGGGATTCTAGGTCAGAGTTCATCAGTGAGTAAAATTTTCTCGTTGTCTATATTCTTAAATATTTGTCAATGTTTTCAGTGGACTCTAGTCATTTCTGCTTTTGTTTTTCCTGGTTGTCTTTGCTTTAAATGGAAGGAAACTTGGAAAGGGAATGACGTAAATTATACATTTAGGCAAGTGTTACCTGTCGAACTTAATGAATTAGGTACTTCAGAAACACTTGAAAGAGCAGAGAACAGGATGGGAAGTATTAAAAAGTGCATTCAAAAGATGAGGAATTAACTTTTTTAATAACATTTGGTTCATTTCAATTTCAACTTTGACTGCAGTTAACTAGTTAGGTAGTTATATGTTCTGTAGTGCTATGCCTAAAACAGAACCCAGTTCTGGTAATTAAGTTTCTGAAGCACGCAATTAGTTTTTTAAGTCATTGGTATTACAAAATCTAAAACAATTGTTGAAAGTTTAGTTTGTGGTGCTGAAATAAAGATATGTTACATACACAGACTGCAGTTCTAAGCCAAAGGTAACAGAGAGAGTGGAAGTCGACTCACTTAGAAATCAAGAAACCGTCACCAGTGAGAGAGCCTCATTGTTGTATTCGGCTTGGAGTGCTTTACTAGATGAATCCAATTCTGGAGAAAGTGACTACTTGCTGAGACATGGACTAAACAAATCCAATGTACCAAATGCCCCTCATTTGGAAAACTGCAGGTTGAAAGCACAAGTATACAAGCGCCTCGATAAGCATCCCGAGAATGAGAGCCTTCCAACAGCTGCAAAAAATGAGCACTCTAGCTATTTTAGGAATCAAGCTATGTCTGAAACTGCTTCTGCTGGTTGGGTATGTTCCTAGTTAGCATTCAAAATCCAATTAATAAACTGTGTAATAGATATGTCGATACAACTATACATTTGATGATGTTTACATATGCACCAAACATGATTTGATTTATGTCTATATACACATTTTATTCCATTCTATATACCGGATGTAAGAAATGAACAAAGTTAAGATTCTGAGTCCTTAAATTTCATGACCTTGTCTTGGTGAGCTAAGATGATGTTGTTCTGCAATCTTGTTTATAACTATGAGTGTTTTTGTAGATTTCAGGGTCTGATGAAGAAAATTACCCCTCCACACGGAAAGTGCAACGGGACATATGGATGCATCAGCATCCCTTAAACTGCAGGGATCCTAGTGTAAAGTTTCTTGTAGCTGACTGGGAGAGATTACCTGGATTTGGTATTGGAGCCCAGATTGCTGGAATGTGTGGGCTTCTTGCTATTGCAGTGAAGGAAAAAAGGGTCCTTGTTACCAACTACTATAATCGAGCTGATCATGACGGTTGCGAAGGTATAATATAGGATTAAAACTTCTCATCTCATCTGTGTTACAACAATTGATCATTGGTGATAAGTTCCATATACTCATAGGTTCATCCCGCTCCAGTTGGTCCTGCTACTTTTTCCCAGAAACATCCCTAGAATGTCGAAATCGTGCATTCGAGCTTATGGAAAGTGAAGATGCCTGGAGAAATGGCAGTGTCAAGGCAAAAGAAAATTATACTTCAAAGCAAATATGGACTGGACGAACACCTAGGTATTCAAGTTTTTCAACTTACGATTTCATCTTCAGCTCACTTCTCCTTATTTCATTTTGCTAAATATTTGATCCAGAATATGGGGTGAACCTTGGAGTTATTTGCAACCAACAACAGTAATAAATGGGACTCTGATTGCTTATCATCGCAAAATGGATCGAAGGTGGTGGCGAGCACAGGTATCCAAAGCTGGTGGTATGCTTTGTTAATATTGGAGGAATATCCCATTTATTTTCCACACTTGTGAGTTGTTTCACGATCTCAGGCAGTACGATACTTGATGCGATTTCAAACGGAATACACATGTCACTTACTGAATGTTGCTCGCCATGCGGCATTTGGAAAGCAAGCTGCAAATATGGTAGTCAAAAGTTTCCGGAGGGAATGGTCTAAGGTTGTTAGTTACGTTTATAGTTTAAGTCTGACCTGTTTTGCGTGCAGGATGGGTCAGAAGAATGAAATCATATATTGATATCATGATTCTTAAAGATTTCCTATTCATTTAAGTCTATTGTGGCAGGATGTTACATTGAATATTGAAAGGTCTGATATTGAAGAGTTTGTTTGGTCTAATCACAAGCCTTGGATGCCTCGGCCACTACTGAGCATGCATGTAAGAATGGGAGACAAAGCATGTGAAATGAAGGTTGTTGAATTTGAAGATTACATGAGTCTTGCTGATCACATCAGAAAGCGATTTCCACAGCTCAATAGTGTTTGGCTATCCACTGAAATGCAGGTCTATTTTTCTTGCATGCCAAATTTTCCGTTAACATTAATGTCCATATAGCTCTAGAACACTCATGGACTATGCTAAAAATTTACCAGGAAGTGATCGATAAATCTAAAGGGTATCCTCATTGGAGCTTCTACTACACAAATGTAAAACGTCAGGTCGGAAACATAACGATGGCTACTTATGAAACAAGTCTCGGTAGAGAAACTAGCACAAACTACCCGCTTGTCAATTTCTTGATGGCAACCGAGGCTGACTTTTTCATTGGAGCATTGGGTTCAACTTGGTGCTTTCTTATAGATGGAATGAGAAACACTGGAGGGAAAGTTATGGCTGGATACTTGAGCGTCAACAAGGACCGTTTCTGGTAGGAATTTCTGATTCGTGTAACTGGGAATTAGTAGGGTTGCATGAATATGTAAATAGCTAGTTATTGATTAGATCAACAATTTTGTTGTTCTGTGCACATGAATGAAGCATAGTATTTTGAATGGGGTATTACAGCTCCAAAGGATTCTGGAGTAACAGTGCCGCAAGAGATACTGATCTTTGGAAAACGTACGTGATGTAGTGCAAGTGAGGTTTAATTCATTTAATTTATTTGGTATTTTAAGGAGTCTCTTGAAAATTAGTATATTTTAAATTATATTATTTATTTGTGTTGTTAAATGTCTTGTAGGCTAAATATGGTGTAATGTGAGGGTTGGAAAGTGATGCTCTAGAAGAATGTGTTAGGAGACTGATTATGCATTGTATTAGCATTTATTAGAGCATTTCTAACAACTCATGTAAAACTAGAATAATCATTATTTTTGAAGAAAACATCATTTTTTAGCTCCAATAACTCATGTAAAGGATCTTCTATAATACAAAAAGTGAGAAGAGAGATATACATAACCTTTAAATCTATAGAATTTTTACAAATTTGTATCTTTATGTAAACTTTATTGCTTACCTTTTTGAATTCATTTTTTCCTCTAAAGAAAGAACAAAACGTCATTAATTTAAAACAATTAACTAAATAATTAAGGTTTGATTTGAATGAATTTATATATTTCTATAAATTTATTAAATTATACAGAAAATATTTAATTTTGTATATAATAATAGAAGGGCTGTTAGAGTTTAGCTTATTTTCTTATAGAGATTTTGTGATTTTCTCCTCTATAATAGAGAATTAATACAAAAACTGTTGGAGATACTTTTAGGGTGGTTGAGTTATCTTTTTGTGTGATATTTTTTCTTTCTTTTTTTTGATGTGGCTTCTTCTCTCTTCTGTAATATTTTTTCCTATTATTTTTGGTCCTTGTTTTGGTACGGTTTTCCTCTACTCTTTGCTATTATTTATATCAAATTTTCTTCCACTTAGAATGAAGGAATCATATCAAATGCCTCATTTATATAAATCTCAAAATAAGTTAAACGGGGAAGTGTTTGGTTTCAACTCAATCCTTTTCTAACATTGTCAACAAGAAATCGCTCTTGGGTTTGTTTCGTTTAATTTCGCACCAGCTAGTTGCATGTTAGGTTGCCTAAATCTTGTTAGTAATCAAGAATGCATTTTAGTTAAACCAACTAGGGCTTTCATGACAATTTTCTCATAGCCCCTTCAGATCCGGACCTGAGATTTTCAGATCTGAGTCGAACTCTTAAATTGGGCCCTCAAATTGTAGTCAATTTTTGTTTAATGACCAAAAATTGAAAAAAAGTATTGAAACAATTGATTTTAGTATACCATTTTTTATTATATGTATACATATGTTAGTTAATTATCAATGGACTCTACCCCATCACGTGCAAATTGTTGTAGGAAATATGACATGTGCGTGTGTGCACTTGGTCTTATGCCGTGTATATGGGCTTAGCCCATGGGCCTTAGATGTAATAGGAAACATGTAGTACATACCATATATATCTTGTTGTACTACACATAGTACATGTAGTACGTTTCCATACTAGGCTCCATGTAAACCCCTATATAAGGGGCCTCTCATTTGATGAATAAGAATAACAACAAGATTCATCTCTCATATATTCTATAACACGTTATCAGCACGACGCTATAACCTTAGAGCGAAGCGGCCACACCCGAGTGCCCACTGCTGCGCACCCCCCTGCGCACCCCCTGTGCACCCCCCTGCGCACCCCCTGGGCACCACGCGCACCCCTGTGCACACGGGTTGTATTCCTATTTTCTTTATGAATCCTCCATATGGTTGATGTTTTCAATACTTTTGCTACTGTTTTATAGCAAGTTTAACTAACCATATATTTTTCATGTGCACACGGTCTCCCCGCGCGACAATTTATAATGGAATTGCGTGAACAATCGCCGAACGCGCATGGATTTGAGCATGGAAGCATGGAACAGCTTATATAAATGCAGTCTATTTGGCAGACTAGCAAGTAAGCTTTAATTTTGAGTAATTTCAAAGTTCAATCTATGCTTGGGACGTTTGTCTTTGCAGGTTATTATGGAAAACCCTAAAACATATGTGCATTTGGCTGCCAAGCACCGCTGCCGGGGCCTGCCCCTGTGCGCGGGTGCACGCTGCTGCCGGCGCGCATGCGCACCTTCTGTGCACTGACGTGCACTGCTGCCGGGGACCAACCCTGTGCACGTGCACTGATGTTAGGCACCATATGTGCACCGGTTTGGCTGATGCCGAGCGCTGCTGCCGGGGATTGGCCCTGTGCACGCGCATGCTGCCACCGGGCACCACATGCGCACCTTCTGTGCACTGACGCGCACTGCTGCCGGGGATCGACCCTGTGCACGTGCACTGATGTCAGGCACCATATGCGCACTTTCTGTGCACTGACGTGCACTGCTGCCGGGGATCGACCCTGTGCACGTGCACTGATGTCAGGCACCATATGCGCACCTTCTGTGCACTGACGTGCACTGCTGCCAGGGATCGACCTTGTGCACGTGCACTGATGTCATGCACCATATGTGCAACGGTATGGCTGATGCCGAGCGCTGCTGCCGGGGATTGGCCCTGTGCACGCGCACGCTGCCACCTGGCACCACACGTGCACCTGCCAAGGCTGGGCCTTGGCACATTCACGCGGCTGCCAACACGTGCGCTGCTACCAAGCACTATATGTGCACATGGCTACCAGCTACCGAAGCCTTGCACACTAATTGCTATGCACTGTCGAGCGCTGACTGCCAATTGTTACTGAGCGCTGCCTAGGGCAGCTGCCGAGCATTGTCGAGCACTAGTTGCCGAGTGACAAGCACTAGTTGCCGTGCACCATGCACCAAAGATGTTTTTAGGTCCACGTTGTGAGGTATCCAACCTTGGTTTGTGTTATGCTATTAAAGAGAGTTCGGAATTAGAGAATCATCTCATTCATTGAACCCGCGTTGTGTTTGATCAACGTTAGCACATTTCTCCGGGTAAAAGTCCCGTTGAGAATATGGTAGGAGAATCAGCAACCGGTGTAGGATGCCCAGCATTTAGCTGTAGAGCACCACCGCCACGCTACAGAGCACAGGCTGCCCAGTTTCTAGCTGTAGTGCGCCTAGTGCCTAGCTATAGAGGACCAGTGCTGCATAGCTGTCGAGTGCTAGTTTCCAACCACTGAGCACCCAGCTGCCGAGCATCACATAGATTTTGCTCGAGATTTAGCCACTGCTTCCTACGCTGCACCTCCAACCTATAAAGCGAGATGACCACTCTCGAGTCTCCATAGTTTGGTTTTGTATGCATGAGTTAGGAAATTTGCCGCTCACTTACATATTGACCCTTGAATGCCGCTCTAAGTCTCGAATGGAGATTAGAAGCTGAGCAACACTGTTTTATGCTTAAGGCATGCAGCTATTGAGCGCTGCCTAGGAGCTACTGAGCGCTACACAAGCTGCTGGCATGGTTGCCGAGCTGTCGTGCACGCTGCCGAGCCCATGTGCACCTGGCTGCAAGTTGTCGATAGTCACGCGCCTGTTGCCGCCCAACGTGTCTGTTGCTAACCCTGTATGCTACCTACTGCCCCTTGATTGTTTTTGCCAATATTGTGTGTTAGTTGCCGCCCCTGTGTGTCAATTGCTTCATGTTGTGTGAGGAATGCCACCACTTTTATGTCACATGTCGATTAGTTATGTGTTTGTCGCTTTATGCTCTACACATGAACTATCGTGCACTGTGCATTAGGTGTTGAGCACTAAGCACCATATGTTAGCATTGAACACAAGGAACCATGCACTGATCACCAATGGTTGTGCACTTACATCACGGACAAGCACTAAGTGAGCTACATAGCACAGAACACTCGAGGACGTGCACAGGACACCGACTGCCGAGCACTGAGCACCAGGGCCAAGCTCTGTGCAGCAGCTGCCGAAGCTCTGTGCATCTCATGCTCTACACTTGAGATAAGCTGCCGAGCCCCCCCACTGCCCCATACCGTGCGCCATGGGCGCCAGCGGTTGTGCAGCCACCAAATGTTGTCGAGTGCACGGTGCACCGGCATATGTGTGGCTCCTCATGCACTACCAAATGTTGTCAAGTGCTTAATGCAATGACATATGTGTAGGTGCAATGCGCTGCCAAATGTTGCCAAATGCCTAGTGCATTGGCATACGTGCAAGCTGCAAATGCGGGCAACCAAAAACAAAAACAGTGAATCTGCCACTTTCTGAACAGCAACTTCCGAAGAGCTTTCTGAACAGCTCCGGATGAACTAGAATGCAGACCATATATCACTGGAAAGCTACATTTGTCTAGTTTCCAATGGTTTTCGCGGTTCGTTCATATCCATTCTAACGAAGGAGTTATGCCTGTTTGAGTGAGCAAAGGTCATGCTGCCAGGAATTCTGCAATGCACAAGGTTGCCTTCGATTGTTGCCTTCGGTGTTTATGTCTTTCTCTCACGTATCTACCTTGTTCGATAGGTATATTATGTGATGAAATTGAGTGCCTTGCAGATGGTGGGACTACCCACACAATCCTGATCAAAAGAATGAATGCATACAAATAAACGTACAAAAGGGCGTAAGAAACATCAAATGGATGCCTCTGACATTTGACGTCATGAAGGGCTCTTTGATTTTCTCCAAACGAAATGAGACCTCGATGAAATCGTTGGTTCGATAAGTGTATTCACACTATGACATGATCATGCACAGCCTTATAAAGGTGTGTCGATGTTCGTGGTTTAGTCTTCACCTAACAGCAGATTTTCCATCATCGGATGACGTGGTTAACCTTGGCAAAGGTTACCTACTCCCTTGATTTTGGATCCCCCCCATGTTGCTGTTACCAAATGCCGTCCTTCATGGACGTTGAAGACTTGTAATGCCATATGTGCGCTTTACTTTTGGGTCGAGGATAACTCCTGCGATGCCATTTTAAAGTTGAAAGCTTAATCATGTCAAAATCTGCGACCACAGTAAGTTGAAACTACTGTATCGTAACTTCGTCAGAGTTTTCTGCACGGCTCCGGATGAACTAGATACCGAATTTTATATCATTGGAAAGCTACGTGAGTCTAGTTTCCAGTGGTTTAAGCGGCTCATTCATACCTATCCCGACGAAAGAGTTATGGCAGTTTAAGTATGTACAGGTCATAGCAGACTGTATCCTACTGTCCTTTAACTTCGTCAGAGCCCCCGGATCAACTCCGGATGAACTAGAACGCGCACTTTAAAACATTGGAAAGCTATGTGAATCTAGTTTCCAATGGTTCAAGCGGTTTGTTCATATCCGTCCAGACGAAAGAGTTATGGCTGTTTTAGTGAGTATAGGTCATACTGCACGAAAACTGCATACTCTTCGCAGATTGTGAATCCTTTTGTGACTAAGTTTGATTGGATCTTCACCATCATTTATGATATGGTTGAATCAATTCTTGATGCCGTTGGCTCGATGATCCAAGTCACAAATGCCCTCCTTATTGTGAGAGAGGCAATCGAACATTGAAGTGTGTTATGAACATACACACCAACGATTACCATGATGAGAATGATTGAGACTTTTGTGTATAATTCTCATGACTGCCGATTAAGAGCATCATGGAGATGAGCATGAGTCCTAAGGTGTCGCCAATAAGTATATTTGGGACAATTGACTCAGACAAGCTATGACATTTGGTCATACCGGGTGAGATATGCGAGCCAGAATTGTTTGATATTCTTGGGCGTCCATTCCCCCGATAACAACGAACTACACCATGATTGTATGTTGTGTTTGTGCGCCGACATGATGTCCTCGGCAGCCGCACAGTACTCATGTTTTCGTTGTGTAAAGCTTGATCTTTAGCTAAGTAAGGTGAAAGATCCTTTTATGCTATGCCACAAAAGATGTCATTCTTATTGAAAATCCAAAGAGAGATTATGTAGACCGATGCAACCAACGCATGGATACCATATACGCTTTTATGGTGTTGGTTGAAGGGCTAACACATTGGTCATGTGTTGCACCATCGTCTACCACATGCTGCTTATGTATCTATGGGCTCACTACCCATCCCTGAAGAGGGACATGCAGACATGTATTGATTCGTCCACGACTTACCATCATTGCATTGATGCACGACAGCTCGTAACTGTGTGCTAGGATTGACACGTAGTTGTAATCCTTGAACTCGGCGGGATAGTAACGGATCTCCAAGCCATGAGTTCCACAATGTGCCAAATTGGACTGCCACAGTGCCCAATGATGATGTGTCGCATGAGATGAATATGTTCTAAGGTTCGATAGGAGTCAATTTATTGCTCTCCACCTTAAGCTCCTTGACAGACGATCTCCTTAGCCGCTACACTGCGGATTGTCACTTTGAGACTGCATTCCCGCCGTTAGGGGGAGATACGAACACCAGGGTTCAAGTGGGAACGACGTGAATGTCGTAGTTGGTCACCACTAAGTCTCAACATGATCCCCAAAAGAACTATAGTGACGAGATCAGCTGCATATGTCTGTAAGGAATGATGTCCTACCAAGAGGACATGACTCGACCAAATTAAGGTGGTCTTGATGCCGTGGCTCGACCATATTGAGGTGGTCTTGACGCCGTCACCTTGTGTGGTGATGTGAGGGCGCCATAATGTGGCAACATGGTGTCCTAGGCCTTGTGGCTCCCTGAAGGTTAGGTTGAGGCCCTTGGGTTCGATATACACTCGCACTGAGAGAGAAAGCGAGTTTGGCACTACTGGTCCATTGATCAGTAATACTCACTCCGTCTCATGTTAGTCTGAATTGTGACTATCGTTGGGGGACGCCTCAACGTCAAAATCCAATTCATAGAAAGAGATCTCTACAATGACTACACTAGTGTACATGAGGACGTGAGATGATGAGTTTATCGAACCACACGTTTGTTGATATGTCAACAAAGTGTATTGACCTAAAATGGGAAGATGCGACCCGGACAAAGGGATAGGTCCTTGGGCAGGTGTTGCCGACACCGCAAGTGTAAACCCTATCAAGTAAACCTTTGTGAGTTAGCGTAGTGAGAACAAGAGTCTCAGACTCCCTTATGGCGCAAGGTTTCTCATAAACACGCACTGGGATCGACTACGATGAGATGTACTCTCGTAATGGATGTTATTGCACTCCACTACCTTGTCAGTTTGGTAGTTCCCCAATAACTGTACATGCAGCCCTATGAATATGATCATAGTAACTTCTCTATGGGATCAGAGATATGCATGAAGATCTTAAATAGACTTCATAAGCCAAATCAAGTGGAGCTTGCGTTGGCCAAGTGTTTTGGACGCATAGTACATGACTCCTTGATTTCGGATGGGATATGATGAATAATGTCATTGCGTATTGATTCCGGATGATCGCAGTATATGCTGGATATCCGATGTTGGAATGAAAAGTATCTTGGGAAAGACACAATCTCGTATTGAAGTCGATCGATTGTGTATTGATGATGTATTTCCATCAATCGGCTTAGGTCCTCTGAAGAAGAGTGGAACCTTCATATGCTCCCATGATTAGTCAATGTCTTTACTCCAAGAGAGAGTGATCCGTTTAAACAAAAGAAAGACTTGACCTCACCTTCATTCATTATAAAGCTAAGTAGCTTTGCGCCCACGCAAATGCCAATGATATGGCATATGACATCACTTGAATACTCTAAGAGTATCTGGCATATTCAATCCCTATGGCATGAGAGAAAGGTTATTGCCTATGCCATCGCTAGCCATGCATGAATCGAGATGCATCGGAAGTGAAATCATGATCTAGGCACCGGTTGGTTTAGTGGCCGAGTTGCCGGACATATGGCGCGCTGCCTGTGCACGCTGCCTGTGCGCTGCCTGTGCGCGTTGCCTGTGCACTGCCTGTGCACGCTGCCTGTGCGCTGCCTGTGAGCTGCCTGTGCGCGTTGCCTGTGCGCTGCCTGTGCACGCTGCCTGTGCGCGCTGCCTGTGCGCTGCCTGTGCGCGTTGCCTGTGCACTGCCTGTGCACGCTGCCTGTGCGCTGCCTGTGAGCTGCCTGTGCGCGTTGCCTGTGCGCTGCCTGTGCACGCTGCCTGTGCGCGCTGCCTGAGCGCTGCCTGTGCACTGCCTGTGCACATGTGCACTGCTGTCAGACACTATACGTGCACCTGTGCACCTGCTGCCGAGCGCTGTGCACCAGCTGCCGAGCACTGTGCACCCAGCTTCTGAGCGCTGTGCACCCAGCTGCTGAGCGCTATGCACGCCAGCTGCCGAGCGCTGTGCATACAGCTGCTAGGCACCGTGCACATAGCTGCTGGCACTGAGTAATGCCACATTTGAGACATGTTGAAAGAGCATACATATGCTAACTTGTCAAAACAGCTCCGTGGTCACTAAGGATCCGGAAGCGCCCTATGAATGATCTTGAGATCAGGGGGAGATGCAGATTTGAAAGAAAGTCTAGCATATACATGTCATGATCAAATGTGAAGGGTGTGGTTGTTTGTGTCAACCATGTTACACTCTTTTTCCCTTAGTCACAGCTTTTTGTCCCACTGGGTTTTTGCTTGACAAGGTTTTTAACGAGGTAACATTGCATGCACCGCTAAGACCATTGATCCCAATTTGTGGTTGATCATGGCAGACTTGTTTAAGTCTTGGCTCACATCTACTCTTGAGAAGCATGTTGGAATGCACCATTCATCAGGAAAATCCGATTGAAGTACACATCAGGGGGAGCATCACATGGCGAGTTCTCAATGGAGAAGTTGGTGCGTTGTACTCTTTTTCCTTCGACCAAGGTTTAGTTTTCCCACAGGGTTTTTGTTACTTGGCAAGGTTTTAATGAGGCAACATTGTAAGCACCATCCGGCATATCGACGCGCGGCACAAGGGGGAGTGTTGTAGGAAATATGACATGTGCGTGTGTGCACTTGGTCTTATGCCGTGTATATGGGCTTAGCCCATGGGCCTTAGATGTAATAGGAAACATGTAGTACATACCATATATATCTTGTTGTACTACACATAGTACATGTAGTACGTTTCCATACTAGGCTCCATGTAAACCCCTATATAAGGGGCCTCTCATTTGATGAATAAGAATAACAACAAGATTCATCTCTCATATATTCTATAACACAAATCCTTTTTTTGGGATATTAGTGTTCAATTGATGTCAAAATCTAACAGATTTTCACCCATTTTCATTTTCTACAGACAAGAAGTAGATCTGAGCAGTAATAACCCTAAAATGCTTTTACACTCTTCTTGATTGAAAAATGTCGATTGAAAGTTCGGAACAAACAATACAACATTTAATCCTTTGCTGATGGGCGGTAAGTGCTTAGGGTTTTGCATGGTTAGTGAGCTCTAGCTTGGTTGGTTAAAATGTTTAACTAACAACTTTAAGGGCACAGTTCAAACCCCACGGACGTATATAGGGTGTGTGAGTTATTAATAATAAAAAAACAGACAAGGGCGGAGCTACCTTTTAACATGAAGGGGGTTCAGACCCCCCAAGCTTGTCTAATTCTCACATGAACACTCTTAGGACACATTTACTAATTTAGAATAAAACTTATCATTAATCAGTATTAACAAGTATTGATATCAACAAGAATCGGTATCAGAATATTTCTTATCATTCTACTGTTTACTTACCATAAGGAATTAAAACAATATTGAAACTTTTACGATTGTTGTTGTTTACTTACCATATGGAATCATAATCAAAACTAATTTGATTACTAAAATACCCTCATGTAATAAAATAAATTTAAAATACCTCTAAAATACAATATATATATATATATATATATTTTATTTTAGAGGTATTTTAAATTTATTTATTACATGGGTATATATATATATATATGGACACATACATATATATGCATACATACACATGCATATTTAGGGTTGAGTAAATTAGAAATATTATAAATACAATAAAATTTAGAAATATCCCTAATTTAAAATATTATAATATATTTTATGGGTTGGATAATTTAGAAATATTATTAATCATGTGAGGATATTTTAGAGAAAAAAAATTGATTCCATTACCCGGATTTTGATACCCATCTCCTCCCTTGGTAGGAATGGCAATAATACCCGGCGGGTAGGGTACTCACGGGTATTCGACCCTAACGGGGGAGATAAATAGGGATAAACGGGTAACAAGTATGGAGATCCCCAGTATTCAAATAATTAAATCGGGTACGGGGCGGGTATGGTATTTCGATATTTATGTTGAAAATATTAATATATATAATTTGTTATATATATATATATATATATCAATTTATAAAAATATATTTTATGTAATAAATACTTTTTCATTCTCTTAATTAAATATATTCATTTACAGTTATTGTTCTTTTTAAATGAGACCTGTATTTGTTTTCATTAGATTGAAGCATGAAACTTATTTGTTTGATATTTGATTTAAATTTCATATTTTTCTATATTGTATTTAAAAAAAAATATTTAATACATAATTTTTAACGGAGATCGGGGGGTATGGGAACATAATCTCTAGCGGGTATGGGTACGGGGAATACCCATTATCTAATTACGGGTATGAGGACGAGTACGTGGATGAAACATGTTAAAGGATATGCATATGGTATTTAGATCACCTCACCCTACCTTACCCATTGCCATCCCCTACCTTACCCATTGCCATCTCTATCCCTTGGGTATTAAATAAGGGGTTTCATCATGAATCAATTTCGCATAAGAAAATGTGACTCACATCTATTTTAATACATTGACATGTTAGTAAACGCAGAATTTCATCCATTACGGAATCAATTACACCACTCTCAAATTCATTCTAAATTAATAAACATGCCCTTATATCATATAGATTGTACATCAATTTCTTCCTGATTCAGTCACTATAACCCCAACCAATGACTATTATGTATTAAGTTTATTTCAGACCCCTTCAACTTCTCGCTCCGCAATCCAACATGGACGTCAGAAACCAAGTTAAGTACCGAGTCTCATCTCTAAGACTATCGATATCCTTCCATTGAACTAGAATTCTTAAGCTCTATCCTTCATGGTTGTGCTTGATTTCAATTGGACTCTGGCTTGTGTAGGTAAATGTGATGAAAGACCAGAAAAAACTACAGTCATACTTGCTATAGCGTTCAATCATTTTGATGCTTCGACTGGGCATGCCGCATGCAGGATAAGATTTCGTCACTATATCATCTTAAATTCTTGGTTTGTTGAAAGAAGAAAATGAAACAGGGCCTGATTGGAGGATGATGACCACAACTATGGCTTGCAAAAGCTTACTCAAAATATAAACCTAATGTAGTGCAGTACCAAACGGAACTGAAACAGATGATAAACCAAACACAAAAAATGCGAATTTTGATGAGGAAACCTTAGATACGGAGATTAATGGGAGACAGATAGGAAAAGGATAACTACTGAAAAAATGCGAAGTGGGTTCCTTTCCGATTTCACATCACATAACAATACAGCAACTGAAGAAGATACCCTTCTTCTAAATCAACAATTGATAGCCTGAAATTGTATTCAAAGAGAAGAACAAGGGGTCTTACCCACATGTTTTTTGTCCCACGGAGTCCACCAGCAGAGGCAGAGTAAGATTGATTCATGTGAAACCTATTCTTCAACATCCTCATTTGCCTGATGTGTCGCATCACTACTATTTGCTGTTGCATGTTTCCTGTGCTTCTTGCTCCTGACTTTCTTGGCTTTCATGCGGCGTTTCTTCTCATTGACATCAACCCAGGTATAGTCAGGGGGTATGAGGAAGGGGTCAACCTCATCCTTATATCTGTGACTATCACCGTCACTTGTCTGTCCACTACGGGTCCTTCTCATCCATGAAATCCATGATGAGGATCCCTCTGATTCCTTTGACTTTGCATCCTGAAAATGGGCTGGACTGGAGAGAGGGGTTGAAAACTCCTCCACTGGCTGAAGCTCCTCAAATTTTGTGAAAGTTACAAGAACTCTTATTGTTGGAACAATAGGGATGGCAACCTGTGGCATAGCAATGCAACATTATGTTGACATTCAAAAACAAAAGCTGAAGAACTCTATGATTTATCAACTAAACAGCCAGAAGAAACTAATTGTATGACTAACTTTTACTTCTCATGGTTCAGTTTCACATATCCTATTGGTTGACTAATCAGTTTGTAACTGTAACATGCTTTATAATGGTACAAAATACTAAAAGCTTTCCCATTGCAAACATATTAGCCAGCCAAATTTTGTGAAAGTTGGTATTGTTGGGACAATAGGGATGGCAACCTGTGGCATAGAAATGCAACATTATGTTGATATTCAAAAACAAAAGCTGAGGGACTCTATGATTCATCAACTAAATAGCCAGAAGAAACTAATTGTATGACTAACTTTTAGATCTCATGGTTCAGTTTCACATATCATATTGGTCGACTAATCAGTTTTTAACTGTAACATGCTTTATAATGGTGCAAAATAATAAAAGCTTTCCCATTGCAAACATATTAGTCAGCCACAGGGACCTTACTAGCGCTATATACTGATTTGAAGATGGACAATTCCCAACTAAAAAAGCATAAATCAACATTCATAGGCGATGTAATCACTAGAAGTTTTGGCCAATAATTACCACCCTAAGCACATAGAAACATAGAAATTTTATCCTCATCAATCAATGAGTTTACTTCAATTAGAATATTTTTACATTGGGATGCATCTATTCTTAATATATACATATGAGCTATGCTGAATCTGAAAAATTGACTAACGCCAAATCAACAGTAAAATTGCATAAACAACCTAGCAGAAGATAATATTGAAAAGAAAAAAATATTACCTTGACAGGAAAAGTGCCATGGGGTAGTTTAGTAGTCAAAAGCTCCCTGAGTCTCCTTATAGCCTTGACCTTGTTTGCTAAGATGTCTAATAAGGGAAGAAGCTCATCTGTTTTCAAAGGGAAATCCGGTGTCAACCATAAGACAGGTCTCAAACCTTTTTTGTACTCACTCTCATGCTTAGGTTCACTAGACCCTTTCTTCTTCTTTTTCTTACTGGTTTTGTCTTTTCCCTTCTTGGCATCTGTCATATCAACTTTAGGAATTTCGGATGACGGTTTTTGATGATCTAGTGATTTATGGTTGCCACCTTCTGGAGCCAACTTTGAAAACTTTTTCAAAAGCTTTGGATCTTCAGAATCATCATTTCCCTTTGAACCTTTTTTGTTCCAACCAAACCAACTCTTCTTGTCCTTACCAACACCATTTGATTCACCATTCTCATAGGTGCCTGAACCACTTTCATGGCTCTCAGTTACCCCACTATCCTCGTCCTCACAAACAACGTCAGAGTTTCCCAAATGAAGTGCAGAATCCAACTGGATCTTCTCCTCAGCGGTTAATACATCATCATATTCATCATTGTCACCAGCATTTGCCACCCTTTCTTCATCATCCACTGCAAATAGCTCCTCATCTGTCATAGCCCCAGGAACCCGCCTAGACTTCACACTCACCATCACGTGAAGCATATCAAACACTTTGGCCTTCCAGTTTCCAACCATCTCAGTCCTCTCCTGCCGCCTCCAATTTAAGTGTGGAACAAGCTCAGCCTGAGTAACATCAATGCCTGGCCTATACATATTCGTTTGTGACATCAAGGCCACTTCATGGGCAACTTCAGCTTCAGTTGGTTGGGCACCAGCTCCTTCCAAAGCATTTGTGATTTCTTTCTCCTTATGTGCTAGAACAATTAAAGAACCAGGGCCTAAATTCACCTTACCATCCTCTGAAGAGTAGCCCTCTCCAAGAAAAAGAAATGTCTGATCAGATCTTTGAATGCGAAACCCATCAAAGCCAGCAAGAGTCATATCAGCCCGTAGATTAGAGCCACGCTTCCAAATGCGGTAAGTATCTGAGGGGGCTATTCGACCAATAAACGGTATGACTGAGCTCTCAAAATGAAAAGTAATCTCCATATAAAAGTCCCGAATACGTCCTGCAGAGGCAACAATACGAGGAAGTCTACGGCACCATTTGGCCCAAGCAAGCGGTTGGTAGTGTCGTGCAATAATCATAGCAATTGCTTCCTCTCTAGTGCACACTGCTTCTTGGAGAGCACTCCAACCATTCTCATTTTGAAGACTCCAATCAGCACCAGCAGCCATCAAAATCTCTGCTGAGATTGGATCCCGGAGACGCACTGCAAGATGCAAAGGGGTCTCACGACCAGGCACATCACGACGATCAATGACAGCTGAAACAGAATCAGCTCGGAGCTCAGCCTCAAGAGATTCTGCTTCAGTACTTACTTCACTAGCCTTGGCCAGCCGAGGGAGGGTAGAGATAATGCGCTTAAGGGAAGCATAGTCACGGTGTGCAACCGCAAAATGAGCTGGACTATGGGAATATTTTGAAAAATCTTCCATCGCTTAACTATTCTCCTCGTTCCTATGCTAATGCTCCTCTCATCTTTCGATGAACTAAAGCTTCGGAACTCAAATCTACACCAGTCATACTCATTCTACAGTTCAGATGGGTATTCTCACTACAGTAGAACCCAACAATTCCCAAAACCCAGATAATCGAACACAAAACCCCTCTCAATAACAATTCAAATTCAAATCACACTTAATTTCCTCACCATTGCCAAAGCTTCAACCAGTTTTGCAGCTCAATTTCCTGATCCGAAGCACCACCAAAGCAACCACAAAGCTCCGAATCTGTAAAACAACACAATAAAGATTCAAACTTTCTAGCTCAAATCAGCACAAAACAAAAAACCAGAAATCAAAACTTTATGCTTGGAAACCAAAACTGAATCACACAAGCACCATAATCTGTCTACATTTTCAAATCCCATCACAAATTGACTATCTTTCTCCTAAAAATCACCTGAGCCAAATAAAACAAGAACCTTTGGATTGGGTTTGTGGAGTGAAAGCTCAAAGCTTGGTTCTTTTCTCCTTCCCTTTTACCTCTGGTGGGCTATCTCACACAATTCAACTGTTGAATCAGTCAGAGAGGTAAGAGAGAGATGATGATGAAATGGGGTGGTGAGCTTAATCCCACGGTTGGTGTCAGATAGAAGGGATCCAATGGTCAGGATCTTGGGTTCCAATCCTGGGTTGGCTATGGTCACAAACTAGTGTAGACAGGACATGTCCCAACTCGGTTCCTGACTCAGTCTCTCTCTCTCTCTCCTCCTCAGATCTCTCTGTTTTTCCAGGTTTTGAAGAGTCGTCACTTTTGCTTTTGCTCTGTTTCACAGCTTTAGAGCAAAGACTAGAGCTTTTGCCTAGCTTTGCGGGGTGAATTA
The DNA here is from genome assembly GCA_951800085.1 of Comarum palustre. Taxonomy (NCBI): domain Eukaryota; kingdom Viridiplantae; phylum Streptophyta; class Magnoliopsida; order Rosales; family Rosaceae; genus Comarum; species Comarum palustre. Next base: position 19,391,075 of record OX637587.1, on the reverse strand, counting down.
CTTACCTGCCATTTCAAGAGTAATGGTGAATTGGTAATTAATATGTTTCTTTACCAGAGGAACATGGCCAATGGAGTTTCCGTTTTGGTAACGGTCTGTCAGAAGAACTCTGTGTTGAAGATATTTAAATTAATTGTTTATTATATTAATTTTTTAATTAAATTTTAAAATCTTAACTATTGAAATTGTAGATTTATATAAATAGATCAATCATATAAAATTTTAGCCAAATTGATGATCGTTAAAAACAAGTTGTAGATCAAATCAATGACGAACCAAATATGTCAAACATGAACCGTTCAAGTTCATAATTGGCAAATCACACTTATGAATGCCTTAACGATTTTCAATTCAGTTGAAAATTTACAGAAATGATCTACTCATAAATATTTATAAAATGAACGGTTAAGATGTGGATATAAGATCGAAAAGCGGGATAAACAGAAAAGTTCTCAACATAGAAGTCCTCACTAGAAAGATTCCCGTCCTATTAGTATAATAGAATGGTCTTCTCAAAAATAATATGTTATAATAGAATGATGTTGTAGGATAGATAACATGTGTGTGCTCTTAGTCTATCCAGTTAATGGCGTTTATCTTACCTTTATGTAATTGAAAAACTATATGGACTTGTCTCAATATGTAAATGAATAGTCTAATGTATGTTAAGTGAGACTATAAAAAGAGACTTCTTTCTATCAATATAGTACATCGAATTACATTCATAACACACGATTACATTCTCTTACATTATCAGAGAAAATACTCTATAAGCACTGGAAGGCGCGCGCATGGCAACGACTGTTACGGTACCCCTAGCGAGTTTATGTATAAGGAGTACAAGTGGATGTGGTTTTTGGTCCACTTCAACAACCCAGAAAATAAGGTATGTAAATCATATTTGTGTTTACTTGTATCATGTTTGACAAAATTAGGTCACTAATATTTTTTTAATATTTGTTTATACTACAAGGCCATTTCTGGAATAAACGTGAAAAACCGGGGGTACAACACGAGTAACCATCATGCTAGGTCTAAACCGTTTGCGACTTAAATGGAGGAGGCGACACAACAAGCAGAAGTCAACTCGTTCGTATGGACGTACGAGAAAGCATATTTGCTTATATATATATATATATTATTTAATATTTTTTTATATATGTTTACTAATATATATATATATATATATATATATATGTTTTTTCCTTGTCAATTAGGCGAGAGTGAGAAAAGGGCTAAAGAGGTGTTGACTCAAATAATGAGGGAACATTGGCCAGAGACGCAAGATGAGGACCTCCCTGAGGCCATCTCTCAGATTGATCAATCTGATGTGACGGTAGGGACGAGGATCATGGGTCACGCTTTCTCACCACGCGTGAACAATTTCTACTGTAAGGATCTAGGACAACAGGGAGAGGTGGTCTTAAAGAACACTCCCGATTTCTCACGCAAGTCCTCATTTACCAAGGCTTCTCAGCTACAGGAGAAACTTCAGAGGCAAGCGATGGAGCATCAGAGACAGATGAAAGAGGCGAGATTAGCGTAGGAGGCTGAGCTCAAGAGAAGAGATCGATGAGCAAATCCAAGCTGAGCTCAAGAGGAGAGATGAGAAGATCCAGTCTGAGCTCAGGAGGAGAGATGAGCAGAGTCAAGCTCAGATGTCAAGCTGGTTTGCGGCATTTTCTGCACATTTTCAGGCGCAAGGACTCCTTTCGATACTCCACAGCAGTAGCAAGATCCATAAAATAATAGCAATCCTCTTTCATATTTGAACGACATAGATTTAGATAATAATTAGTTTAAGTGTTGTGCATGTTTAGTTTTACCATTTAACTTAGTTTAAGTGTTCAGTTTAAAACATATTATTTGTGTTTGCTTAAATTGAATTAATTTGCATTTGTTAATGAAAATGTGTTTTGTTTTGATTTTGAGTGTTGTTGGCTATTGAGGAATTGGACAGGTATGTTGGAATAAAAATCGAGTTATTTTTTTTTTCAGAAAAATCAACTTTAGCCGACGATAAAGGGCTAGATTGGTAGATATACCAACTCCATTTTTCTAATACCATGTACCAACCAATATATGATTGGTATGAAAAATTCATTATTTATACCAACCAATAACGTTGGTGTAACTAATTGGTATGGTTAGTACTCGGTTGGTACGGTTGGTAATAGACTTCTACCAACATATTTATGACCCCAAAATTTAAAGGCTCAATCCAAATAAGTAACAACAAATAACATCACAAATCCATAGTCTTATACAACTTCAACCGAATTACTAAATAAAAAGTCACAAACTGAATGTCAAAGTCCAAATAACCAAACTCCCAAAGTACTAACAAATTCTCAAAACGATTGAAAAATCTACGATATGGATTTATTTTTTTAGTAAATCTACAGTTGAAAATTTATATATATATATATATATATATATATTAAATAATTTAATATAGTATAATTAAGTTGGTAGATACAGTATACCACGATATAGGAAAAACATATACCACCTACCAACCAATAATTTAAAGTTGATACAGTATATTGTACTGTGTATCATATACCGATTTGGTGGTATATCAACGTATTTGATACGGTTGGTATATGAATTGGTTGGAATGAAATTATGTAACATTGCTAGCGGTATGATATATGCATACTTTAGCCGACGAAATAGACATTTGTTTTTTCAGAAACTAGCGACTTTAGCCGACGAAAATAACAATTCTCGTCGGCTAAAGACCACTTTAGCAGACGAGTTTATATTCTTTAGCCGACGAATTTCGTCGGCTAAAGTTCGATTAGTCAACCATTTTGACCAGCCGTGGAAGTTTTGTCCGACAAAATTTTGTCGGTAAAATTATATAAACTCGTCGGTTAATGTCTAAACTTTATGTCGACGAGGAGTCTATCATTGGCTAAAGTATTGACTTTAGCCGACGAATCTCTAAACTTCCGTCGACTAAAGTAAGGTCGACGACAGTTTAGTTGATGAAACCTCATCGGGTATTACTTTAGCTGATGAAAATGTCTAACAGGCCGACGAATTTTTTTCGTTGGCTAAAGTATTTTCTGTGATAGTGCTACTATATAAATGACAGTTAGTTTATTTTTATTTTGTTGTGGGAGGATACGGTGTTGTTCAAAACTAATATTATGTAATCTCGAAAAGTAAAATAACTCCAACTTTGTTCGTCTTGCATTTAACTTGTTCGATACTCCTTTGAGCAAAAAGTAATGTAGCTATGAATCAAACAGCTTGTGTTATTAGACTTTGATATAGGCGAACGTACGATAGTTAGGACGTGAGAGAGGAAAATTCTAGGGTATAGGTCGTCCTGGGGTGCCGGCCGTTTTTTACCGTTGGTTTCTCCCCCCTCCTCTCCCCCGTGCAACCCACGTGAGGTTTTACCTCCTATGTGCATGGGATGCAGGTCTATACAGCAGACGTTCCCTGCGAGAGAAGCATAAGAAAGTAATGACAAAGTGTGACGGATTACAAATCAGCTATAAGGAAAATAAGTACACAAGTACAAAGGTTTCTTTGTTTTGCAGCAACAACCTCCATGATCGACCATTTAGCACAAAATGTGAAAGATTGTCACCTTTATAATTCTCTAATACCCTTTTCTTAGTTTCATTGTTTTTATTTCCTTTTATTTTGTTAGTGTACTTATATACAAGCTAGGACATGGTCTATATAGCCAGATCTGGGGTTAGCTGGCTGTAGGATTCCCTTGCTAGTGGATTTTATGTGACTTCAAGCTTCTCAACTACTACTTCTTTGCTTGTTCTTCACTTCTTCTTTCTCAGCCAGTCGAACTTGCAACTAGTTGGTCTTTGAGAGTATCTCAAAACCAACAGGCCGCATAGGGACCAGCAACTACTACTTCTACTGCTTCACCACTGTGACTGCATGCACTGTGGGATTTCTCTCCTGCTCTCTTGCCCTCTAAAACCAGCAATGGAATCGAAGGAAGACATGCATAATGATTCATATGGTCCCCTCCAGCATGTGGCTTCCAGGCTATGGCGCATTGGCTCCTTACTAGAATTATAACCTGTTGTTTTTGCTTTTTCAGAGTGAAAGCCCCCACGGAGAAGCTGGCACGCTTTGCATGCATAGTTCTCTGCGCTCTGTGGCCACCCTGTCTACAAGAAGGCTTTGCACTTTGATTGCTCTCTCAATTTCAATTAAGACCCTCTGCGGCTTTGGGGAGGCTTACTTTTCCTAGAGAAACATGTCCTTACTAGTAAGGTCTTCTCACCATCAGAGTTTGGCTCATCAGCAGCACCACGTACGTACCAAGCTGCATGTCATTGCTGTTATATGAATGAAGTCATGCACATGCAGGCAACTGCCACCGCGTTTCATAATAAATCTGATTCAATGCTGCAAAGTTTTATGTTTGGGGAGGTATTGCGATGTTGCATTGTTGAGCTACCTCACCATATTCTCCAATGTACGTTCGACTGTTCATCTTCAGATATCATCTTTCTAAAAATGGGAAAACGTTTGATCATCTAACTATGACCAAATGAATAGTCTAACACAATGTTCTTGGTAAATGATCTTAGATTTCTCTAGCTATTCGGAGTTTGTGAACAAGAAGGAAAGACATGAATAGTCGATAACCACTGATAAAGAATCATGATGCTAATCATTTGGTAAAATGATTGTTGACTCGGTTTGTTAAACACTGGCATTCATCAGTTGTTTGTCAGGAGTTAGGAACATGATTTGAAGTGATGTAATGATTGCAACCACGCTTGTACGTACGGCAACAAAGCCATAAAGTTCCAGTTAATTTTGTTCAGCAAAAAGGATTATGATAAAGACATCCAGCCACCACATTAAGTTGGTGCTACTGCAACAACAGTCTTGACTCTTGAGGCTATGTAAGCCAATCAAAACCAGAAGATAACATTATCTCTGGTGAAGGGTAATCCAAATTGTTCAGGAGTGAACACCACATGTAACATGCATGTTCTTGGTTCAACGGTAGTTCTATAGGAATAGCGTTGGTCGTAGAGTTTCATGAATTTTCATCACAAAATTTGGTCGACAGTTTATATCACAAGCATCATTATACGATTATGAGGTAAGATTACAAAATTGTGCAATATTTGCACCGGATCAGTTTGAAGCTCACTTCCGAGCCAATAGTTCACAGGTAGATCATTTGCCCCTTCGATTCTAGCCAGTCTTAAAACCCGCACTACCATCTAGGGCCGAAGCCCTACCCGGTCCTCCATTAGGACGGGTCAGCCCTACCCCTTCTCGAGTAGGGTAGGATAAGGGTTGAGCAAATGAAACTCGGCCCTACCCTACGACCCTATCTTAATGAGTCATTTAGGGCCGAACCCGGTCCGACCCTAAAAGCCCGCCATTTAGACCCTAATAATTTCTTATTTTTTGTATTGTTTTAATATGTTTCTATTTTTTAGATACAATACAACTAATCTTCTCTTTTGTAGTTGATTTGCTAGTTTTGTTCCTTTAATTTTCTTTTCTTTTGTTGATTAACGATTGTATTTTGATGATTTAGAACATTACTTCGAGAGATATAAGTATAACCACTTAGTTTATAGATAGATGTCTTAAATTAAGTATAATGTGTATGCATGCATGTTAAATATAACCAATAAATGTTCATTACATTTAATTCTAAAGCTAAATTATGAAAAAAAAAATCTCATCTCGGCCCTGTTTAGCCCTATTTAAAGGGTCGGCCCTACCCGACTCTATTAACCCTAACGAAATGGGCCGCTAGGGCGGACTATGATTTACATATTCAAGCATCGGTCCTACCCTATCCGGTCCTAAATTTTGTTGACTTTGACCGAGCCTTACCCTACCTTACCCTAAGCCCTAAAATTTAGGGTCGAGCCGGTCCTAACCCGGCCCATGATGAGGCCTATTCACATGTGATTTATATCATTCATGGATGCAGAAGACTTCCGATGAGCACCTAACATGAATTAGGTTGAAGATGGGGTCCTTCCCGATCTTAATATTTCGATTCATCTCAGCAAATTCGTTGAATGCAGTGATCACCACGAAAGAGATTGCATCCAGAGTCACCTGAAGACTTGTTGGAAAGTAGAACCTTAAATACTACACAAGAAAAAGTCAACATTATTACATACATGCAAAGAGAATCAACAAATTATAAGCAGAAGCACTATAGTTGAGGCATATTCAAGGTAGAATCTTTAAAACATAACATTGTGAACAGAATCGACCAAGGAACCTAAACCTAGTGTGTTAGTCAAGAGACATACCATTGTGTCTTCCCAACCGAAATCGTTCTCCGTGATATTCTTATCAAGAAGATATAAGCAGAATCTTAATACTCTATCCATCTGCCTTCCTATGACAGAATTTTGATGATCCCCTCTGTCCTTGTCACAGATCATGGCAGCAAGTTCGCTACTCACAGGCAAAACAACTGCACATAACTTTCCAGGAACAATGCACTTTTGGATGCACGATTCATGCCAACTTGCATGCTGAAAACCCCAGTAATCAATGGACCTTGAGTAAGGCTGTTATTTTACATCACTAATTGTAGCTTCAATATCTTCTGGAACAAATAGAACACGTCCTGCAATGCCAAAAACAGAAGGGCACCTGATTATACATTCATGGTTCTTTAGATTGAGATAGGAGGCATACTTTTACACAAAACAAGGACTACCAGAGATTCACTTCAATAGTTCAATGTATGTTGGAAAATTTAGGTGTTAAGCGGACAGTAGACGTTCACAAGCTATATATCCGTAGCTATAATATTTTATCCTACAAATTCATTTATATTAAACTAATTTTATCAAGTTTCTCCAGTGTTTTAAAAAGCTAAATTTATGTTCAGATAGGTTAAGCTTTACTAAAGCAAGGAACGTATCCTACACTTATGTTTCAGATATATCTAGTTTGCTAAAGCAATTCACCACATATACCGAATGGGAACACATGGTACTACTACTGCGCATAACATAAAAAAGCAGGTCAACTCAGAGATATAGTTTAGTTGTGCAAGTGTATACGTGACGTCTATATAACGGAATTTGTATGCTCCTGTTACGCTGTTAATAATAACACAAAACGTTACACGCAAGTCAAAGACCACCGAAGAGCCGTCTTCGACTCTCCGATGCATAAGTTGGTACAGATGTTGACATAGTAGCAGCGTATGTGTAGTTAATGCATAATTAATGAGATGAAAGATAGTTACCATTTATAGGCTGTTGATGGAAAAACTTCCTCTTGCCTTTCGATGTAGGATTAACATGGTTTAGGTTGCCACAATGTTGTCCCAAGAGACGATAATGGGGCCGTGCATGCAAGCGTGTCTCAGCTCCATTTAAGAAGCAGCTTGCGAATATCTGTAGACAACGCTGTTGTCTTGAGGCCGCATGTCCCAACTGTTGTGGATTCGATTGTTACGATCAGCCTAAGTGCTGTCAAAGTGCGCCAGCTAGGCATGTATGCTAACAAGTCCCTCAAGTCCCCAGTCTAAGAGGGGTTACGTTTCTTGGCTGGGGAGTTATCTACTTAGAGCTGACCGTAAATAGCGAACCCACTTGCGGGTCCTCCCAGAGTCCCCTAACTCTCCCTCCTTTCATTTTCCTGCTTTTTCTGATAGTAAGCCAAGGTTTTTTTTTCCGCTGCTAACCTCGCCTTTTCTTCTTCATGGAGGTACATCATAACCAATGTCAGCTTTGCAGGGTCATAGCTGACTGGACTTCTCCCACCGTCTACTGTGGTAATTGCACCTGGCCTCAGTAGTGGCGGTCCGAGAGATTGTGCCATAGGTAGCGGCGTCTCGAAACTTAACGTCCTCGCCACTTTATCTGTGTTTTGTGGCGACTCATTTGTTTGAATGTCTTCATCATTAGTCATAATAACGTGGTGTGAGAAATATGGTGAGTTAGATTATTTACCCATGTGAGTAATATTTTGTACCCGTATGAGTGAGATTCTGTATCCGTGTACTCACATTGGTACCCCTATCAGTAAGAATACATACCTATGTGATTGAGATTCTGTATCTCTGTGAGTGAGATTATGTACCCGTGTGAGTGAGATTTCGTACCTATGTGAGTGTGATTTTGTATCCGTGTGAGTGAGAATCCGTACGCGCGTGAGTGAAATTCTGTACCACTATGATTGACATTTTGTACCTGTGTGAGTAGCTTTACTTAACCCCATGAGTAAAAATATGTACCCACATGAGTGAGATTTTGTACCTCTATAAGGGAGATTATGTACTCGAGTGAGAAATACGGTGAGTAAGAATACATACCAATGTGATTGAGATTTTGTACCTCTGTGAATGAGATTTCGTACCCGTGTGAGTGAGATTATGTATCCGCGTGAGTGAGATTCTGTTCCTCTAAGATTGACATTATGTATCTCTATAATTGATATTTTGTACCTCTGTGAGTGAAATTATGTACCCGTGTGAGTGAGTTTTCGTACCTGTGTGAGTGAAATTTCATACCTGTGTGAGTGCGATACCTTAACCGTGTGAGTGAGATTTTGTACCTCTATAATTGACATTTTGTACCCATGTGAGTAGTTTTACTTACCTTCATGAGTAGAAATATGTACCCATGTGATTGAGATTTTGTACCTCTGATAGTGAGATTATGTAACCGTGTGAGTGAGATTTCGTACCCTTATGATTGTGATTCTATATCCGTATGAGTGAGATTTTGTACAAGTATAAGTGAAATTTTGTACCACTATGATTGACATTTTGTACCCATGTGAGTAGCTTTACTTACCCCCATGAGTAAGATTATGTACCCACATGAGTGAGATTTTGTACCTTTATGAGATAGATTATGTACTCGTGTGATAAATACGGTGAGTTAGATTATGTACCCGTGTGAGTGAGATTTTGTATCCATGTACTCACACTAGTACCCATACGAGTAAGAATAAGTAGTGAGATTCTGTACCCGTGTGAGAGAGATCCTGCACCTCTATTATTTACATTATGTACCTGTATGATTCACATTCTGTATCTAAGTGAGTAGTTTTACTTACCCCTATGAGTAAGAATACGCACCCATATGAGTGAGATTATGTACCCGTGTGAGTAGCTTTACTTACCTTTGTGAATGAGATTCTGTACCCATGTGAGTAGCTTTACTTACCTCATTGAGTAAGAATACGTACCAATATGAGTGAGATTCAGTACCTCTATGAATGAGATTCTGTACCCGAGTGAGTGAGATTATGTACTCTTATGAGTAATATTTCGTACTCGTGTGAGTGAGATTCGGTATCCATGCGAGTGAGATTTTGTACCACTATGATTGACATTTTGTATCAGTGTGAGTAGCTTTACTTACCCCCCATGAGTAAGATTACGTACCCACATGAATGAGATTTTGTACCTCTGTGAAGGAGATTATACTCGTGTGAGAAATAGGGTGAGTGAGAAAATGTACCCGTGTGAGTAGGATTTTGTATCCGTTTACTCACACTGGTACCAATATGAGTAGGAATATTTAGTGAGATTTTGTACTCACATGAGTGAGATTCTGTACCTCTATGGTTAACATTATGTACCTCTATGATTCACATCATGTACCCGTGTGAGTAGCTTTACTTACCTCCATGAGTAGGAATATGTACCCATGTTATTGAGATTATGTACCTCTGTAAGTGAGATTATGTACTCGTGTGAGTGAGATTTCGTACCCGTGTGAGTGAGATTTCGCTTCCATGTGAGTGAGATTCTGTATGCGTGTGAGTGAGGTATTGTACCACTATAAATGACATCATGTACCCGTGTGAGTAGCTTTACTTACTTCCATGAGTAAGAATACGTACCCACATGGATGAGATTATGTACCTCTATGGTGGAGATTATGTACCCGTGTGAGAAATATGGTGAGTGAGATTTTGTATTCGTTTACTCACACTGGTATCCATATGAATAAGAATACGTACCCATGTAATTGATATTATGTACCTCTGTGAGTGAGATTATGTACCCGTGTGAATGAGATTTTGTACCAATGTGAGTGATATTATGTACCTCTATGAATGAGATTATGTACCCAAGTGAGTGAGATTATGTACCTTTATAATGTACATTATGTACCCGTGTGAGTAGCTTTACTTACCCCCATGATTAAGAATACTTACCCACATGAGTGAGATTGTGTACCTCTATGAGGAAGATTATGTACTCGTATGAGAAATAAGGTGAGTGAGATTATGTACTCGTGTGAGTGAGATTTGGTATCTGTGTTCTCACATTGGTACCCATATGAGTAGGAATACGTACCAATGTGATTGAAATTCTGTACTTCTGTGATTGAGATTTCGTACCATGTGAGTGAGATTCTGTATCCGTGTGAGTGAGATTTTGTACCCACGTGAGTGAGATTCTGTACCTCTATGATTGACATTATGTACCTCTATGATTGACATTCTGTACCTATTTGAGTAGTTTTACTTACCCTCATGGGTAAGAATATGTACCCTTGTGATTAAGATTTTGTACATCTGTGAGTAAGATTATGTACCCGTGTGAGTAGATTTACGTACCCCTATGAGTAAGAATACGTACCCATATGAGTGAGATTACTAACCCGTTTGAGTATCTTTACTTACCTTTGTGAGTGAGATAATGTACTCGTGTGAGTAGCTTTACTTACCTCTATGAGTGAGATTATGTACCCATTTGAGTAAGAATACTTACCCATATGAATGAGATTTTGAACCTCTATAAATGAGATTTTGTACCCGACTGAGTGAGATTATGTACCCGAGTGAGTAAGATTATGTACCCGTGTGAGTAATAATTCATACCTATGTGAGTGAAATTCTGTATCCATGAGAGTGAGATTTCGTACGCGCGTCAGTGAGATTTTATACCATTATAATTGACATTCTGTACACGTGTGAGTAGCTTTACTTACCCTCATGAGTAAGAATACGTAACCTCATGAGTGTGATTATGTACCTCTCTGAGGGAGATTATGTACCCGTGTCAGAAAAACGGTGAGTGAGTTTATTTACCCGTGAGATTAATATTACGTAACTGCGTGAGATTTTGTACCTCTATAAATGACATTCTGTACTCGTGTGAGTAGCTTTACTTACCCTCATGAGTAAGAATACGTACACATAGAAGTGAGATTTTGGACCTCTATGAGTGAGATTATACACCCCTGTGAGAGAGATTTTGTATCTAGGTGAGAGAGATTCTGTATCCGTTTCAGTGAGATACCTTAATCGCGTGAGTGAGATTCTATAAGTCTATGATTGACATTCTGTACCCGTGTGAGTAGCTTTACTTTCCCCCATGAGTAAGAATATGTACCCATGTAATTGAGTTTAGGTACATCGTGAGTGAGATTTTGTATACGTGTGAGTGAGATTTTGTACCTCTATGATTGACATTATGTACCTCTATGATTATCATTATGAACCCGTGTGAGTAGCTTTACTTACCCCATGGGTAAGAATACGTACCCATGTGATTACGATTTTGTACCTCTGTGAGAGAGATTGTGTACTCATGTGAGTAGATTTACTTACCCCTATGAGTAAGAATATCTACCCATATGAGTGAGATTATGTACTTGTGTGAGTAGCTTTACTTATCTCTGTGAGTGAGATTATGTACCCGTGTGAATAGCTTTACTTACCTCTGTGAGTGAGATTGTTGACTCATGTGAATAGCTTTACTTACCCATTTAAGTAAGAATACGTACCCATATGAGTGAGATTTTGTACCTCTATGAATGAGATTTTGTACCCGAGTGAGTGGGATTATGTACCCGAGTGAGTGAGATTATGTACCCGTGTGAGTAATATTTCATACCCGTGTGAGTGAGATTTTGTATCCATGTGAGTAAGATTCCCTCCGCGCGTGAGTGAGATTTTGTACCATTATGGTTGGCATTCTGTACCTGTGTGAGTAGCTTTACTTAACCCCATGAGTAAGAATATGTACCTCTATAAGGGAGATTATGTACCTCTATGAGGAAGATTATGTATCCATATGAGAAAAACGGTGAGTGAGTTTATTTACCCGTGTGATTAATATTACTCAACCGCACTTACGACTCGCTTAATTCTGTGCGAGACGAGTGTAAGTGAGAAAATAAAATAAACAGGACATTGCCCCTCTAGAGGTTCACGATCATCGACACCGTGGGAAGCATAGTCTAAACGCTAAGTCCCGTCACTCTCAGGTCAAGCACCAGAAATCCGGACAACGGTACTACTTTTTGATCCAAAACACACACACGCACACCAATGCTAATAAAAACGTGTGGTCACATAGTAAAACAATGCAGCTTATACCTTTATATATATAATAAAAGAAAAGCCACTTACCCGGGAGGGTTATGGCTCACCCATTGGGTGTGCCCCCTACTACCTGATATGACGAAGCAAATGGCTGTGCTCCAATTCCATGCGCTCCTAGGTCTGTTTGTGAGGTATAAATGACATAGTCAGTTAAATGCATTTCGAGGATTTATTATCTACAATATACGACTCGATAAACTTTTTCATTTATCTTTCTGATATTAGAGTCTAATTAATTGATACACTGATTCTCGAACTGGTGAGAATTCAGAATTGTTTTCTATCTGGTACTTACGTCGTTTCGCCGCTTATTTATTCTAAATATTTTTAAACAAGGTTTAGTAAAAGGTTACAAACCCTTTAGTAATTCTAAAACCTTTAAATTATTTAAATGTAGCGATAAAAGCGTAAAAAGTAAGTCTGCTACAGTAAAAGTCAAAAGTTAATTTTGAAATAGTAAAAGGCAACGGTCAACAGTAAAGTCAAAGTCAACGGTCAACGATCAATAGGTAACAGTAAAAGTAAACTATAAAAATTAAAAATAAACTGTAAAGGTTAAAAGTAAATCTGTCAGGGGAATTCGGTAATTTTACCTCACATTAAAATAGCAAAAACGGAAATCAGACGCGGTAAAAACCAGAGTTTTTATCGTGTCTTCTCCGATCGACTGGTTTGCCGGAAACCAAGCTTTTTTCGGCCAAACCGAGCTCCTTCACCTACAAAACTAGCTTCTACACATCCTAGGCAGTCCAACAAGACTTCAAACACAAGAAAAGTCAAGGTTTTCATACCTCGAGGTCAATCGCTGCAACTCCGGCAGATCTCCTTCGACGAAGCTCTGATGGCCTCCTCCCTGCTTCTGGGCAGCTCCTGGTGCTGCCTGCAGCTTCCTTGGCTCTCCTCTAGCCTGGTTTAGCGTCGAGACTGAGTGAGCAGGTCTCGAGCTTTCTCTCTCCTTTGCTAGGCGGCAGTCACGTCGGCTCTGGCGTAGCTGTGAGCCAAGGCTCGGTCGCGGAAGCAGGGCGAAGCCGCTGGTGGTGCCAGTGAGGTAGGGTGCGCGCTGTGGAGGGGAGCTGTTGGATCGTCTCCGAGCTGCTCGAGAGAGAAAAGAGAGAGTGTGTTTCGAAAGGGAAGGAGCAGAAAAAGAAAGAAAAGGAAAGTGACATAAAAGGAAAGGAGGAAAAGAAGATAAGGGAGAGGGAGTGAGATTTGGTGAGGATAAGGAGAGGTCAGAGAGTGTTTAAATAGAAACTTTCGACGTCCACGATTCAACGATCGAATCAACGATCACGATTTAACCGAACCTTAAAATAATGTTAAAACCAAATACATTTTCTGAAAATCATTTAAATGAGAAAAAATGTCAAATTAAACTGTAAAAATTGTACGAAAATACGTGGAATGCCAGAAAAAAATATTATGTAAATACTCCTACGCATGTGGCGACGTGTGTTCTAATGTGAAAGTGTTAGATACACTTACGACGTATCGAAAAATAACTGGAATTAAACCCTAAGTGTGTCGGAAAATTAAATAAAAATTATCGGGGGTCTCACATGATTGACATTTTGTACCCTTGTGAGTAGCTTTACTTACCCGCATGAGTAAGAATATGTACCTATAGGAGTGAAATTTTGTACCTCTATGAGTGAGATTATACACCTGTGTGAGAGGGATTTTGTATCTAGATGAGTGAGATTATGTATCCGTGTAAGTGAGATACCTTAACTGCGTGAGTGAGATTCTATACCTCTATAATTAACGCTATGTACCCATGTGAGTAGCTTTACTTACCTCTTATGAGTAAGAATATGTACGCATGTGATTTAGATTATATACCTCTGTGAGTGAGATTATGTACCCGTGTGAGTGAGATTCCATACCCTTGTGAGTGAGATTTTATTTCCATATGAGTGACATTTTGTACCACTATGATTGACATCATGTACCCGTGTAAGCAGCTTTTCTTACCCCCAAGAGTAACAATACGTACCCACATGAGTGAGATTTTGTACCTCTATATGAGGGAGATTATGTAATCGTGCGAGATATACGGTGAGTGAGATTATGTACCCGTGTGAGTGATATTTTGTATCCGTGTACTCACACTGGTATCAATATGAGTAAGAATACGTAGTGAGATTCCATACTCGCGTAGGTGAGATTCTGTACCTCTATGATTGACATTCTGTACCCGTTTGAGTAGCTTTACTTACCCCTTGAGTAAGAATATGTATTCATATGATTGAGATTTTATACCTCTGTGAGTGAGATTATGACAGGACCCATCCCGAGATTTCCCAGTAAATCCCAGAATGACTCCTGCGGGACCCACCTAAAAGGGTAGTTACCGAAAATTCGACATAATGTCCCCTAATAGTGAGTAACCCTTCACCTAAAATCCAAGTAAACACATGCAGTACACTTCTAATCTCATCCCCCTCCTTAGGAAAAATCCAACCTGCTCACAACAACACAGAACTACCTCCACAATACAACCACAATAACATAACACAATCACAAACATTTTTCAACTTAATAAATATCCGAAATTCCTGGAATAATAATGAATAAGTTCCGTACTCTACCCCGAAACATAATAATAATATACCCAGGTTATCAGAGCTCTAATACAAAGGAGGAAAAGGGCACTTGTAGGTTTTCAGAAACCTACTAGTGAAAACGGTGAGGAGAGGTAACCACTATGCGCCTCCTAATTTGCTGGCCGAACTCTGCAGTCTGGGCATTTTAAGAAAAACAAAGGCCCAGGGGAGAAACATGTAAAACGTTAGAGTGAGTGGACGAAAATAATACATGAAACGCCAAAAATTCACCACAATAATTAGAACCAATGTTTCATGCTCTCCCAAAGATTTATTTATTAAAATAACATTTATGCATGCCCACAAATAATAACAATTCCACAAATGCAAGATAAAATAACCAAGGGAGGATTATGGGAAGAGAAATATTCACAAACATAATAAGTCTGACCTCTCAGACTAGGGTCGGAGCTAAGAGCTCTAGTAGCGCCCTCACGCTACTCTATGCTAGCTATATAAAATAATACGGTCAACCCTTGAAATATCAACCTGACCTCTCAGGCTTGTCTGTCCTCTCAGACCAGGGTCGGAGCTAAGAGCTCTAGATAATGTGATAACGGTCAACCCTTATAATATCAACCTGACCTCTCAGGTTTGTCTGACCTCTCAGACCAGGGTCGGAGCTAAGAGCTCTAAATAAAGTGGAAATGGTCAACCCTCATAGTGCACTATGTAATTTGCCTGACCTCTCAGGCTAGGGTCGGAGCTAAGAGCTCTAGTAGCGCCCTCACGCTACTCTAGCTAGCATATTCATTGGTCAACCCTTATAATATAATTTCATAATAGTACTTTACTCCATTCTCTTCCCAAAACAAATAAGTGAAACTAATCCTCAACATATATGCATCCAGCCAAATACACAAATCAAGAACCCGAGGAAATTATAATGCTCGAAACAATCGTATAAATCTTGCAAATAAATCAATAATTAGGGCATGCATTCATTTAAAAATAAACTGTCCACTCACAGTAAAGGGACTAGCCCTGAGAACGATCCTGTGCCTCCCCGGAACGTAAATCCTCACGTCCTGTTTAATAAAATGAATATGTTAATTATCCCGAATCGTAAAGTCGGGTCTCCGGAGACATTAGTATAAACTCCGTATTAAACTAGCTTAATTCTTGTATACTCTTAGAAATCTTCGATCAATCCCGACCAACGATAACATGTAATTCTTTTTCCGAACCAAAACGACAATTTGAATAATAATCGAAACTTAATCGACTCGGCCATTAATCTACCTCCACAAAGTTTTAAAAACAAAACTTCCCTTAATCCTTTTTACTTTCAATTCTCCAAAATTACTTAGGATTATTTTTACCTTTACCCCTAACTCATTTACCAAACTGTTAAAAGTAATTTCTCAAGGAAAGGACAGAAATGCCCCTGTGAACAGTAAAATCCGGTCACCGGCCAATTGGCCTCCGACCGGCGATCTCCGGCCATCTTCCTGCTCCTCTCCACCTCCCCTACAACTTCCCTTTACACCACAACAACTAAAACCAACCCTAACACCAACAAATCACAACGAACAGTAGAAAAAAACCCAAAATTTGGAATTCTTGATTGAATCCCTCACCTAGGCTGTAATCGACCGGCGCTCCACCTTTGGAAGGTTCGGAGGTGGCCTGTGGACCGGTTATGAACGGCAGGCGACGGCACAGAGGCCTGACCCGACCGGAACCCGAATCACAGCAACCTTTCGGAGGGTTTCCTCTCCCTCCACGCGGCGGCGCTGCCCCGATCCGAAGGCCTGCTGGGTTGCCGGACCTCCACCGAGTCTAGGGAGGCCAGTCACGCGCCCCACGGCGGCCGGTGGTGGCGGAGCACAGTGAGGGTGCGCACTGACCCAGAGAGGAGGACGACGCGAAAGAGAAGAAGAAAGAAAAGAAAGAAAAAGAAGGAAAGTGACGCGAAGAGAAAAAGGAAACAAAATAAAAGGGGAAAGTTTCCAAACAAGGAAACTTTCTAGAAACACGGAACCCCTAAAATTTTTCCTTCGTTCAAAACCGGAATTTACCCCAATAAAAATCCCCGATAATTTAAATTACCGTCAACAATTCCGACAGTTAATTTTTATTGTTCAAACTTTAATGTCGACACCGTAAATTCACGGATAACGGAAGGAAGGTAACTCGCAGTGAAATTATAAGGTTCGGGGCGTGACAATTCTCCCCCCCTTATAAAAATTTCGTCCTCGAAATTTACATACCTGTTACTCAAATAGGTGAGGATACTGATGTCGCATCTGAGCTTCGGGCTCCCAGGTAGCTTCCTCCACCTCATGACTCCTCCACAACACTTTAACAAGAGGAATGGTTTTGTTCCGAAGCACTTGCTCTTTTTGATCAATAATTTGCACCGGTTCCTCTACGTAGGTCCAGTCTTTATTCAGACTAACAGGTGGCGCATGCAACACATGGGAAGGATCAGCAATGTACTTCCGAAGCATGGATACGTGAAAGACATTATGGATCTTGGACCACTCAAGAGGTAGATCCAATCGATAGGCCAGTGGGCCAATTCTTTCGAGGATCTCATAAGGACCAATATATCTAGGGCTAAGCTTGCCCTTCTTTCCAAAACGCACCACTCCCTTCCAAGGAGATAATTTCAAGAATACCCAATCACCGACTTGGAATTCCAAGTCCTTCCTGCGGTTATCCGCATAAGTCTTTTGCCTATCTTGAGCCACCTTGAGTCGATCTCTTACCACCTTGATTTTCTCATTGGTCTCAAAGATGATATCCGGGCCACAAAACTCTCTTTCTCCAACTTCATTCCAACATAGGGGAGTACGGCATTGCCTTCCATATAATGCCTCAAATGGTGACATGCCAATGCTAGAGTGGTAGCTATTATTATAAGCAAACTCCATTAACATCAAATTTTTATCCCAACTCCCCCGAAACTGTAGAACACATGACCTCAACATGTCTTCCAAGGTCTGAATGGTCCTCTCTGACTGCCCATCAGTCTGAGGATGAAAAGCAGTACTGAAATGAAGTTGAGTGCCCAATGCTGCCTGCAAAGCTCCCCAAAATTGGGAAACAAACCGTGGATCTCTATCTGACACAATGGATTCTGGAACCCCATGTAGTCTCACTATCTCGTTCACATAAATCTCCGACAACCGATCAAGAGAAAACTTTTTATTAACCGGGAGAAAGTGAGCAGATTTCGTCAAACGATCCACAATCACCCAAACTCCATCATACCCATTACGGGTGCGAGGCAGGCCGAAGACAAAATCCATAGTAATATGGTCCCACTTCCACACCGGAATAGGCAATGGTTCCATCAAACCCGAGGGTTTTTGTCTCTCAGCTTTCACTTGTTGACAAACCAAACACCTGCTAACAAAAGCTGCTATTTCCCTCTTCATATTCGGCCACCAGTAATAATTCTTCAAAGTTCTATACATCTTTGTACTACCTGGATGGGCGGCATAAATGGAACTATGAGCTTCCTCCATAATCTCCCGTTTAAGCTCTTCATTCCTTTTTGGTACACACAACCTACCCTTAAATAAAAGGGTTCCATCTTTCCTAACCGTAAAGTCCTCTGCTGAGCCCTCCTGAGCCCTCTCAACCAACTGTACAATGGAAGGGTCATTATATTGCGCCTCCCGAACTCTATCAATGAGTACTGGCCTCACACGAAAACTGGCCACCAAAACACCCATTTCATCCACTGTTAAATCAACACCGGTAGCTCTAAGCTCATAAAGAAGTGGAACCCGAATCATTCTCAAACATGCCAAGGATAAAGAGGGATTGCGACTAAGAGCATCGGCCACCACATTAGCTCTTCCTGGATGGTACTCAATCGAGCAATCATAATCTTTAATTAATTCCATCCATCTCCTTTGACGCATATTTAAATCCCTTTGAGTGAACACATATTGCAAGCTCTTGTGATCAGTGAAAATTTGGCACTTGGCTCCATAAAGGTAATGTCTCCAAATTTTAAGAGCAAACACTACAGCAGCAAGCTCCAAATCATGGGTGGGATAATTTACCTCATGTGTTTTCAATTGTCTAGAAGCATAAGCGATCACTCTCCCATGCTGCATCAACACACCACCCAATCCGTGTTTAGATGCATCACAATAGACTTCATATTCCCCACTATCATCTGGTAGTGCCAAAACTGGTGCACTAGTCAGACGCTCTTTAAGTTCCTGAAAACTTTGCTCGCACTTGTCAGACCATTCAAACTTAATCTCCTTCCGGGTCAATCTGGTAAGTGGAGCAGCAATCTTGGAGAAATCTTGAACGAAGCGACGATAATAACCTGCTAATCCCAAGAAACTCCGAATCTCTGTCACATTGGTGGGTCTACCCCAATTAGCCACTGCAGCTACTTTTTGAGGGTCCACACTAACACCTTCTTCCGACACAATGTGACCCAAGAATCCCACTCTATCCAACCAAAACTCACATTTGCTAAGTTTTGCATACAACTGAGCTTCTCTGAGGACTCGCAGCACCGTCCTTAAATGCCTGGCATGCTCCTTCAAGCTTTTGGAGTAAACCAAAATATCATCAATAAACACGATCACAAAACGATCAAGAAATGGACTAAACACCCTATTCATCAAGTCCATGAAGGCGGCGGGTGCATTAGTAAGTCCAAATGGCATCACTACGAACTCATAGTGTCCATACCGTGACCGGAATGCAGTCTTGGAAATATCACTTTCCCGAATCCGCAACTGATGATAACCCGATCTCAAATCAATCTTCGAGAAAACAGAGGCACCCCTCAACTGGTCGAATAAATCATCAATTCGTGGCAAAGGGTATTTATTCTTCACCGTCACTTGATTCAGCTTCCGATAATCCACACAAAGTCTCATGGTGCCATCTTTCTTCTTAACAAAAAGTACAGGAGCACCCCAAGGAGACGTGCTAGGTTGAATAAAACCCTTGTTCACCAACTCCTGCAATTGAGTTTTTAACTCCTTCAATTCCGCAGGTGCCATTCTATAGGGAGCTTGAGAGATAGGAGCGGTTCCAGGAAGCATCTCGATGGTGAAATCGATCTCTCTTGCTGGCGGTAATCCAGGCAATTCGTCTGGAAATACATCTGGAAACTCCTTTACCACAGGAATGTCTTCCAGGTTCACTTCACCCTTCCTGGTATCTACTACATGTGCCAGGTAGGCTTGGCAACCCTTATTCAACAATTTCCTAGCTGTAACAGCGGAAATCACACAGTTTGGGAGAACATTTCTTTCCCCATGAATGGTGATCTCAGGCTTCCCTGGACTTCTTAACACTACCTCCTTTCGGAAACAATCCACCATCGCCCTATGGGATTCCAAGAAGTCCATCCCCAAGATCACATCGAACTCAACAATATCAAGAGGTATTAGATCAACCTCAAAACCGCAACTCTCTATCAGTACTTCACAACTCTTAAATACCCAATCTATCTTCATCACATCCCCAGAAGGCAAGGACACGTGCCATTCCCCAGGAAGTGGTGATGACGGCACATTGGCATGTAAGGAAAATCTACTGGACATAAAGGAATGCGACGCTCCAGGGTCTATTAATGTAAAAGCGGGTCGGCCAAAAATGAATAACGTACCAATAATAACATCTGGAGAAGAGCGACCTTCTTGCTGAGTCATGGCATGCAGTCTCGCATGTGTGGCAGGACGGCCTCTACTACCTCTGCTCTGCTGTGTGCCGCCTCTAATCTGTGTCACAGAGGGGGTACCACTACTAACAGTACCAGAATGCGTCTGCCCCATAGTCTGGGCAGGTGCCAATGCTGTTCCCTGACTCAAGAGAGGACAATCTCTCCTGAAATGACCTGTCTGCCCACACTGATAGCACTGACCATGTACCCACTGACTCTGCTGAAAACTCTGAGACGGTCTCTGACTCTGCTGCGCACTCTGACCTCCAGAAGGCCCACTCTGGCTGCTAGATCCTCTTCTAAACCCCCTAGAGGTCTTCTTGAAGAAGCTCTTAAGCCTCCCTCGGAATCCTGACCCGGATCCTGTGCTGCTATCAAAGCCACTCCCAGCAGAGGATACTGAACTAGACCTCGTCAACAATCTTCTAGCTGAGCCAGAACTCGCAACACCAACATCTGAACGCCGACCATAAGAAAACTGTTGGGCCTCAAGATTAAGAGCAGCCATCACTGCCTCCATGAATGATGCATATGGTACAGCCATCATCTGTGCAGTGTAGTTACCACCAAGGCCTCTAACAAACTGATAGACCTTATCCTGCTCTGTCTTTACCAACTCAGGAACGTAGTAGGCCAGCTCCCTAAAACGCTGCTCAAACGCCGAAACCGACATGTCATCACTTTTCCTCAAATTTAGAAATTCTTCCCTCATGCGATTCATGTGTGCTCGGCTGACATAACGCTCCTTAAATTGGGCGGAAAACTGCTCCCAGGACATCTGCTGAGCGGCATCACCCACCCTGCGGCTTACATCAAGCCACCAATGCCAAGCTTCTCTCTCCAGAAACTGCGTAGCTATCGCCACCTTCCTTTCCTCTGGACAATCTACTATTCGGAACATCTTTTCAGTCTCCTCCAACCAACTGAGTGCTTCCATGGGTTCACTAGCATGGGTAAACACTCTAGCACCATGCTTGCGGGCCTTCTCATAGTTAAGCTCAGAACTCATACCAGAACGGATACCCTGCACTAACCGCTCTAACAAACCCGCTCCCATAGTAGCTGACTCTTCACTTCCTCTTCCAGGAGGAGGAAGAGGGTTTTCTCCTTCCGGTGGAGGGGAAAGATTCTCCCTACGAGCTCGGCCACGTGCTCGGCGCATAATTAACCTGAAACCAAGATGTTTAGTACCATGTATCACACATAATACCGTAATAGCTACTGCAAATACCTGATGATCACTTCGTATCTTAAGCATAAATGCTGATGGATCCGCCGCGGTCGGTCCATCACTCTATAGATACTAGTTTCACACAAGGCATAAGCAGTGACATTTAGAAAAGGAATCGAATAACCTAGTGGACATTATGTCGAATTTTCGGTAACTACCCTTTTAGGTGGGTCCCGCAGGAGTCATTCTGGGATTTACTGGGAAATCTCGGGATGGGTCCTGTCATTGGTATCAGAGCTCTAATACAAAGGAGGAAAAGGGCACTTGTAGGTTTTCAGAAACCTACTAGTGAAAACGGTGAGGAGAGGTAACCACTATGCGCCTCCTAATTTGCTGGCCGAACTCTGCAGTCTGGGCATTTTAAGAAAAACAAAGGCCCAGGGGAGAAACATGTAAAACGTTAGAGTGAGTGGACGAAAATAATACATGAAACGCCAAAAATTCACCACAATAATTAGAACCAATGTTTCATGCTCTCCCAAAGATTTATTTATTAAAATAACATTTATGCATGCCCACAAATAATAACAATTCCACAAATGCAAGATAAAATAACCAAGGGAGGATTATGGGAAGAGAAATATTCACAAACATAATAAGTCTGACCTCTCAGACTAGGGTCGGAGCTAAGAGCTCTAGTAGCGCCCTCACGCTACTCTATGCTAGCTATATAAAATAATACGGTCAACCCTTGAAATATCAACCTGACCTCTCAGGCTTGTCTGTCCTCTCAGACCAGGGTCGGAGCTAAGAGCTCTAGATAATGTGATAACGGTCAACCCTTATAATATCAACCTGACCTCTCAGGTTTGTCTGACCTCTCAGACCAGGGTCGGAGCTAAGAGCTCTAAATAAAGTGGAAATGGTCAACCCTCATAGTGCACTATGTAATTTGCTTGACCTCTCAGGCTAGGGTCGGAGCTAAGAGCTTTAGTAGCGCCCTCACGCTACTCTAGCTAGCATATTCATTGGTCAACCCTTATAATATAATTTCATAATAGTACTTTACTCCATTCTCTTCCCAAAACAAATAAGTGAAACTAATCCTCAACATATATGCATCCAGCCAAATACACAAATCAAGAACCCGAGGAAATTATAATGCTCGAAACAATCGTATAAATCTTGCAAATAAATCAATAATTAGGGCATGCATTCATTTAAAAATAAACTGTCCACTCACAGTAAAGGGACTAGCCCTGAGAACGATCCTGTGCCTCCCCGGAACGTAAATCCTCACGTCCTGTTTAATAAAATGAATATGTTAATTATCCCGAATCGTAAAGTCGGGTCTCCGGAGACATTAGTATAAACTCCGTATTAAACTAGCTTAATTCTTGTATACTCTTAGAAATCTTCGATCAATCCCGACCAACGATAACATGTAATTCTTTTTCCGAACCAAAACGACAATTTGAATAATAATCGAAACTTAATCGACTCGGCCATTAATCTACCTCCACAAAGTTTTAAAAACAAAACTTCCCTTAATCCTTTTTACTTTCAATTCTCCAAAATTACTTAGGATTATTTTTACCTTTACCCCTAACTCATTTACCAAACTGTTAAAAGTAATTTCTCAAGGAAAGGACAGAAATGCCCCTGTGAACAGTAAAATCCGGTCACCGGCCAATTGGCCTCCGACCGGCGATCTCCGGCCATCTTCCTGCTCCTCTCCACCTCCCCTACAACTTCCCTTTACACCACAACAACCAAAACCAACCCTAACACCAACAAATCACAACGAACAGTAGAAAAAAACCCAAAATTTGGAATTCTTGATTGAATCCCTCACCTAGGCTGTAATCGACCGGCGCTCCACCTTTGGAAGGTTCGGAGGTGGCCTGTGGACCGGTTATGAACGGCAGGCGACGGCACAGAGGCCTGACCCGACCGGAACCCGAATCACAGCAACCTTTCGGAGGGTTTCCTCTCCCTCCACGCGGCGGCGCTGCCCCGATCCGAAGGCCTGCTGGGTTGCCGGACCTCCACCGAGTCTAGGGAGGCCAGTCACGCGCCCCACGGCGGCCGGTGGTGGCGGAGCACAGTGAGGGTGCGCACTGACCCAGAGAGGAGGACGACGCGAAAGAGAAGAAGAAAGAAAAGAAAGAAAAAGAAGGAAAGTGACGCGAAGAGAAAAAGGAAACAAAATAAAAGGGGAAAGTTTCCAAACAAGGAAACTTTCTAGAAACACGGAACCCCTAAAATTTTTCCTTCGTTCAAAACCGGAATTTACCCCAATAAAAATCCCCGATAATTTAAATTACCGTCAACAATTCCGACAGTTAATTTTTATTGTTCAAACTTTAATGTCGACACCGTAAATTCACGGATAACGGAAGGAAGGTAACTCGCAGTGAAATTATAAGGTTCGGGGCGTGACAGATTATGTACCATGTGAGTAGCTTTACTTTCTCCTATGAGTAAGAATACGTACCCATATGAGTTAGAAAATGTACCCGTGTGAGGAGTTTTACTTACCTCTATGAGTGAGATTTTGTACCCATATGAGGAATTTTACTTATTACCTTTGTGAGTAAGATTCTGTACCCATGTGAGTGGCTTTATTTACCCCTTTAAGTATGAATACATACCTATATAAGGAGATTTTGTACCTCAATTAATGATTTTATGTACCTGAGTGAGTGAGATTATGTACCCGTGTGAGTAATATTTCGTACCCGAGTGAGTGACATTATATACATTTTGAGTAATATTTTGTACCCGTATAAGTAAGATTCAGTATCCATGTGAGTGAGATTCCGTACGTGTGTGAGTGAAATTCTGTACCTCTATTGTTGACATTCTGTACCCGTGTGAGTAGCTTTACTTACCCTCATGAGTAAGAATACGTACCCATAAGAGTTAGATTTTGTACCTCTATAAGTGAGATTATGCACCCGTGTTAGAGAGATTTTGTATCTAGGTGAGTGAGATTATATTTTCGTGTGAGTGAGATACCTTAACCGCGTGAGTGAGATTCTGTACCTTTATGATTTACATTCTATACCCATATGAGTAGCTTTACTTACCCCCATGAGTAAGAATATGTACCTTTTTCGGAGTGAATTCTATAGGGAAGAAAAATCACACCGCACACTGAGGACCTCATCTCCTAGACCTGATATCGGTAACTCATGAGAGGGAAGACCAGGTGCGCTGGCCTTCGACACTCTGAAGCCTAAGTCAGCCATGGTGATAGAGATAATATGTTAATAGAGTGGAGATGGAGGCTTTCCAAAAATGAGCCCTTAAGAGAGATATTTATAGAGGTAGGCTTTCCAAAAATGAGCCGTTAATATTGTTTTGCCTTTATGAGAGTCTATTACCAATATGCTCTTAGATAAGTGTGTAGGTTCCTTATCTGATAAGGACCTCTCTAGCCTAAGATGTCTTTTGGCTACCGGATAATGAGTCGTTTCCCAACACGAGAGGAGGGTTTACACCCTGTGTTAACAAGTCCCCAGTCGACAAGGAATCTCGGGTGGGGAGTTCAATTAGTTTGAAAGAGTGCCAGGAATAAGGAATGTCCGGGAGTAGGAAGGCATGGTGGCGAGTCCCCAAGTCCTCATGCGAGAGTTCGTAGGGTGACTGGGGATGTATTTTGTAATGTATGGTGATCGGGGATCGAAGAGTGCCACACCCAAGTTTTTGGTTTAGGGGTACATCGTGTGGGTAGCGGGAGCATTGCGTGGGTAGCGAGTGTTGCATGTGTAGCGAGAGTTCGTGCAACGAAGGATCACGTGTGTAGCGAAGGTTTGCGTAATACTACGAGAGTTCGGGTAACGATGGTTCGTGTGTAACGATGGTTCGCGTAATGCAGCGAGAGTTCGCGCAACGAAGGATCGCGTGTGTAGCGATGGTTCACGTAATGCAGCGAGAGTTCACGTGTGTAACGAGATTTCATGCAGCGAAGGATCGCGTGTGTAGCGATGGTTCACGTAATGCAGCGAAAGTTTGTGTATAGCGATAGTTCACGCAGCCAGGGTTCACGTGTATAGCGATGGTTCACGTAATGCAGCGACAGTTCGCGTGTGTAGCGAGATTTCACATGTATAGCGATGGTTCATGTAATGCATCGAGAGTTCGCGTGTGTAACGAAAGTTTACGCAGCGAATGATGGTGTGTGTAGCGAAGGTTCACGTAATTTAGCGAGAGTTCGCGTAGCGAAGGATCGCATGTGTAACGATGGTTCATGTAATGCAACGAGAGTTCACGGGTGTAGAGAAGGATGGTGTGTGTAACGATGGTTCACGTAATGTAGCGAGTTCACGTGTGTAGCGAGCTTTTGCACAACGAAGGATCGGTATGTTGGGATGGTTTGTGTAATGTTGTGAGAGTTCGCGTGTGTAGCGAGATTTCGCGCAGTGAAGGATCGCGTGTGTAGCGATATTTCGCGCAGTGAATGATCGCGTGTGTAGCGATGGTTTGCGTAATGCAGCAAGTTTGCGCAGCGAAGGTTCGTATAATTCAGTGAGAGTTCGTGTGTAGCAAGATATTGCGCAGCGAAGGATCCCGTGTGTAGCGATGGTTCGCATAATGCAGCGAGATTTCGCGTGTGTAGCAAGAGTTCACGCATAGAATGATCGTTTGGGTAGCGATGGTTCATGTAATGCAGCGAGAGTTCGCGTATGTAGCGAGAGTTCATGTAGCGAAAGATCACATGTGTAGCGAAGGTTCCCGTAATGCAACGAGAGTTCGTGCAGAGAAGGATCACATGTGTAACAACGGTTCGCGTAATGGAGCGAGAGTTTGCGTAGCGAAGGATTACGTTTGTAGCGATGGTTCACGTGATGCAGCGTGAGTTCACGTGTGTAGCAAGATTTCACGCAATGAAGGATCGCTTGTGTAGCGATGGTTGGTGTAATACAACGAGAGTTCACATGTGTAGCGAGAGTTCGCGCAGCAAAGGATCGCGTGTGTAGCAATGGTTCGCATAATGTAGCGAGAGTACGTGCAACGTAGGATCGTGTGTGTAGCGATGGTTCGAGTAATGCAGCTAGAGTTCGCGCAACGAAGGATTGTGTGTGTAGCGATGGTTCGCGTAATGCAGCTAGAGTTCGCGTGTGTAGCGAGAGTTCACGCAGTGAAAGATCACGTAATTCAGCGAGAGTTCACGCAGCGTAGCGATAGTTCGTGTAATACAACGAGAGTTCGCGTGTGTATCAAGAGTTCGAGCGTGAAGTGAAGGATCGCGTGTGTAATGATGGTCCACGTAATGCAGCGAGTTCACGTGTGTAGCGAGAGTTCATGTAACGAAGGATCGTGTGTGTAGCGATGGTTCACGTAATGCAGTGAGTTCGCGCAGCGAAGGTTCGTGTAATGCAACAAGAGTTCGTGTAAGTAGAAAGATTTTACGCAGCGAAGGATCGCGTGTGTAGCGATGGTTCGCGTAATGCAGTGAGAGTTCGCGTGTGTAGTGAGAGTTCACGCAGTGAAGGATTGTTTAGGTAGCGATGGTTCGCGTAATGCAGCAAGAGTTCGCGTATGTAGCGAGACTCACGTAACAAAGGATCGCATGTGTAGTGATTGTTCGTGTAATGCAACGAGAGTTCGCACATCGAAGGATCGTGTTTGTAGCGATGGTTCACGTGATGCAGCGAGAGTTCGCGTGTGTAGCAAGATTTCGCACAACGAAGGATCGCCTGTGTAGCGATGGTTCGCGTAATACAACGAGAGTTCACATGTGTAGCGCAAGTTCGCACAACGAAGGATCGCGTGTGTAACAATGGTTCGCGTAATGCAGCGAGTGTTCGCATGTGTAGCTAGAGTTCACGCAACGATGGATCGCGTGTGTAGCGATGGTTCGCGTAATACAGCTAGAGTTCGCGCAGCAAAGGATTGCGTGTGTAGCGATGGTTCGCGTAATGCAGCGAGAGTTTGCGCAGTGATGGATCACGTGTGTAGCGATGTTTCACGTAATGCAGCGAGAGTTCACACAGCGAAGGATTGCGTGTGTAGCGATGGTTCGCATAATGTAGCGAGAGTTCGCGCGTGTAGCCAGAGTTCACGTGTGTATCCAGAGTTCACGCAGTGAAGGATCGCGTGTGTAGCGATGGTGCAGGTAATGCAGCTAGAGTTCACGTTTGTGGCGAGAGTTCGCGTAGTGAAGTATCACATGTGTAGTGATGGTTCGCGTAATAGCCTTTGATTTGTATTAGTTATATGCTCTAAATAATTGAACTATTCCAGCATGTATGTGATCCAAGAGGAGACTATGTTGATGTATATTTTGTGGTTGCCACTTGGTGGGTGCTAGAGTGTCTACTTACCTGTTTATGGGACTAAACCAATCGTAGTTCACCTTTTTCACTGTTGAGATAAGTGTGCTGGTAAGGTGTGGCGAGAGCACTCTAAGATGTGCAGCAAGGGTGTCTGCTGTTGAGACAAGATGTCGCTAAAGTGTAGCGAGAGCACGCTAGGAGGCGCCGCAAGGGTGCCTGCTGCTGATCAGGCAAGGTTTCGTTAGAGTGTAGCGAGAACATGCAAGGAGTGTCGCTGAAGTGTAGCGAAAGTATGCCAAAAGTCATGGTGATAATGTATGCCAAACCTTGAATAGATAAGCACAATAGCTATAAATAAATCTCCCTAGTTTCGAGGGATATCATGGTGTCAGATAGGATGCACAAGTCCCCCTGTGTCATGAATGATTTTGGTGGCTGTGCACCAGAACAAGGATTGATTCGACATAGGGGTTTTCCTAGTATCCCGCGCTGGGGAGTTTTATGACTTACCCCAGCTGGCTGATAGATGACAGATGATGTGTGGTGGAGGCCATGTTCCGGGGGGTGTATTCCTCATGTTTAGACAATATACGCCATGTGCAGGGAAGTGTACTCGTCATAGGTGGCTTATTCATGAGGATAATGTCGATGGTTGTAGCAACCGTTATGTATTGGAGTAACGAGGTGTCGGGACCTCACACTTAGAGCTAGCAATTGTGGATGTGGGAACCAGTAGAAGAACCATAGGGACCCATTATAAGGGGGTAGCTGCAGGAAATCATCTAAGAGAGTGATGATATATATACTTGAGAGAATCGTTGATCATATAATGAGTTGTCAAAGAGAACCTTAACCATGAGAGCACAACGAGTCATGAGAATGTAAGAACCATAGAAAGTGGCCATGAAGTCTATATATAAGAGCAACCATCGTGTAACCATAAGGAGTAACAATAGAGACTGTAGAAATCATGTCATGGATAAAAAAGAACCAAAGAGAAACCATAAGGAGATCACATCGAGACCATAAAAGGAAAGGAAATAGTCAGCAAACAATTTTCGACCACTTGGGAATCAATAATTAGATCCAATAATTCAAACACCTGCCCATCAGCTATCACAAGTCTTTATAAACCCAATAAACAGAATGAATAATGCCACGGAGACATAATACCAAATTCACAGCTACTTTGTGAACATCAAATGTAAAATATAATTTCTAATTATTTTAAAATGAGATTTTGAGATCTGCATTTGACACAGCACATACGCATGCATGGCAAACTGCTAGAAAAAAAAGAAGGCCAAAAATGTAGTCGTACCCAGCAAAAGGACGAAAAACACATCCCTATATATAACCATGGCACCAGAACACCAGAAATATCACTGCTTTCGTAAGAAAGGACAGATCCAGGCAGTCTAGGAAAGTTGTTCAAGTTCCAGCCAGATGTTATATACTGGTCCTCTGAAGTAGAACCGTCCTGACCGGACATCTTGGGAAAACCACTTCCGAAAACTCCTGTTTCCAAATCAGACCCATACAGAACCTACAGTAGTGAGCACATGGGTTAGGGCAGTTAATTTTCAGTTAGCGAATCTCTTACTAATTTTTAACTCTTTTTAGGAGAAACATCTTCAAGAAATATCATGGGGTACAATGTACTATAACACTAAACGATGATTTGTATGCACAAAGCAAATGTGCACAGTACAAACAAGCAAGCCAGAGAGAAGAGGGGAGGGGAGGAGATATGAGAACAAGTATATAATTATTTGTGCAGATATAATTGTATCAAAATCTCAAGACACACCTCAATTTCTTCTGTAGGTTTCTCCACCATACGCCAATATTCACCCTCAATATTTTCCACATATGGCTCCCAGCGCTCTTTGACTTCAGTCAAGTGAGACCCCCTATACCAGTTACATGTTCATTCTTGCTAAAGTATTGGGTTTTGAAGTCATCAGCAAATTTTTCAAACGTTCCTAAAGTAAACACTGGACCAGTTTCAAACCCAAACCTTTCTGCCTCACAATTTCCATCATCCCCAAATCCTCTACCACCACCAGGACAATCAGCCCCCATTCGTGTGCATCTTCTCCTTTTCTTCCTTGCATGATTTTGACTTTTAGGAATCTTTCTCATTGAATTTCGATTCTGAAGCTTATCAACTCTTTGGACGCGAGTAGCAAACTTAGAAGCCTCCCACACATTCTTTTCCTTGAGAGGACAGGGCGGTCTCCATGAAGAGGGAGGAACAATGCGACAAATACCATAAGGTTCAGCTTTTGAGCTTATGCTCTCTATGTATTTCAAAGTATCTTTGAACTCCTGAAATTAGTTACCAAATTAACTCAGAAGTCTGAATATCCAAAAACCAGGAGACTTTTTGAACAGCTTTAATCAACTCTATACTGGATAAATAGGAGTATGAACAGATGAACAAGATCAGTATGAAAACCTCTTCAGTTGGTCTGAATACTGGAGCATCCTGGATGTCAGGCCTTTGACCATCACCTGGATGCCATCTTGCAGATACCTGTTTCAATATTTCAAAAATTAGATTTATGAAATTGGTGACTAAACAGTTTTTCAAATCAAGCAAGTAAGAAAGGGAAGAGGGGAGGGACAGGGGGGAGATAAACAAGTTAAAAGGTTTGTGCAGGAACCATGCAACATGGCCAAACTATATAGAATAAGGGTAAAAAAGTAAGATTGTTGATGAATCACCTTTTGGCAGGTACTACACTCCGGACATCCACGTATAACCCCCTTAGGAAGAAGTGGCCTTTGTAGAAAACTCTGCAATAACCGGTGGTATATGAGACACCATCAAGAAGTATATGATTTTATTGGAAATATGTGTACTGTATTAAAAAGCAAAGAACAGAGGACTGCAACACTAACTTGATCAAGGCTCTCATAATCAGACTCATCCTCTGCATAGTTATTATACCGTCTATTATTTATCCCTGGCCTCCACCGTTGAGACCTCTTTGCAATGTCAGCAATAATATCACCATTTTCCATCGGAACAGGCTGTGATCCAGAAGTACTTGTAATGGCATCACACGTGATTAGGTTTTCACTATCTTGTTTGTCACCTTCATCCACCCTTTTTAAGCAGAAAGATGTAAATGACTCAAATCCAGGTGGAACTAAGGGAAATTCATCATTGTCTTCCTTTAAGCAAACTCTCATGAGTTCTGTCCCCATAGTATCTTGAGCAACCAACAACAGACAGAAGCCTCCAAAATGCTCCCGTACAAGAGGAAGCAATTGATCTAAGGTAGAAGTAAGCTAATAACTAATCTTCAGGCTTATAATCTTCACTACTACAAAATATTGAGCAACGGATTCCTAAGCACTGGATTCAACCTTCCAAAGAACCTTTCTGCAAGAAGCTCAACTCGGAGACACTATTACAACGCTCCAGGTAAACAAGGTTCTGCGAGAAAAAAGTACACATAAGGTCAGCATACAAAGTAAATTAAAATGATTAGACAACATACTCATCTTAATCTACTGCGTTCCACACAAGCATGGTATGAACATACATTTGTAAGATTAAGCCTCGATGACCAGAAACTCCTTTATTAAGGCCTACAGTTCCACACCTTGGATACTACAGCCACTGCAAAGAATGATCATCATTAGAATCAGCATAGCTTCGGCTAGACCAAAGTTTACTTGTATCCCCTTAGCATTAAATAGGCCTTTGCATCAACAGCTGAACATATATTTTATCAAATTACTCAAACCCAGATCGTAATTCAGCAAATTTATTATTCCACCAGCTAGGATCAAGATTTATCAAGCACATTGCATTCCTAATACTTCCTGTCTATTTTATTTGGAATCAATCTTAATCTACAACATCTCGTATCGAAATTCATTCATTCCCAATACACAAATATAGCAACACATGATCAAATAACATTACAATAAGCTCAGAACATGTCAAAACCAGATTGCTCACAGTCAAACAGATTAGATGAATCAAAAAACCAAAAATTAGGGCTTTCAAGTTGAATCAACACCAAGACTTTCAAAGTGATCTGGGAATTTTATATAAGGGTACTTCAATACCGAGCAAGGGCAAATCCGGAAATGAAAAAACTGGGGGGGGTTAAATCCTAGAAGCAGCAGAGGAAAGGAGCCCTACATTGAAGGACCTTGATTTGATTTTGAGTGTGCCCAGTTTATAAATGTATGAATTGAGTTACCTTTTTCTTATTACTCTCTTGTTTCCTCTTTAGGCCTGTGCGTTCTGTGTATTTTTGCTTCTATTTTCTTTTTTGGAGTGAATTGAAATTTTTGAGATGTGTGTGATGAAATTGTGAGAGATAGGTTGGGGAATTGGAGTAATTAATAATAATAATACCTTAGAAAATTAAAGGAGAAATTGCGGTTGTGGAAATGGGAGGTGAGTGGTTTGCTATGGAAATTACGTGTATAAAATGAGGACCAACTATGCTTGATCTTTCTTTATTTACCAAAGTTATTTCGTGGAGGCAAACTACACATATTATGACCAAGATGATAGGACCCTGGTTGCAAATAAGAATCTTGATCAACTCCGGCGTTACTACGAGCAACTCCGATGGTACATTCATCGCCGACTTTGTTCGTAGACGATCATCAATCAGTTATCAGAGTTAGGGGTCATCATTTGGTTTGTGGGCTTAAAAGCTCATGGATCGCCCGTCGGCCCATACGGTCAGCCCAACTTGGCTCGGCCTGACTCGTTGAAAATCTCAACTCTTATGTTTTGTTTATCCATTATTAGTTTAGTATTGTTATATATTTATCATAAGGGTTTTTCTGTAGAGCAATGACTAAAATGTGCGTAAAGTAGAGAAAATGTGCACTAAATTGTTAAAAGCTGACTTATGAAGTTATCGTGTTATTTCTTATGATTCTGTGAATTTGTACATTGTCATTACTTGATTATTTTTCTTTAATGTTCAGATGACATGTATATGGACTTAACGAAACAAGAATCATGAGGATCAGACTTATGGAAGGTAGCAAAAGAAGCATGGAAAGATAAGAGACCAAAAGCATGAAATCAAAACAAAAATAGAGGATTTTCAGAAACCATAACTCAACTTCAAAAATTTCCCTAGGATGATCCAGGATGAACCAGGAAACGTGCCATATATGGATGGAAAGTTGTAGATGTCTAGTTTCTAAATCTTTTAGAATCGCAACAATCCAAGTTCTGAGGAATGAGTTATGATGGAAACTATGGCCGGAGGTCAGTCTGCTGGAAACATGACATATTTTGCTGAAGTTGTCTACCGAGTTCGTGAGTGTGTTTATTCACCAAATTCCTTCTCAATCATGCCAGATGATTGATGAAGAGCTTAATGATGATATGGGAAGTTGTTTAGAAGAAGAAGAATCGAAGAAATCACCAAGAAGCCGAAAACAACAAACTAGGAAAGTTCTCCCGGTCAAAACAGGATAACTTGTTATACCGAGATTATGGAGGGGATTCGACTGTCCTATTGAGCCCAAAACGTGTAAGGGAGTCCTACATTGATCCCTTAACATGTAGGGGAGTCCAAAATTCAGAAATAAATCCATGGAGTATTATCTAAGTCAGTCATTGAAGAAGTCAAAGTCTAGTGCAACAAGAAAAAGCAAGAAGCCCAATCCAATGAGGACAAGGGGCTGCCGAATTTTATAGGGGTTCAACCATTCCTTACTCGATCTAATCTAGGTAGGTTAGGTATGGATCTTTATAAGGTTTGTGTAATTTTACTGTGTAATTGTGTTTTATTAATATTATTCATCTTTTGGTTTTATCGGTTTTACATTCTATGTTCAATTGCATGTTCTTCTTTGTGATTTGCATGTGAATGTGTGTAGTTTGTAACGTTATGTTGTATTTGTTGATTTTGTGATTTAGGGCAGTAGTTTATGTTTTTATGCATGTTTAACTTTAATCGATTAATCACTACCTGATCATGTAATCGAACCCTAAGATAGTCTAGTGCACGGATGTTTCCAAAGGGAGGAGTTTAATAAGCCGTAGTAACCTAGGATTAAGTTCAGGCCGGAATGAAGTTCTTGGTTTTAGTTATTGCAAAGGGTTGTTAGGGTGAGTGATTTGCATTCTAATAGGATGAGTGACGCCATACCTAGGATCATGTCTCTAATCGACTCTAAACGTAAGTGTATTTTTGTTTAATTTAGGCCGGAAGGAATCTTAAACAAGAGTGACACATATATGTCTTAGAATCAGGCCGTAAGGAAGTTTCTAAGTACATATGAGAAGTCTAATAGATTGGAATTAATTAAAGTCTATGATCATCTAAACGTTGTTATTGTTCCTTGCATGAAATTGATTTGCATTCTTAACAGTGTTTGTGTTATTTGATGCTTAAGTGATGTTTGACCACCACCTATTGTAAATATTAGATTTAGATTTAGTACCCTAAAAATCACTATAAAAACCCCATCATAATTCGGTAAATATGTGAATAGCTTGTAAATAATTTAATTCTTTTTGTATATATATATATATATATCGATGTCATGTCTATATCTTGCCGATTGCATATGATTATGTGCTTATTTGTTTTATACTTGTATAGTTGTGACAAAATTGTACTTGTATGTTTATTTTATATTTATGAATATTACTAACTTGTTTTAATACAGATATAATCCTTCCTTAGTGTCCCCGACTAAAACGATCCATACTTACAGTTACTACAATGATAAAGTTTTAAATTGCAGGTTGCTCAGCGGACCTCGTCAGATATCTGTTGTTTTCTCTAGACAAGAAACAGAGAAAATGACAAACAATAAGCATATGTGGAAACAAAAGTTGACTTCAAAGTTTAATAAACCTTTGCAAATTAAAAGTACGCAATTCCTCAGCTGAATATAAACCTCGGCTATTTTCTCCACCAGCTCAGACTCTTGGGTGACAATCTCTTGCCAGCAATTAACGTGATAACCCATCGCCTGCCAATGATTAATATCATAAAATTGACCATAGCACATCACCATGGAAAGAAAGAAAAATATGCAAAACCATAATAACTGACTTGCTTAACACCAAATCAGAACACTCTTAAGTAAGAAAGTAACTATCATACTGATAAACAAGTGTGTTAATGTGTATGATAAAGTATTGTAGCTAGTTGAGAGCAAAAGATCTTCCCTACATGGTGATTGCAGTGGTGGTAGCCAATAATGCATAACCACAAATACTGGTGAATGTTTTGATTGCATATAAAATAGACGTCAAACATTTTACCTGTGGCACCACGTCAAACATTTTACCAACACTATGAGATGAAGAGGGTGCCCCTTCATTCAAGTTGACAAACTGGGATGGATGCACAAATCCAATCTAATCACTGGGTTCAAGTGCAAAAACACACAAAACCATAAGTCACTTGCATAACAACCTAACACTCCAAAAGCATCAATCACAAAACCCTAAACCCTAAACCCTAAACTCCAAGCAGAATCATAATGCCCACAACTGAGCTAAACCAACGAGTCACAATTGGTATAGAACTAACAATACCCATTATAGCCCACAGTAATCAAGTAAAGAATGAGCTCAAAGATTGAAACTTTTTCACTATATGAACCCAAAATCAATAAACCCTAATGTAAAATCCTCTTCTGGGTAGTATTTGAGATTTAAATGGTGTGTGAGGAGACATAAAAGCACAAAGCTACAAACTTTGATTCTATTTTTTATGTTGCAGGATCGGACTCCAAAATTTTCTCAAATTGCCTGAGAAGGCCGCCGGGGTTGGCTTCTCCGATCATTTTGGCCGGAGAAAGTTTTATGCTAATGCAGTCACACCCTTATTAATACCATCTCATCAGGGACAAAATCGTAATTGAGCTATTTTCTCTATTTTCTTTCTTTTTGAACTAAAAGTGCATCTCTCGCTGAAGAAAATCCCTCTCTCATTTTGTCTCACTTCAATTCTCCAAAGATCTGGTTTTGTCATCCACTTCGAATATCCGCATTGAAATCTCTGCACAATTTTCTCTAGCAGAAAAACCGAAAGCGAAGCTCGTATTGCGAATCTAGGGTTCGGGATTTTATCTGTTATATGATGAGTATGGAAATCGTTGCCGGAGATGTTGCGGCGTTCGACGCCGAGCTGTTGCAGCTCAATGAGGTGTCGCCGCTCGCCCTCAAAGCGAATCCGAGCTTCGTCGAGTCGCTCTTCGAGCAGTGGCTTTCTCTTCCCGAGACTAATCGCCTGGTACTAGTTTCTCAAAGCAATTTTCATATTCGCAATGTATTGGATTGAATTTCGGTAGCTTAGTTTGTTTTCGATTCGAATAGTGCAGGTTTTTGTTTGAAATGCATGTAATTTGAATGATAATGGTGTTGAATGTGTTTTAGTGTAGAGTAGTTTGGCTAGGGATGGTGTTGGATTTGTTCCGGAACTGTGTTCTATAAGAAAAAGGAAAGCAGAATAGAGCTAAATGGAGCACATTGTGGTTGCGGAAAGAGAAGATGGAATTTAGTTTGTCTAGTTAGTGAGGATGTTGTTAGTTTTTACGAATGCTGTGAAATCGGTGTTCTTGAGCTCTAATTAGGCCGGAGAAATTCGTTATAATGATGATAGACACGCTACGGCATTTTCTGCTATTTCTTTCTTGGTGTTTGGTGATGTTTAATGTGTGATGTATGCTTATTGATTTCGATGTTTTGTGGCTGTATGGATGCAGGTGACACAGTTGCTCAATGAAGCAAAGGCAGGTGCACCGTTGAATGTCCATGGAAGCTCTTCTAGTCCTCACTCCTCTGCCAACAATGCTTTGCCTTCCATGTTTCCAGCTGGCAGTGCACCTCCACTGTCACCGAGGAGTTCAACTGGCTCCCCACGCATAATGAAACAGAGGGTTGGTCCTTCTCATTTAGGTTCTCCCCTGAAAGTAGTTAGTGAGCCGGTTAAAGAGTTGATACCTCAGGTATGACGGGTCTTGAAACTTTCTGGAACGTAATGGCTGTCTTTTTGCAATATCTTTATTAGTATTGTAGACTTCATTTGAGCTTTCCTTGACTAAAAAGATTTTCTAAAGGGAAAATATAGGTGACTACTTTTGAGTTTTGATATAGTTGTACCACTTGCAGTTTTATTTTCTAAATGGCCGCCCACCTCCAAGCGAAATAAAAGTGCAATGTTTAATGAGAATCGATCAGTATTTCTATGGCCATGCAGATGGGCTCCAGATGAATGGTGAGATATACTTTCGATGTGTTTTCTGTAAGATATACTAGAACTGAGATTTAATTGACTCTGGTATATCAGACTTCAAGTCAGTTGCTAAGGACATCTGCAAGCTCCCTTCATTCTTCTCTACATCATTATTCAGAAAGATTGATATTAATAGCACTGGATTTGTAACAAGGTATTATTAACTTTTCCTCATTGTAAGTGAACAGTAGTTTCAACGTGTGCATTCCCTATCCCCTATATCTGTTCTAATTCTCATAACCATTTCCCAAATTTCGCTATTGCTACTTCGCTTGCTCTGTTTGAATAGACTTAACAGGTCTCAAGTCTTGACATCTCAATTCTATTGACAGTCTCCTCAGTGAAGTTGATTGGGATAAACGACTCAAGTAGCTGTATCCATGGTGTTGTAACATTGATTAAAGCTAGTATTTTTGTCTGAGATTATTTTGGCATCATTTGGTTCTTTTATTCTTAACTAATAGGATTAGCGTGGGTTTTGAAATGTGTGACTGTGGGCCATTCTATAGTCATCTAATGTCTTTCGGTGGTTATTCGGGAAAGAAAGAGTGCATCATTGATTTATTTTCAATTTTGCAATTCATTCTTTACTGAGGACAATATTTTAGCCCAGGTTTCAAAGTGGGACCATATTCTGCTTTAGGTTTTTTTGGTGTTGAAGTTTGGGTATTGTATCCATTGCAAATCATTCTCTTACTTTCAGATTATTTGCTTTCAGGGATTTGTTTGTTGATTATTGGGTCAATGGCAACATGTTGACGATGGATGTAGCTACACAAATATATTCCATTTTAAAGCAACCAGATCTCCAATACCTAACACAGGTATTTCTTTGTTTATATTTCTTCTCCTTTCATATTTTCATTCTAAATCTGTTTGCAGCCTGCCATCTATATTCATTTGATGTAATTATTGGAGTTGACGTTGCATGAACTACTGTCTAATTCTTACTCCCTTTTTTTATTAACAGGATGACTTTAAACCCATCCTTCGAGAACTTTTGGCAACTCATCCAGGACTGGAATTCTTACAGAGCACGCCTGAGTTTCAGGAAAGATATGGTTTGTTCTCAACCAATTGATTTACTTCAATTTCATAGCATCATATCTGTTTAAAAGGATCTGCAGTCTCTCTCTCTCATACACTTTTGTACTCTGGTTATTCATTCAATTCTTTCAGTATGATACACATTTTAACATAAATATTACTGCAATGGACCAGCTGAAACTGTAATATACAGAATCTTTTACTACATAAATAGATCTGGGAACGGCCATCTTACCCTCAGGGAGCTGAAACGTGGAAACTTAATTGATGCAATGCAACATGCAGATGAAGAAGAGGACATCAACAAAGTTTTGAGGTACAGATTTCAGATACAGACTTAATTTGTACTTTTTTCTTGTGGTTATATGTACTTTTTTCTTGTGGTTATATATGACTTATGTGTTAACTCTTTCTTTCTTGTATGAACTGTTACAGGTACTTCTCGTATGAGTATTTTTATGTCATATACTGCAAGTTTTGGGAATTGGATACAGATCATGACTTCTTGATCGACAAAGAGAACCTGATTAGATATGGTAACCATGCACTTACGTATCGGATAGTCGATAGAATATTCTCTCAGGTTTGTGTTGTAAAGTCTTAGACAAGAACAATTTCTCTTTGACTTAAATTTTTCTATTAATCTAGCTCTGCTAGTCTAGGTTATTTATTTATGATTTGATTCCTCAGGTGGCAAGGAAATTCACTAGTAAGGTTGAGGGGAAGATGGGGTATCAAGATTTTGTCTACTTCATTCTGTCAGAAGAGGACAAATCTTCTGAGCCTAGTCTTGAGTTCTGGTAATCTTGTAACCTCTTATCTTTGGTCATCAGTTTGTTTGCTTCACGATACCTTTGCACTTAAATCTGATTCATGGGTGATGGCTTAAAATACATCTAAGTGTGGTGGTCTATGATCATTGTTTTCATCTATTCTTTATGAATTCACAAATAAGTTGTTTTATCTCTTTGCGGAGTTTATTGGCAGTTTTGTAAATGAGTCTGACACTATTTTTCTGGTTAGGTTCAAGTGCATAGACTTGGATGGCAATGGAATTTTGACGCGAAACGAATTGCAATTCTTTTATGAAGAGCAATTGCATAGAATGGAGTGCATGGCCCAAGAGCCTGTTCTCTTTGAAGATATATTGTGCCAGATTATTGACATGATATACCCAGAGGTTTGACTTCTTTGTTCTGCTTTGCTCAAAAATTGTATTTCTCCTCATGTATTTGCTGTTTATATACAAGTTGCTTCATGGTTTTGCTCCGAGCAAAAAATGTTTTCCATTTGTGCCATTTTACTTTCTGTTGTCTAGTAGTGACTGCCTTCCTTCTTAGTTGGTGATTGTGTTGCTGTATTGCTGTTTTGTCCTGTAAGGTTTTCTTTTTCATAGTTGTATAGCTAATTCCTGCTTCATACACTTGTGGGCAATTTTCCTGACACACTAGCTAGATATGGTGTTTGGGTGGTTGAGTTGCAGTTTGTTCTTGCAGAATGAGAGCTATATTACACTCCGTGACCTGAAAGGATGTAAGCTTTCAGGAAGCGTTTTCAATATCCTTTTCAACCTAAACAAGTTTATGGCTTTTGAAACTCGTGATCCATTTCTCATTCGTCAGGTATGTAAAGCTAGTGAAGCATTTTATGATTTTAAATTTCTTAGATCTTTTATCTGGTGTATTAGATGTAGATTGCATTGCAATTATTTATTCTTGACAGCTTTGCTGGTATCAATGTGTATAGGAACGTGAGAATCCAACCTTGACAGAGTGGGATCGGTTTGCACATAGGGAATATATCAGGCTCTCAATGGAAGAAGATGTTGAAGATGCTTCCAATGGAAGTGCGGAAGTTTGGGATGAGTCACTTGAGGCTCCGTTTTGAGTTTTGCTCAGGTAGCTATTTGGTTTTAATTGAAGTCAACGAACCGTTAAGTTTTAAGTTTTGCTCTGGTAGCTGCTGATTTCAATTGAAGTCTATTTATATTTGAATATTTTACATAGCATTTGTTTCTTTACAGGAATATACTATGAATCCATTAGCAATCCAGAAAAAGGGACTACTCCAGAGCATTACCGACTTTATTGGGAATCAGCACATCAAGCGAGCTCTTACA
Source organism: Comarum palustre (assembly GCA_951800085.1). Taxonomy (NCBI): domain Eukaryota; kingdom Viridiplantae; phylum Streptophyta; class Magnoliopsida; order Rosales; family Rosaceae; genus Comarum; species Comarum palustre. The sequence continues at coordinate 19,350,596 of OX637587.1, read as the reverse complement.
TATGCAACACAAGAAGTCGTGACCACAACGGGAAGGCATTATCTGGAAAGTTTTCCGCTCAAATCAGGAACAACCCGGCCTTAATTGATTTTCCTCGTTGGTTTGCTTTGTAATTTTACTGAAGTTTGTAAGTTATCACTGGTTTTAGTGTTTTCATTTCTACAATGTTTCATTTGTAAAATTGTTTAGTGGAGTTACTTTCCTCATGAACAAAAATGTTACGCTTCAAGTAATGGTTAAGGTATGAAAACAAAGCTTCCAGCTTGAAAACCACATTGTTACGCTTATGTCAAATCAGCTGGCATAAATAAAAGAATCTTTACAAACTCTTAGACATTAGAGGGAGCATTTGTGAACATGTTATTCAACTTATGTATCATTTTAGAGTTTGTAATAAGATCCTTCGTAATATCTGTACAATAACACAAGAATGTAATAGTTTTTCATGAGAGCTACAGAGAGAAATCAACAATTAATTGTGCTAGTTAATAAAACAAAACAATAAGAGAAAACTGAAATTGAATGCTAACAGGGGGCGGGGGTAAAATATAAATATGTCCGAACGGAAATGCCACGCGTCTAAACGTCGGTGAAATCCTATGACCTCAAAAAGGGGTATTATAGTCATTTGAGATTGGGACGGCTACGCTGGTCTTGCACTCTGCCATTGAAGTTCTTGAGCTCTCTCGGCGATTCTTCACCTCTCTTCCTCATCATCACGACAAGAAAGATCGAAGCTGGGGTTAGCTCCTCTTATTCCAATCGCTATCCTTTTTTCTTTGTTTCTTTAACGATTTATGCATATTTCTGTACTAATGAAATGAAAGTCGTTTGCTTTCCGGTGATCGCTTCTTGGTTTCATGATGGAATTTGTTGTTTCTGTTCGTGGAATCGGCTTTATATATTGTGTAAATGTGCTTCCTTACGATGGTTTTGCGTTGTGATTTTTGTGTGTACCTACCCCGGTTTTCGATGCGGTAAACTCGAATTTTTCGTCGTGTTCTTGATGTTTTTATTGATTATTTTGGTTAGATTATACTTTATTGAATAAATAAGGACATATATAGCTAATAATCTATTTTTATATATATTTATATGTGGATTATCAACTTATATATAATCCGCTTATATAAATACACTATATTTACATAACGGAGGTATGTTTCTTAGCTAAGTAACAGATTTTATTATTTGACTTATTTCTCGATCATATTTTCTCATCTTAACCGTTCAGATTTTAGATATATATATATATATCATCTCTATAAATTTTCAGCCAAATTGATAATCGTTAAGGCGTTCAAAGTTGTGATTTACAACTAGTGTTCATGAATAAACGGTTCAGATAATTTCATTGATTTGAATGTCTTTTTTTAAGAGAAAAATACAAACACACTAGAGGGAGGAGCCTCTGATGCATCCCAAATTTGAAGAATCTAGCAAAAGAGTCTGAGAAGCTTGAGGAGGTAAAGCATCAATTTGAATGTCTTAATGATTATCAATTTGGATGAAAATTTATAGAAATGATCTACACATATATACTTCAAATATGAACGGTTAAGATGAAAAAATATGATCAAGAAGTGGGTGAAATAATGAAATATGTTCCTTAGCTAAGGAACGAACATCCATTCTTGATATATATATATATATATATATATACACACACACACACACGACCATTCCACCCTATAAGAAAAAACCCTACGAGAGTTTTCCTCTCAACCCTACCAGCCTCCGCCGCATAGCTCTACCAGATTTCTCAGATCAGTCACCCCTATGCTACCCATCAAGATCCAGGTTTGGAACTGCCAGGGTTTGAATAACACTGAGACTCAAGATGCACTTGTTAATATCGTCAGGCAGAGAAACCCTAGCCTGCTTTTCCTTTCTGAAACCCTATGTCGAGATGAGTTGTTGACATTTGTTCGTCGTCGTCTGCAATTTGATGACATGGAGGAGATTATGTCGGTAGCTCCTACCTCACCTAGAGTTGGGATGTTAGCTCTCGGTTTGGAGGAACCTGGTGTGCAGGATGTGGTATCATTACCACAAGGAGATTATGCCTCTTTCACTCTGATTAGGAAGAGATGTAGGGAGGATGGTTCTACACCTTCACGTAAGAAGCTCAAGAATAGTCTGAGAGGAAAGATCCTCACTCTTCAGCCGGACTCTTTTAGCTTGGAGGTGGAGAACCCAGTTACCTACAGGAAGAAGGCATATCGTGCTTTGGGGAGCAAGATCAGGAACCCTAAGGCGGAAAAGAAGACGACAGAGGCTCAGGTTCGTATCCCTCTGCCGGTTACTGGTGGTGTTTTGCATTGCCTTTCAGAAAAGGGCAAAGGGAAGATGTAAACTCTGTGCCTTATTGTCATCGACATAAGTTGGGTTCCAGGTTCTTAATGCTTTAGTAAATCTTGTTGTACACCAATTGCGGTCTCTAGGCGACTTGATTTTATTTCAAAGAGTATTAAGGAGTTAGTTTTTAGATTCTCTTGTTAGGCTTCTCGCTAAATTGCTAACAATGAGGGTAACCGTTAGTTAGTTGATAGCTTTAAGTCTGGTTTGGGTCTGGCTTCTAGCCGCTTTCTAATGTAAGTGTCTTCTAGCTACGAATAAGTAATGAAATTATCTATCTCAAATATATATATATATATATATATATATATATATCATCTCTGTAAAATTTCAGTAAATTTGGAGATCATTAAGACATCCAAAATGAATCAAAACTATGAAGGTAATAAATCTATTCAACCGGGACTGTTAGTTTTTTTTCCGTTCTAAATCGCATATTTAATTACCTTAACGATCTCCAAATTAAATGAAATTTTGTAAAGATGATCTAGTCACATATATCTATATTGTGAACGGTTAAGATGAGAAATCATGATCAAAAAGTGGATCAAATTACAAAAATCGGCATTGTTTAAAAAATACCGACTTCTGCACTATATATATACAGGAGTAGTGTAGTTAAGAGTGTGTATGCAGCTAGGTCTGGTGATTGGTACAAAATATAGAGGTGTAATTTGTCCTCGTACACACAAAAGCTCGTAGTCTCATGTCATGCAGACGAAACAAGGGAGCTAGTACAACATTTTTAGAGTGTGTATCTAGCTACTTCTATCTGGTAATTGGTATAGAAGACAAGGCTTTGTCCTCGTAGACACAAAAGCTCAGTCTTATGGAGACGAAACAACAAGAGTATTCGAGGGAGCAACATGCACCCACCATTTTTATATATTGCATGAGCATCTCAAAGCTCTAAGACAACCATTCCGATTCCTCGACACGACTAAAGATGCAGAACTTAATTGGATGATCGGAGAAGAAGGAAGAAGAAGAAAGTCCATCTTAATTGGAGTAGCAAATTCCCAAGGAAAGTTCATATCCAAATACGATAAGCACCGAGCTCCAACATTCAAGGACTAAAATATCGATAATCATGAAAATTTCAATGGTTCGAAAATTAGACATTTTGATGGATATATCGAGAAATTATCGAATATCGATAGAAATTATTCCAAAATTTATATAAAAATTATATATTTAGTTAAAGATAGGTTAAATATAAAATATCAGAAAGATCTAAAAATTAATATCAATATTTATAAAAAATAAAAATTTTAAGAAAATATAAAAAATATTTAAGACCTTTTTCACACCTCACATCTCCATGGCTCCGTTGACTCGTACGGACAAGTCAACGCATCGTAATCCGACGTGTGAGGACGGCCCAGGTGGGGTCTCTTCCCACGTTAGCAGCATTAATGCGATGAAGGAAAATGAAACTCGAAGTGAATTCCACCTGAGACTGAGACACTGTTGCCGACAGGTACCACCAGGTTTCCACGTGTGAACAGGAGAAGGTTTCAGGGATGGGGACCACGCACTGGAGATGGCGCACGTGCCGACCCACCTGACACCATGGATTGCGGGATCTATGATTCCCTGTGCGGTGGCTCCAGATTATTGTTCCCGCCGGGGCCAAAAGCCATGGCCAGCTTCTCTGGTTTTCCAGATACAGACATTTAGGTCTGGATATTTTATAGCAACTCGAGTCTTACTCTTGACCATGTCCATGTTTGTTTGTTTGTTTTGCATAGAATGACTGGTATATATGACTAATTCAAGACGTACAGAGCATAGGCGTTGTGGCTGCAAGTTCTGGTGCTCGTTTTGTTTCTGAGTTTGGAGCAAAAAACAAGAACATCGATGGATATTGTTCTCGCATGCGCTGGTAATTTTGACGTGTTGTAGACTGGTGCGTAGAACACTAATCTTTCTGCCATCCAACTAGCTAGTTAAATGGTGTGGCTAAAGAGTTGTCCTGCCATGCTTCATATCCAATCGAAATGTGCATTCAACATGCAGTTGAATGTCAGGGGCCAGTAAATGCCAGGCCGGCCCTGAGAATATAACCGCCTTCGGGAAATAAAAAATAGAGCCTAAATTTTTTAAAATAAAACAATAAACTGAATTTAATAAATTAAAAAATATAACATATAACATTGAACATAAAAAAAGATAAAGTTGTTGACACAATACAAACCAAGCAAAGCAACAACTTACTCGTAGAAAAAGTGCAACACGGTGAGCTGAGCTTGTTCTACATGGTATTTTCTAACATTTCAGCATGCATAAGTGTCAATAAAGAGAAAAGAAAGAGAAAACGAACAACCGGAAAAGAAATTACAAATGTCAACAATTTAATAATATCCGGAGTCAAAATATATAACAGAATTGAAAGTAGAAAGCAATGAGTGGAAGTAATGATTCAAGTCTATTTGATATTCATCAAGCTCAATTACATGATTAACTAAATAAATTACTGCATACTTAAAACTAAGCTGCTAATATTATAGAATATGCAGTTTTGCCAATTACACCATCATCCATATACAAAAATTGGAGCATTCATCTGATTTCAACAATCCTAACATTTACTAAAGATTTTACCAATAGAGAATATAAGTCATATTGCAATATCAGTTTATAAAAATATATCGTCTTGCTTTTTGAAAGCAAACTTCTATCAACTTTTCGCAATCAAGTTTCCCTAAGAAATCACTTTCAATTGAAATCAAAGCCAATACATTTAATCTTTCTTGAGACATGGTTGATCGTATGTCTGTTTTTAACAATTTTAACTTGGAAAAACTTCTCTTTACTGATGCGACAGTGACATGAACTGTTAATAATATTTGATATACAAGACAAGCAAATGAATAACAGTTCATTCTTTTCAAAAAGTTTAATATTGCAATAGCTGTGTCTATCTCATTTGAAAAATGCTTTTGTAAAAGCTGCAATTCATGAAATAAATCATCACCATCTATGTCTAATACCTGGTTATATTGCAGCTTTAGTTCAAGATTCTTACAACTTAATTTCCTTCAACTCAACTTCATCCAAGGAGTTCAATCTTTTTGCTGAAAATAAAAACCCAAAGATATCCTCATATTGCCGCATCTGCTCAAACCTTGTTCTTAATGAAGCAATGGCTTGATCCACGATGTATATAAAATACTCGATTCTAAAACACTCTTCAGCTGATTGTTGATACTTTAGTTCACCTGAGCTTACTTCAAACACCTGTGAAAACAATCATATATAGCATGAGATATTATTAGCTTTACTGAGATATTATATAGCATGTAGTGAAGACATGTATAAATTATGTCATTATAACACAACACAACTTATTATTTATGGAAAATACAACTACATATAAGATCCAGGTCTCACCAAGTTGGAACCCTTACCAAAATCCAGGACCAAATGATATAAATGCAAAACGAAGTACAAAAACAGCTTATAGTCAGACTAAGACTTAGTGCGTCCCAAAATCACAGCATACCACACCATTCTGAATGCAAAACCATAACCTGGTTTGGTGGAGCAACTCACGGACTAGTAACAACCACAAGTCCACAATTAAAAGAAAAGAGAGCAGAGATGAAACTAAAACTTCGTAACCATAACAGGTTTCTACTTTCTAGTTGATATGCTGCTACTTTCTAGTATTAATAGTCATAGTTGCTAGCTAGCTTTAGACCACATAATTGATTTCATGCTTTCTTATGTACATTCTTTTCTGCTTTGCTTTGATCTGTAAACCACATATATATAAAAGATAGCTTTCTATAAAAATGTAATATATAATACTAGAAAGTAGCAGCATATCAACTAGAAACTAGTATCATTCTATATCATTTTTCTCTAACAACTAGCCGCATATCTTCTCTAACAACTAGTACCATTCTATACGAAAAACAATTAGTACAAGAGATAGAGGGAAACAAATATACCTCATCATAATGCTTTTTCTTCCTTGGTTTCTTCTTCTCTAGAAATACCATGTCAATATCCATCTCTTCAGCAATCTTTTTAGCACCATTCAATGCTTTTTCAAATCCATCTTCTCGATACACTTGAAAGAATAAAATCAGTCATTTCACATGGTCCATAGCCTCATCAATATGCATCTCCTCATATTGTAAATGTTGGCTAACTAAATTAACTTTAGACAATATTTGAAACCAAATAACCATGCCAACTATGAAATCAAACTTTCCCAATTCATAATCAGCAAGACATGTGGCCTGACTTTTGACTCTGTAGTCTTTCTTCTCAATTTCAGCAAGATGCAATAAAGCTTCCCTTACCATTGGAGCCAAGCTCTGTCTAGCCAAGTATTTTACAATTGAAAATAATCTCTGCAATACTTTCTTCTAGTGCTCTTTCTCTTTCTTGAGCTGGTCTTGAACAACTTTGTCAATTGTTTCATTCCTCTTAAATCTATCACACAAATTAGCCCAAATGATCATATGATTAATATGCTCAGCGCTTTTCTCATGCATTTTCAGATTCGTACTCAAATGTTTCCAATCATTAGATCCTTCATACGCTAACTGACTTGGTTGAGACCTTGTCTTAAACAACTTGCAACAGAAGCAGAACACTTTATCACGATCTTTAGAATATACCAGCCAATTTCGATGATGAATATCTCCATTTGGTAAATATCGATTGTAGAATTCACAAGAGAAATGCCAATTGGATTTATCTTTAGGCCCTTTTCCAGTTAAGAGATCTCTAACAGGGCCTTTCTCCGCTAGCAAATCCCTCCATCTAGGAGCAAGACTATCATACATCCTAGTGTCAGAGATATTGACAGGATTGAAACTAGCTAAATTAGCATCTTCTTCCATAAGTTCTTCCACTTCCACATGTTTCTCTGCAACTTCCTCCACTATTTCCTCATCCCCACTTCCTCCCCAACTTCCTCTTTTATGACTTCCTCTTCTACAGGTTCCTCCATAACTTGCTCTACATTAGCTTCATTGGCTAAATTTTGTGGTTTCTTAACAATAAACCTGTCAAGAGCCCCTCTGAGATTGAATAAATTCCCCTTCTTTCCTCCTTTTCACAACTTTAGAATACCCAGACGGATACTTTCTAGTAGGAGCCATAACAAACTAGTTTTACCTATAGAAATAAGAAATTGAACACGACCTAAGATTGATTTCAATGCTAATATAAAATTTCCATAAGAAATTGAAAGTATAAGAAGAATAGAGGGCTCTTACCTGAAGAACAAGAGAGCTAGAGAGGCCTTGAATTTCGACTGGTTGGTAACTTGGAATTGAGAAGAGAGGCCTCTTCAATTTTGTAACAGATTGAAAATTTGGAATTGAGAAGAATGGAAGAACTAAGAAATCTGCTGGGTCTCTGACTATGAGAAGTCTTTCTGTTTTGGTTTTGTAGCTTGTTGTGAACCATTTAAAGTCTTAAACCAATGCAAGTGATTTATTAAAACAAAAAAAATGTGAAAAAAGGGGTACACTGGTTTCGAACCCGGGAGGCCAAAACCATTAACTCAATACTGTAGACCAATTCGACTAACAAAGACTTAATTAACATAAGAGCTTTTAAAAAAAATTATAACAAGTATAAACAATCTAGAAACTAGAATTTCAGGGACCTCGCCGGATCGGGGGCCTTGTGCCGTCTCCCAAACCACCCGGCCTCATGGCCGGCTCTGCTTGGTGCGTATAAATATACATAAATTATCGGTTCAGAACTCAAGATTGCAATCGTATGCATTAGAAGTATCAAAATGTGGAATACAAATATAAACTCTTAACATATGCTCTGAAGACTGACTATAATTACTCTGTGGTTGCAATAGATTTTTAGTAGTTTGATTGAACGAAATAGTTGAGTTTGACAAGTAGCTCATAAAGTTCTCGACTCACAAAGTCGGACCAAAATCAGAACTTGAGATACAAAGAAGAATGATCTATTTGAAACGACTCCATGAATGTGAGATTTCAGTAATGCATTGTTGTGTGAAACATGTAGAATATTTTGTAAATATTTACTTTCTTTGTTGGTGTAGGTTATATTATTTCTATTACCATTATGATTGTATCTATTTATATATATATATATCCTCTTATTTGGAGGAGAATAATACATCAAAGTATTCAAAACCATATCAAATTATTCTTTTATACTTGGCATCAGAGCCACAAACCTGAATTTCGTATTCATATTCCGTTGCGTACCATAATCATACCAAAATCTCAAATTTCAAATCTCTAATCTCAGCAAATTGAATTTATTTTCATGGCATATCAAATCAACAACCACACCATCATTCCACCATATCACAAACCAAATTTATATGCAAACTCAAAATGCCCGCTATGTGGATATTTCAGTCATAGAAAGCAACGGTGTTATGAAACAATTGGGTACCCAAATTGATGAGATTTCACCCAGATACCCCGAAAGAATCAAGCAAAAGTTATCATAGCCACTACAAAGGAAGAACAATCGTTTAATGCTTTCAATGTCGCACAATCAAGTATGAACGGTAAGCTATCTATGAATAATTCCTAAATTATTGATAGCGGAGCAAGTGATCACATGAATAATGATTATACCATCTTGCAAAACAAAAGCATTTTTTTGGTCAAGCTAGTCAGGTCAATAGAGCTGAGAATGCTAAAAAGAATGTGTGGCTTTGGCATTATCGGTTGGGCCACCTAAACTTCAATTATCTGAAGAAACTACAACCAAAATTATTTTTAGGTGTCGACCATTCAAATTTTCGATGTGACATATGTGAACTGGCCAAGAGACATCGTATTTCATATCTCTCAAGACTCATAGAAGTCTTGTTCCATTCATGAAGATTCATTCCGATGTTTGGGGCCTGCAAAAATTCCTACTCCAGTGTCTATCGATATTTTGTAACATTTATTGATGATTGTACTCATATGACTTGGGTGTCTCTACTAATGAACAAGAGCAATGTCTATTCTCAGTTCACAGAATTTTACAAAATGGTGACTACACAATATCAACAAGCTATTCAAGTCTTCCAGTTTGACAATGGTGGAGAGTATGTTAATGGTTGTATGCAAGAGTTTATGTAGTCCCATGGAATTCAACATCAGACTTCAAATTCGTACACTCCTCAACAAAATGGATTAGCAGAATGAAAAAAACAACAATTGCTTGAAGTTGTTCGTGGTTCTTTATTTGGCATGAATCTACCTCTTGAATATTAGGAAGAAGCAGTAAGGTCTGCTGCATATCTCATTAATCATACTCCTCAGGTAATTGAATTTCAAAACCCTTTGCAGTAGTTTCAACATCTTCTTTTTGTTCCGTCATTACCTAATTTGGAGCTTCGAGTGTTCGAATGTGTAGTTTACGTTCATATTCCAAAGCAACAACGAAGTAAACTTGATTCTCATGTAAAACGGTGTATCCTTATTGGGTATGTCGATTTCCAAAAGGGTTACAGATGTTATAATGCTCTGACTGGCATCATTCATGTATCCATTAACGTTTCTTTTCACGAATATGAGCCTTATTACTCAGGGAGAGTATCGAGTTCTTCCCTCCAGAGGAGAGTGGTTGTGAAGGAAACTTTTGAAATAATTTATTTGAACTCGGATAATTTGAAAAATTCGAAGCTTTAGAAATAAGATTTGGAGTTGGAATTCATAATAACAGTCATATTGGAACAGAAAAGTCAAATAGACATGAAAGCACTGATGCAAGCATAAGAAATTATGACAATGCAATGCGTGTCAGAACAGGAGATGTTGTAGCTGAGACCGAGCCGAGCCGATACATGTTGGAGAAGAGCCACCAATTCTACTAACGTGCCTGCTTCCACAGATTCTGTCCATATAGACAATAGTCACCAAACAACAGTTTTTCATGACTCGCAAGTCAGGACCACAGAGTTGGCATCTCCAGCTGATAGTAATTCAAATACTTCTTCAATAAATCTGTTCCCCTTCTTCACACAATCAACCGAAGAATCCGTCGTGGATGTCCCTCCTCAGGTACCTTTAAATTCAAACCAATTTTCTAGGGTAGATAATATTAAACCTAGAAAATCACATGGGGTTACCAAGGGTATTCCAAAGAAATAATATGAACCAGATATCAAAGCCCAAACCAAATATCCTATAGCAAATTACATGTCTAACCATAGGTTAGCTGGGTCACATGCTTTTGTCATTAATCAATTATCCAGTGTTTCTATTCTTAGTACCGTACAAAATGCAATGACGGATCTAAAGTGGATTCAAACAATGAATCAAGAACTAGAGGCCTTGTAAAAGAACTCGACATGGGATGTTGTTCATAAACTTGATGGAAAGAAGACTGTTGGATGTCGTTGAGTATTTACTATAAATCTCAAAGCCGATGGAAGCATTGATAGGTATAAAGCCAGATTAGTTGCCAAAAGATACACTTAACGCTAGCATTGATTATGAAGAAACGTTTGCACCCGTAGCAAAGATCAACACTGTTTGAATTTTGATTTCACTTGCAGCAAATAAAAATTGACCTCTACGACAGTTTGATGTGAAGAATGTTTTCCTCAATGGAGACTTTGAGGAAGAGGTGTATATGGATATGCCGTCAGGAATTAAATGTAGACTATGTGATGCCAGCAAGGTTTGTAAGTTGAAGAAGTCCTTGTACGGACTAAAACAATCTCCTAGAGCGTGGTTTAGGAGATTCTCCAAATCAATGAAGACATTTGGTTACAGACAAAGCAACTCAGATCATACTTTGTTCATCAAGCGTAGTCAGAGTAAGATCATCGCTCTAATTGTGTATGTTGATGATATGATTGTCATAGGAGATGGAGATTTTATAGAAGTATCTGTTGAAAGAATTTGAGATGAAGGACCTTACACAACTGAAGTATTTTCTTGGAATTGAAGTTGCAAGATCAAAGAAGAGGATTTGTCTATCTCAACGAAAATATGTACTTGACTTGTTAGCTGAGACTAAACTAGTTGACTACAAGTCTGTTGAGACACCAATTGAGATGAATCACAACCTCGTCATCTATCCAGATCAAGTCTCGACTAATAAAAGAAGGTACCAACGCCTAGTAAGAAGACTTATTTATCTTTCTTATACTAGACCTGGTATTGCTTATGTCGTGAGTGTTGTTAGTCAATTTATGCATTGTCCGAGTGAAGAGCATATAGATGCAGTGTATCATATTTTGAAATACTTGAAGATGACACCAGAAAAATGATTATTATTTGAGAAAAAAGGAGAATTGTATGTTGTTGGATACACGGCTTGTGATAAGACTAGCAGACGGTCTACATCTGGGTATTTTACATTTGTTGGAGGAAATCTTGTGACTTGGCGAAGTAAGAAGCAGAAAGTTGTTACCAAGTGCTGAAGTAGAGTTTTGAGGTATGACACATGGAGCTTGTGAGATGCTATGGATTCGTAATGTGTTGAAAGAATTGGGTTTCACACTCAAGAAACATATGGACTTGCATTGTGATATAACACGTCTGCTATTGAAATTGCTCATAATCATGTTCAGCATGACCGGACAAAGCATGTGTTGGTGGATCGAAATTTCATTAAGGAAAACTTGGACAAGAAAATCATTTGTTTCCCTTTCGTGTATACAGAAGGCCAATTAACAGATGTTCTTACGAAAGGATTATCAAGGAAAATATTTGACAATTCAGTTGGCAAGTTGGACATGATAGATATCTATGCACCAACTTGAGGGGGGCGTAGAATATCCTGTACATATTTATTTTCCTTGTAGGTGTAGGTTATATTATTCTTATTAATATTATGATTGTATCTCTATATATACCCTCTTATTTGAAGAAAAATAATACATCAAAGTATTCAAAACCATATCAAATTATTATTTTCTACTAAGAAATATTTACAATTAATAGTAAAGGTCCACATTGTTTGGTGAGAAAAGTAAAACAACAAAGAGAAGTGATGAAAAACCAATTTTATTGCATCAAAATCATCGATTGTAAACTACACAGACTGCAGACATATACAACCGAAAAAAAAATATTTATAGTACACCACTTCATGTCACTAATAAGTTATGTACATCAAATTTTGATTTGAGCATTTTAGTAGAACAAAATACGAAGCACATCCCATAATATATACAGGTCATTGACGTCGTTAAGTTGTTATATGTCATTCATTTGTAACAGGGTATTTTAGTATTTTCAATATTTCTCGTTTAATTTCTGTCTCCTCTTCCCATTTCCACCGGTACCCCGTATCATCAGCTCACCAAAAAAAAAGGTGAAGGTGGGGGCTGTGATCACGAAAAAAAGGTCGACACAGAGGAAAGAGGGGTGAGGGAAGGTGGGGGAGGGGAGAGGAGCCAACAGTGGTTGGGGGGAGGGCTGAAGGGAAGGGTTGGTTTGTTCTTGGACGAGGTTGTGGATGTCAACGAGGAAGAACCAATGGTGGGATAGGGTCTGGGTAATGACGGAGATGGTGGTGAAAGAGATTGTGGTTTGCCAATGCTTGCAGACGGCGGAGGCAATGTTTTCGTCATCTGTGTCCACGGGGAGATGAGTGCCCATAGAGAGAAAATTGATTGCTCGAAGTAGATACCGGAAGTAACGAAATTACCCTTCAAATTTGGATGACATTGTGTTTATATAGTGAGTCGGTCTACAAATTTCGTCTCAATTTATAACTGTATAGAAATTATTAGTGGCATGAAGTTGGTGTTCGATTTGTAAAATTTTTCCTACACAACCTTCACCTAGAAGTTTATAACACAAAGATATGATAAAGTATTACGTATACCTATGAATACACTCAATTTACATGAAACTATTCAAATTGAGACGAACCATAGGTACTATAGTTAAAGTTTATGCAGTTCGTTCAATCAAAAACAAAAACAAAATTGAGATCCTAAAGTTACAGAGCATATGATTGCTCATTCCAAAAGCATTCAACAGACCAAATACATGATACCAGAAAGCCTTGAAACTCAGAATTGCAGATCAAGATTTCATTTCTTACGTTTTTGTCAGTACTATATTCGCAGGTTCATAGATTGGTTACAACGGCTTTAACAAATCGACTTTTCAATCAAACCAAACAATTTGTACCCATGAACTCATCATGTCTTGTTATCTCAACGCAAACTAATTCCTACAAAGAATTACTTTAGTATATCAGTATTTTCCATTCACAGCATTGGAGGCGAGTTCAACCCTCAGAAGACTATACTGAATAGGTGGATCAACATGTAATTATGCAGAGAATTTTCATGCCCCTTAAGAATCAACCCAGAAAGAGAATCTCTAGTAGCACAAATAATTTAGAGGTAGTTTTAACTTCAAATATACACAAGCACACAGAAAATAACATGCAAAACTTTCCACTTCTGGTTTTCAATCATAAACCCTTGAAGGGACATTCAATCAGATATAGTCCAAAAGGGGGCTGTCCAATACCATCCATACAAGATTTACTTTGAAAAGGTGGATTAGATATAAAGTCTCAAAATCTCCACAAATTTCAATCTTTTATTGCCTTGATGGAACAATTTAACTATTTAATTAAGTGCTTGTCTTCAAACCAGAATCAATAACAGCAAAGATAATCTAACTATCTAAGGTTTGTCTTTTTGCCTAATTATAGATCTAATAAGATTATGTTCAACTTGATACCTAACCAGATTTGACTCTATAATCTCCATGAGATTTCCATTTCTCTGAAAAAAAAAATATCTAATTATTTGTCATACATGAACATATTTGATCCTCCATCAATTCCTCATGATGGGAATTCCCCAAAAAGGAATCGAATACAAATTGGAATGAACATTTTATTGAATAATGCTGTTCTAATTCTATGTTCAGTGAAGGATTGGATTAAAAACTAGACATTATGATATCAGCAAATCATGTCATAATGCGCTCGTACATAATCATCAATTAATCTCTGATAGCCACTTGTTAACCAGATGCATATATATAAGGGGGAGTGTGATTGATTCAACATTAATATATAAATTAGGCAAATATATAAAAAAAACTAACTAAAATATCTGATATCGATCAATCGAGCTTCTAGTACATTCATCATCATATCAAATTCAGCTACTAGCTAATTAACCTTTCCTAGGTACTACTGGCAAAAAATTGAAATAGTAAATTCAGAGTTACCCCAGGATCCTAATTAGGGCCAACTGAAGGCCCCCATATATCCCCAAACACCTAGGATTTTCAAGAACATCAGGAACAAAATTATCAATCATAACAACCGTTTCCATAAAATGAAATAGAGATCAAGGAGAAAGATACCCATTTATGGTAGAGTTGCAGACGAGGATGTAGTACTAGTACCACTAGTAGTACTAGTTGTTGGTGTTGGCTTTGGCTTGGGTCTCTTCCTCTTCTTGTCATAGCTCACTCCTCTAGCCTTTGACTGGGAATCACGAACCTCGCGGAGGTACAGCCTCACCGCTCTTGCCCCAAAAGGGTTAGCCTCAGGGCGCCCTCCATGCTCCTCATAGGCTGCCCGGAGGCGCCCAATGACGGCATCCAAGCTTCCCCATGCTTGTCTCAGCGGGCAGGGGCAGGGCGCCGGTGGGTTTGGGACCCCAAAGTAAGGGCAGCTGTGGTTGTGGATCTTGGTTTTTCCGAACTGATCCAAGTAGCGGAGGAACTCCAGAACGTGAGCGCCGCTGCACATGGGGAGGGTCAGCGGAGGACGGTGGTTTCGGAGGTACTGGCAGAAGGTGTTCCAGTCTCTCCTCTTCTGGTTCTCGTATCGGCTAGGAGGAGCGGTAGTACCATTACTGGTACCAATGGCTAAGGCAGAGGCGATGCTGGGATTGGTGGCTGGAGCTGAAGAAACCAAGTCCATGGCTGGTGTTGGTGATGAGGCTGGAGAAGAGGGTCTGGCCTTCCACTTCTTCTATCTCCTTGTTTTAATTTCTAGGGTTTTTTTCTCTTGTTGTCTCTTAGCGGGGAGAAATGAGAGAGAGAATCTCGAAATTTTATGTTTGTAGGAGTGGAGTTAACATTGGCCCAAAGAAGATAAAGGAAGGACGGTGCATGGTTTCCATAAACAAAATGTCAGAAATGAAACAGATCGCTACTCGCTAGGGAACTGAATCGTGGTTTGGGGAATCTAGTTGAGGAATGCAAATTTAACGAGGAGCTGGTCCTGGTTCGAGTGAGTAACTAGTCTGCAGGCAGAAACCTTGGGAAGACTGCAGTTAAAAGAAGAGTCTCAGTAGTCCTCAGATCATTATGAAGATGATCCATCTCTTTATCTTTGAGGATAAAGGGAAGCATCTGAGACTCAGGGAGAGTTATGTGACATTGGGGTGTGAGAAGGAGAGAGAGAGAGAGAGAGAGAGTGGTAAGGGAGGGAGGGAGGGAGGGAGGTGTGTCTGTGCAGAGGGACTGTGAGTTGAAATAAAGTTAACAAGAGAGGAAGAAGAAGTAAAGGTAGAGGACAAGTATTTTGCCTTAATAGGACAAGTTAGGCAGTGCGCAGAGGTGATGGTGACCATTGCCACTCAGACACTGACTAACATGACATTGATAAACCACCAACTCCTCTCTAGAGCACGCTGAATCACACAACAAAATTACTATCAAAGCCAAAAACAAAACTTCAAAATTACCATTTTATTTTAATTTTGAGTTTCAAAATTAAATTTTACCGTATTCGAACATCATACTTCTAGCATCTGGCAATAGATTTATTTTCTAGTCAAATTTACTATTTATTACATAAGCAAAACACGAATTCCGTCACACACGAAAGATCATCTGCGCGTCGATCTTTAGTTCTTCGTTTAAGTTAATTCTTTTTTCGGACATGCATATTGAAATCAAACAAAATTGTATGTGAATGTTTACTCTAAAAGTCATGCAAAAATATACTGCTCCCAGTGATACCTGATCTTTTTAAATCATACATTCAGACAATGTTTAGGGTTAATTAATAGAAGAAATACAAATATTAATTGAATTATTTATTAGACTTGATCTCTTAAGGATCGATATTGAGCACGACCAAAAAAGATCGATATTGGGCAGCTAGAAGTCACAACCGCCAATATAGGGGGTATACATGTTCACTATTCCTAACCGGAGACTTTCTTCCGAGATAATGTTAAACTTTTTTAAACAATTTGAATATCAACAAGACATTACGACATTGAAAACACGTTTCCTTATTAATGAAATTACATGAAATGTCGATATTTTATCACACAAGCATTGTTTTTTTAATATAAGTTTTATGAAACCATATCTATTTGTGCATTCGATTTTTGTATTTTACAACAATGAAGTAACATGTGACACATAAGTAGCCGGTGATAATAATGATACATCTCTCAAATAACTTGTATTAGAGATAGAGCGCACAAGATGCATGCAACCTTAATTCGGGTGCTAATTAAACTGATGAATGATTAATTATTTCTGAGTTATTGAAATGTAATTAAACTGCATTTGAATGATTTGTAGCTAGGTTGTTAACTAATTAGCAAACTATACGATGTACCCCACCAAATGTAGCAATTGCAAAAGTAAATCAGAAAATGACATGGTCTACTTATTCTTATTGAAACTCCTCTTAATATAGAAGTGAAGTTACATGGAAAGATTAATTTACATAATGATCATTATTCTAATTGAAAATAGATTGATACAATTACTCTGATTGATTGTTAATCTCGAGATTTTCTCTCTTCAATTATGAATTTGACGAATGCACAAATAAATATGATTTTCTTTTAACACTCTTCCTTATGTTAAGTCAAAGACAAAATGGTGTATCTGGTGTTACCTCATTAAAAACCTTGTCTAGTAACAAAATCTGGTGGGATAAAATAAAACCTTAGTCGAAGGGAAAAAGAGCACAACACACCTATTGTCTTTTGAGAGTGATGTGATAACGTTAGACTCCCCCTGAAGTCTACACACTCCCCTTGATCCTTGCATTAAATCAAGAGAGCTCGGAAAACTTTCTTATTCCGATACTTTTCACGTGTTTTTCAAGTGTGACTTTAGGCAATGATTTGGTAAACAAATCGATTTGCCACATTCTCCTTGGATTTTATTTGATTTACTTGGATCTTGAGGAGGGTCTGTTGTTGTTGACTTTAGAAGAACTTCGGCGATATGTGCTTCATATTATCACCCTTAATATAGTCTAGCTACATCTATTCGATGCAGGCCACATTATCTTCATAGATGCATGCATGTGGGCTCTTTAGTGGTAGAACATAAACTACTGGTTCCTTGAATTGTGTAAAGATATATTTTAACCATATACACTTATGAAATGCGTCATGTAGAGCAATGATCTCAGAGTGGTTCGATGAGGTAGCCACAAGGGTTTTCTTAGTTGATCTCCAAGATATCGCCGTGTTCCCAATAGTGAATACATAACTAGTTTGGAAACGTCCTCTATGTGGTTCAGAGCGATACCCAACATCAGCAAAACTAACAAAAGTATCATTTGGGGTTTCAGTTTGTCATTCAGGATGTGCAATTCCATTTGTTGTCTCATCTTTGTTTTTATAGGGATATAAGTCGATAGCTCCTTTTAGGTATCGAAATATGTTTTTGATACCATTCTAATGACATTGCGTTGGCACTGAGCTAAATCTAGCTAACAAATTTACTGAGAATGCAATATCTGGTCGAGTACATTGGGCTAAGTACAATAATGCGCCTATTGCACTTAGATAGGGAATTTCAGATCCCAATACTTCCTCGTCGTCTTCCTTTGGACGAAATAGACTTCACATCCAGACTTCGACCTATCATGGGAGTGCCAACAGGATGCATCTTGTCCATGTTAAATCGCCTGGGCATCTTTTAGACATATGCATACTGGTGCATTAATATTCCACAAGCTTGGTGTTCTAGCTCAAGGCCTAAACAAAACCGAGTTTTCCCAAAATCTTTCATCTTAAATTCGGATTTCAAGTAGCTCACTGTTTCTCCTATTTCATCAAGAGTGCCTATTATATTCATATCATCGATATATACAGCTATGATTGTAAATCCAGAACTCGTTTTCTTAATAAATACGCAGGGGAATAATTCATCATTCTTGTATCTCTTCCCAATCAAGTAATCACTTAGACGGGTATACCACATCCGTTCGGACTGTTTCAATCCGTAAAGTGAGCGTTTCAATCCGATTGCAAACGCACTTCGTGGTTTAGAGTCACTTGACTTGGGTAATGGAAAGACATCAGGCACTTTCATATATATATATATATATATATCTGAATCTAGATCCTCATAGAGATACGCAGTAACCACATCCATGAGCTGCATTTCTAGTTCTTCTGAAACTACCAAGTTAATTAGGTAGCGAAACGTTATGACGTCCATTATAGGAGAGTATATCTTCTCGTAATCTATTCTAGCGTGTTGTGAGAAACCTTGCACCACAAGTCGAGCCTTATACCTCAAGACTTCATTCTTCTCATTTCGCTTTCTAACAAAAACCCATTTATATTCTACAGGCTTTACACTTGGTGGGCTTAGCACTACCGAACCAAATACCTGTCTCTTTGTCAGAGAATCTAGTTCTGTCTGGATTGCGTCTTTCCATTTAGGCCAATATGCTCTTTGTTAACATTCTGCAACTGATCGAGGTTCGATATCATCATGCTCTATAATTTTTTGAGCAACAGTGTATGCAAATATATCGTCAATATTTTTGAAAGATCTTTCTATCAACTTATATATACTCTCATAATCTATTGAGATTTCTTTGTTCTCTATAATCATTTCAAATATCAGAGTGTCCTCCAGTAATAATTCATGGACATAACTATAATCAGAGACAATCTCATGAGATGGATTCTCCACATTGATGATTAATGGATCGGGTGGTGCCTTACTTGTCCTTGGGCGAGTATCGATCGAACCAAGTGGCATCCCCCTCTCCATTAAGTGTGGTCGCGGTGCCTCTCACTGCGGCATCGTGCCCCTTATTGGGGACTTCTAACCTTACATACACATTTGCAACTAGTATATGTGATCTAGTTACTTTAGCGTTATCAGTAAACGCATCAGACATCGAATCTGCTACGTTCGGAAGATTGATTATTCGTTTCACTTCACATTTACATTGTGAAGTGTGGGGATCAAAATGAGACAGAGTGAGGACGCACCAGGACAATTCCTGTCGTTCTCTTAGAAAGACCTTTTTCTTATCTCCTCTTAACGACGGGAAGACTGTCTCATCAAAGTGACAATCCACAAATCTAGCGGTAAAAAGATCGTCTGTCAAAAGTTTCAAGTAACGGATAATTGTTGGAGATTCATAACCAACATAGATATCTAATCGTTTTTGATGACCCATATTGCTGCGGTGTGGGGGCGTAATAGGCATATATACTGCACAACCAAATATATGTAAGTGTGAAATGTCAAGCTCATATCCAGTTATCAACTGGTACGCAGAAAATGGTTGGCTAGCTGTGGGCATAAAACGAATTAGTATAGCATAACCCCAAGCAGATATTAACAGGTTGGTGCGTATAACCAGTGTCCTAGCCACCATCTATAGTCTTTTGATGGTGGCTTCTGCGAGACAATTTTGTGTATGCACATGGGGTACATGGTGCTCTACATCGATCCCATTAGACATACAATAATCATCAAATGCTTTTGATGTGAACTCTCCAACGTTGTCTAACCTTATAGACTTGATAGGGTGGTCAGGGTGGTGAGTCCTTAAACGTATAATTTGTGCTAGGAGTTTTGCGAATGCAGCTGTAACATCCCGTCTCAAAATTTACCTTTTTACCGAGACCAGGCGTGTTACAGAGGGTTGTAACTGCGCTGTTTGTTTTTTCGAATTAATAACGAGTGAAATAACCTGGAAATTAATTAGTGGTTTTGGTGCGTATTCATACATTCGAGAAGAGTGTCAAGTGTTCGGAGTCAAGGGACAATCGAAAACAACTTAATTAAAAGGGTCAAAGGTTGACTTTTTGCTAAAATTCCTTCACGAGAGTTGTAGTGCTTGACGATACGAGTCCCTGAACACGTGGCAGGTGTGAATCGGATATCGTGTAGAGAAGTTATGGTCAACCGAAGTTGAGTTTCTATTTTTAGAAAGTATATAAATAGAAAGGTTGAGTTTCCAAAAATGAAAAGAATCTATTTTCTTCTCCTCTTCCATGCACGCGCGCGTTCCTTCACTATCTGAAAAATTCGAACTGACCTGACCCGGACCCGGCCGACCCGACCCGGCTTTTGCGGCGAGCTCCGGTCACCAGAGACATCGAGACCAGTCGGGGGATCTCTTCTCCTCCTCCGTGCGAGCCTCCCTGTGGTGGTGGCGTGGTCCAGTTCGGCCTGAAACAGCGCATCTGAGCTTGAACAGTACGGCGTCGAAACCCGGTTCTCGACCCGACTGGTTCTCTGGTGTGGGGCGGCGGCGAGGCATGAAACCATCCCAGAAAGGACGCTCAAGGCATTTTGGGCGGACCTCCGGTGGTGTTGAAACTCAACACGAAGACAGGAGCGGCTGAGATGGAGGCAGCCCTTTCGGGGTAGTTTTGGGCCACTTCCTGGCCGAGTTGATCAAAACTCTAGGTATTAAGGTTGTTCCTCTTGCTGTGATCTTCAACTTTCATGTTTTGAGTTTGTGAAAATTCTGTGTTTTTGGTGGAGGCGCGTGACGCCCACACGCCGCCAGCTGTGGCTGCGCGTGTAGGCGCGTCCGGCAATTCTGGGGGCTCTGGTTGCTCCTATAGGACTTCTAGGGTTGTTGTGGTTGCATGTAGGTGGTTTTTGATTGTAGTTGACAGGTTTTAGGTGGTGGCACGTGGCGACGTGTCTGACATCCTCAGGGGCAGTGAGTTGTCCCACGCTTATTTACTCGTCGATATATAATTTGCCGGTTTCAGATATCGTTAGTGTGACTTTCAGTCGAATCAAGTCATTATTAACTTCGTGTGGTAACTAAGATCGATTATATATTTGTAGGTGTATATTGATCGACCAAAGGTTGAGGATTTACCGTGTGGCAGTAGTTGACGCAGCGGGATTACAAGGTGAGTAATTTCCACTGAGGGTTAAATCTTAGAAATACCCCTGATAGTTTGAGTTAATAACAGGAATGCCATTTAGGCTGTAATCCTTTAAATGCCCTTGACAGTCTTGGATATTTACCAAACTGCAATTGAGGCCAAAAAGACAATACTGTCCCTGACAGCTTAACATATTTACCAAACTACCATTGAGGTCGAATTGACTATACTGCTCTTGATAGTTTAAAATAATTCAAGGGTACCCTCCAGTTGATGTTATAGTTATGCCCCTAGATGATTTGTTATTTACATGGGTACATTTATGTTATATTATTTATGTGTTTGGATGTTATAGATAAGTGATTGATTGTTAGGGTTAGTCCCGATATATAGCTAGTTTTTAAGTACCTTAGCGGAGAGGTTAAACTCCTGAATGGCCTTAGTCGTATGTCATCCATAATAGGTTACCTACCGATAAATAGAAAAACGGGATTCGCCCGGTTAGGGCCTTAATTAAAATAAGAGCTACGTGTGGCTTGATCATTGAGTACAGGGTACGTAGGTAGCCTTACCGGGATTCGGGTGCAGTCACAAATAATATAAGAACCCTAGATCCTCTAAAGTAATTGGTTAGAGTTCCAAATGCGGAAATCGAGATAATCTCCGGTTGTAAAGTCTATTCCGGTATCGTTTGGATTGTTGCAGATGCTTTGCGAAAAAAGGTTATCCCTTCTCAAGGGAGATTACAAGTAAATCTCTCTTAGGATGAGTCCCGCACGTCCTAACCCGGGTTTAGAATAGTAAACTTGGGCCGGGGCGTGACATCAGCATTTCTTGTGGACAATAATGTGACATGTGACCATCATGTCGAAGCATCTACCAGGCCCATACAATACCTAAACGGCTTGCATTCTGGATGGATATGTCCACAAATATCACCTTGTACCCTTTGTTAGAGTGGAATATTTTGTTTGGTATCGTTAGCATAGGAAGGTCTCAATCTTGTTTTGGATAAAGAACAGGCTTTACAGAACGAGTGATGTGCCTTTGACATACTAGTTAAGGCATAAATGGATGGGAGGTTGCCCCTCTGATGCGTTAGAGGTCAATGATTGTTTTAGGACAGTATTAGGACCGGTCAGTAGCTTGCGATCGGTATTTATGTTGCCACCTTGCAGTGTGACAAACCTTTGTCCCATTTTACTTTTCACTTGAAAGAAAGGGTGTCACTGTGAGTTCTTTAATATACGGATCACCATGTCGCGACCAGGGTGTCCTAGCCGGTCATGCCAAAGTTTGTATGAGTTAGTGTCCCTATTTCTTTGTCGGTGTCAACATAGGATTTAATGATCTGAATGGTAGTGAAATATAGTCCATTTAATTGACTCATTAATTTATCTAAATGTGTTTTCTTCCACATTCATTAGAGGTAATATATAAGTATTCAATTTCATTCTCACAATGAGTCCAAATGATAACCGTTGGTACGTATATCTTTGAAACTTAACAAGATTCGATTAGCTTTTGGTGCATATAAAGCTTCTATGATTTTAATCATCGTTCTGTTAGGTAACAGAAATTGGGCTGTACCTCGCCCAAGTATCAA